>OY294045.1:44577952-44650540 GCA_958510825.1 Brachypterus glaber | reverse complement strand
GCATGCTTTTATTTTGAATGTGCAAGCTTTTTTTAATATACTACAACAGTTTTTAGTTAAATTTAGTTCTGGGGGGGGAGGGGCTGACGTTAAACATTATTTACCCCTCACCGGTCTTGTTAAGGGTGCGCAAGATTTTATTTTGGTTGTGCAAGTTTTTTTAATACACTACAACATTTTTTGGTCAATTTTGTTCTGGGGGGGCTGACGGTAAACATTATTTACCAGTTACCGCTCTTGTTAAGGGTGCGCATGCTTTTATTTTGGATGTGCAACCTTTTTTTAATATACTACAACAGTTTTTAGTCAATTTTAGTTCTGGGGGGGGGACTGATGGTAAACATTATTTACCCCTCACCGCTCTTGTTAAGGGTGCTCAAGCTTTTATTTTGGTTGTGCAAGGTTGTGCAAGCTGTTTTTTTAATATACTACAACATTTTTCGGTCAATTTTCGTTCTGGGGGGGGCTGACGGTAAACATTATTTACCCCTCACCGCTCTTGTTAAGGGTGCTCAAGCTTTTATTTTGGTTGTGCAAGGTTGTGCAAGCTTTTTTTTAAGATACTACAACATTTTTCGGTCAATTTTAGTTCTGGGGGGGGGGGGCTGACGGTAAACATTATTTACCCCTCACCGCTCTTGTTAAGGGTGCGCAAGCTTTTATTTTGGTTGTGCAAGGTTGTGCAAGCTTTTTTTAACATACTACAACATTTTTTGGTCAATTTTGTTCTGGGTGGTCTGACGGTAAACATTATTTACCAGTTACCGCTCTTGTTAAGGGTGCGCATGCTTTTATTTTGGATGTGCAAGCTTTTTTTAATATACTACAACAGTTTTTAGTCAAATTTAGTTCTGGGGGGGGGAGGGGCTGACGTTTAACATTATTTACCCCTCACCGGTCTTGTTAAGGGTGCGCAAGATTTTATTTTGGTTGTGCAAGTTTTTTTAATACACTACAACATTTTTGGGTCAATTTTAGTTCTGGGGGGGGGGCTGATGGTAAACATTATTTACCCCTCACCGCTCTTGTTAAGGGTGCGCAAGCTTTTATTTTGGTTGTGCAAGCTTTTTTTTTAATATACTACAACATTTTTCGGTCAATTTTCGTTCTGGGGGGGGGGCTGACGGTAAATATTATTTACCCCTCACCTCTCTTGTTAAGGGTGCGCAAGCTTTTATTTTGGTTGTGCAAGGTTGTGCAAGCTTTTTTTTAAGATACTACAACATTTTTCGATCAATTTTAGTTCTGGGGGGGGCTGACGGTAAACATTATTTACCCCTCACCGCTCTTGTTAAGGGTGCGCAAGCTTTTATTTTGGTTGTGCAAGCTTGTGCAAGCTATTTACTATTAGACTGTAGTGAAATTTTTTTTTGTGTGCAAACTACCTATGTATTTTTCGATCCTAAGTTTTAACTGGGGGGGGGGGCTAACTTGACCGACCCCCAAATATCGCCTTAACAAAGAATTACTTGAATTAATAAGAAGCAATAGTGTCCTTTGATATTTTGAATATTTTTTAAATTTTGTTATTTTTTCATATTTGATTAGAATCATGAAGCAAAAGAATTATAATATACAATATTTTTATAAAATAATATTCTTCGAATTTCAATCTCATGTAAAACTTATAAAACTTACATATTTTATAGCTTCCAGTGGTATGCTGCATTGTGTGTGTACATATTTTCGGGAAAGCTGAATCTCGCCTTTTCTTTTTTACTATTTATATGTATTATTTCTAAATTATTTTGTAATGAACAATGAATAAAGACCTTTATTGTTATTATTATTATTATTATTATTATTATTATTATTATTATTATTATTATTAAATTCCCAATTTTGTTTTACGTTTGTCCTGTGTGCCAATTAATATCTTTGTAAAATAAACATTTTTTGTACAAAATGCGTCAAAAGATGTTTTACAATTATACCCGAAAAATTCAAAGATCAGTATGAAAATAGTTGAAAAAATTTCAAAACAAAGTGCAGTGTAAAAAATATGTGAAAACATAGAAAAGTTACTGTTGGCATATTAATAAATAATTATTTCATTCGAAGAAAAAATCTAAATAGTAAAATAGTGTTTAACAGTTATTGTTCCAATTGTAATTTTATATTTAACTTTAATAAAAACTAATTTAAAGCTTTAAAAATTAAAAATTAGAATATTATTTAGTTACCGCCTCTCGATCGGTAAGTAATTTACTTACCGATCAGAAATTTGTTAACATAACTTACTGCTGTCATAATTCACAAATTTTATACCTGACCTTAAAGCAGTTATATAACTGGTGGCAAGGCCTGCACCTTAATATATAAACTATAGGTTATTTAAGCCTAGGGAACGTTCAAGTATTACGTAACGCAAATTGTGATCATTTTCGAACACCCCCTGTAACGCTTTTTTCCATACCATTAACATGAGCGTAACACTCCAAAATGACCCCCCCTAGGAGCGTTACGTAATACTTGAACGTTCCCCTAATTACATTATACAGGGCGATTCAGGGTGATTCAGAAATAAGTTACAAAATTTTAAGGGGCTATTCTATGTCCAAAAATATGAAAAACATTTCCTATAAAGGTTGGTCCGGAAATGATCCCTAAGGGAGCTACGACCCTCCTAAGGGTACATCTGAGAAGTAGTTTTTATTTTTAAATATTAAAATATCTCTGGAACCCTAACGAATTTTTGCACATGCCTTAACACTGATAAAGGTTATTATTTTATGTAATTTTTATTTGGTAATTTTGAACAGGGGCCTGCAAAATGGAGTGGTGATGTCACTTTTTTGCTCCAAAACTTTTTTATCTGTAGATTTTCTGACATGTTCTCAATAACATATTAATCTTTAATTAAAAATACATAAAAACAAAGAAACTCGGGCTATTCTGAGACTAACCAACACGCGATAAGACCCTAACATCTCCAATTTTCTGGAGGGTATTTTTCTGGCGGCCAATTTTTTAATTGTAGGGGTGCCAAGTCTAGTGGAAACCGTCAGGGACAAAGCTTTTTTTTCTGGAGGGTATGTTTTGGGGGGCTAATTATTTAATTGCAGGGGCCATTTTGTTTTTCGTAGGGACGCCAAGTTTTGGTTGCTACTCTGACGAAACTTTTTCCATTCGGAAAATCTTTGATCCATTCGGTTTTGGAGTAAGGACCTTTTTTTAGTCATCAATATTTTCTTATTTGGTATTTTTTATTTTTATTCTCCATTTTTGCGAGTCACACCCCCCAACGAAAATACTTATATCCGGCCCTGATGATGGATTCGATAAATTTATAATGATTACACCTGGATAATGTTTTGTACGATTCACGTGATATAAGATTAAGCCGTAACGTTTTATATCACATAAGTGCGGTATTATAGCATTATATTTTCTCATTTGTTTCGCTTGTATATTAATTATTTCATAATAACTCTTAAAAGGTTTAATTGTGTTTTATTAAATCAAATATTTTTAAAATAAAATTTATTCGATATAAATAGTTTGGAATCCATCCCTACTCTCAATTCCTCTACTACCTAACATCCCTACTCCATAACATCCATACTCTACAACATCTCTACTCCTCAGTAACCCTACTTCGCACTATATGCAACTCAAAAAATTATTTGTTATTGTAAGTCTTTTTACTTATAGGAACACGTTAAGAGTACGCGAACAAAAAAATAACAGATTTGCGGTTATTAGAAGAATACATTCCTATGGAGAATTTATTGGTAAGTGCTTAATGCCATATACTACGAAATAGGGTTATTGAAAGTGGGACTATTGGGGTAGGGATACTTCGTAGTAGAGTTGTTGTAGAGTATGCTATAAAGCAGGAATATTAGGGAGTGGGAAATTTGAGAGTAGGGATGTTAGTCATCCAGCAGTTTTATACAAAAATAACCTATACAATTAAATTATTTTAGAAAGGCCATACCAGTGCATAAAATGTGAAAAATCTTATAAATATAAAAGAGATATGAACAGACACGAAAATGTTTGTGGTAAACCAAACAAAAAGCGTTTTCAATGTGGATATTGTGAATCTCGATCTCACAGAAGTAATGATATAAAGAAGCACATAGAGAAGAAGCATAATTTACCTTTTTTGATACTAAAATGTGAAGAAAATGAACGAAGACGTAAAATATAGTTATAGTCTAATGAAGAAAAATGTTGTTTATTCTGGAAAAATTTATTAAAATAAAAAACAAAAGTAACGTAAAAAGACTCCTAAATATGTATGCGAAATTTCCCTTGCTAATGTCCATCCAAAAATGGAATCGTATCACCAGCTCCAACTTTTAAAAATACATGGTGCCTTTGTTTTTAAAATCCATCAACTTCATCATAAAAACAAAGTTAGAGATCCATTGAACATTGCACTTTGTCCAGCATCTAAAATTTTATTTATTTTTAAAAATCAAAGTCAAGTCAAAAGTCAAAAGGGAGACAATATTCCTCGCAAACGAAAAGTTTGGATATGACTCGCATCATATTATATAGCTCATAACATATAAGCCGCCAGGTGAGGATGACGGTTTCTCGAGAGTGGAATGACTATTCCATACATGAATCGGTTTTTGCTAAAAGGGCGTAAGTCAATTATTTTCAAAATTGAGTTAGATACAGTTTTATTGATTTTTGTTGAAAGGACATTTTTTTTTCCTGATCAGTACACAATTTGGTCGTTGTAAATTAACCTCAAGGTATAGATATGGTTAATTAAAAAAAATTGCTTAAACTGATGTACGTATCTGCAAGTTTTTCTAGATTATTTCTCTTCAGAGAATACAGTTACCAAATTGTTTTATATGTAATTACATTAATTAATATCAGTAGAACTAGCATATAAACAAAACATATACATATTTTAGGGTTTATACATAATATCTTTTATTTTTATGCAAAATAGGGAAGTTTCATAAATAATACCGGTATTCATTTTTGTAAATCGTCCAGGGTTCAATAACCGTAGGATATGATTCAATTTATGTTTTTCTCTTTTTCGATAACGTTGTGATAAAAAATCATAGAAACTTGTAATTTGAATAATTTATTCTAGTTATTGACAATTAAAAATAAATAAAAAATTACTACCCTTGAAGTCCGTTAAATTCATGGGTAATAAACGTAATTAAATAAATTTTTATGAGTAAATGGGAAAGCCTTTTTATATTGGCATTATTTTTTTTAACTTAAACCAACAATAAATAAGTACAGAAAGATTATTAAGAAGGTACGATTTAGGCAACCAGGTTCCCAAATCGTACCGTTTGCAGACCTTGAAAACAAAAAGGAAAAAAATTGATTATAAATGTTATGAAGTTTAGTAAAAAAAAAAATTTTGTTCAAAATTGATTATACTTTAACTTAAAATAAAGGGCAAACTCTAAAATAAAATGTAACCAATTACGAAAAATATAAAAAAAATATCTTAGGTGTTACAATTATAGCGACCTTACCCTATATCGTTTCCAAAATTTATCCAACTTGAACCGAAACGAAGTATATCACATTAATAATGCACGGGTAGCCTTAAACAAAGTTAAATGAAAGGTCAAACCACCCCTGATTTTTTTATTTTGGGTTGTTTTTGGGACATATCCAAACAGTTTTTGACAAAAACTGAAATCGCTCAAGAAGCCGTTTTTAAATAGTCATTTTTCTCCTCTTCTTCTTCAAGTTTTTTCTGACATCACAGTACGAAGTTTTTTCTATGACACCCCCTATAGCATAGGTACATAGTAACATAAATACTCAATAATCACGACCATTCACATGCCTACTTTGTTAATGTCCAAAATAATTTTTTTTGGGCATTAACAAAGTAGGCGTGTGAATAGTCTTGTATATATTGAGTATCATGGGTAGTACCTATGCTATAGGGTGTGTCATAGAAAAAACTCCATATTGTCAGGTCAGGTAAAAAAGAAGAAGAATGACTTTATTTAAAAACGGCTTCGTGAGCGATTTCCATTTTTGTCAAAAGTTGTTTGGAAATGTCCCAAAAACAATACAATACAATAAATTCGACTTTTGAGAGATAAATATTTTCTAATTTGGTTGATTCATTCTATGTTTAAGAAGCGTGTGTATTTGCCAACATTTACATTTTAAACATTTTAAACCAGTACAAAAAAGATGATTCTTACTTTATTTTTAGAAGCCTTTCGATTTTACTGTGAGTGTGGAAGAAATTATAAAAATAGAGAAAGTTTGTCAAGGCATCGTATGCAATGTGGAAAGGAAAAGAACCTACAATGCCCTTTATGTAATCATAAATGCCATAGGAAAGATAATTTGAAGAGGCATATTTTGCTTCATTCTCAACGTGGGTCATAAAAAGTCCAAACCAAAGTTTTTTGATAATATAAATTAGTTAATTCTTAAATCAATACATTTTATCTATTAAACATGTTTTATGAAAATTGTTTTATTTATTATTTTTTAGGCTAGACAGATATCCATTTTTTTCGTTTTTATATACGCTCTTATATTATTCACAGGCCAGCGCTAGAATATTATACGGTAGTTTAGAATTTTCGTTTGGACTTTTTCTTATATTATTCACAGGCCAGCGCTAGAATATTATACGGTAGTTTAGAATTTTCAAAAAAAATAAAAAAATCGTCCTAGACAAAAAATCTTGGATATAAATTTGTTTCATGAAAAAATAAGCAACTTTTTTTTTCAAATGTCGGTCTGTCCGTCTGTCCGATGTCACGATAACTCGAGAACGAATAATCCGATCGTATTGAAATTTTCAGACAAAATCAAATTCTATGAGGGGAAGATCCCTTTTTGAAAGTAATCCCTCCAAAAACAAAAAAGTTATGGGGGGTTAAACTATTAAAAAAATTGAAAAATGCTAAAAGAAAATTCTGCTTAAATAAAAAAATTGAAAAAAAAATGAAAAATTTTGAATTTTTTTTTAAGTTTTAAAAATTTTTTTCAAAAAAAAAAATTTGTTCGTTTTCCGCAAAAATAAAATTCAATAAAAAAAACTTTAAAAATAAAAAAAAAAATAATATAACTTTATTTAAAAAAAAAATTCAATAATTTTTGTTTTTCAAAAAAGATCGTTTAAAAAAATGCATTTTTTTTCTATATTTGTATTGAAAATTATTTATTAAGTATTTGGGAAATGCAAATACTATTTACTGTAAATAATATATAATGGAATGCGTAGCATTACATATCTTCACGGCTTGTTTAATCCTTATTATTAAGAGTCCAGATAGGGTCTGACCTGGTTCTATTGTTAACAATTATAATACAAAATTGTATTTGCAAACTCAAGTTCTATAGAAATCAAAGAAAAATATAAGAGAGCTACACTGTAAATGCAAATATGGTAATTTTACAGCAAATAAAGTAGGTCATATGTTGCCAGCCAAAAAAGTGGTAAATTTAAATCAGTACTGTAAATTCACAGTTATCTGTAAAAATGTGAATTTTTATTTTGGTAATTTTACTGCTATTATTATGGTAATTTTCGGGACTGTAAAAGTGCTGGGTTTTTGGACCACATGCATGAATTTTAATGCAAAATTATTGTACTGACAGGAAAAGAGCTGAGATTTTACTAAACCCAGTAATATTGAGGTTAATTTAATAAATATTGTAAATTCACATTCTGACATTGTAAATTTGCTTTAATTATTACAGTTAAAATTACTGTAAGATTGGCGGACAAATTTAGAGTGTATTTAAAAAAATAAAAGTTTGGGGTAAGTTGGGAGAGGGGTTGAGGGTTGTAAATTATTTTTGGATACTTTTTATAGATATTGTTGTCCGATTTAAGGTGGTTCTTGCAAAACTTGATTAACTCTTTTAGTTTTCGCGAAAACCGGTGCCAAATGTAGTTGAAATTAGGGGGTTGTTTTAAATGTTTTTTTTACCACTTTTAAAATAAAAAAAAGGATTGAAGAATTTCGCGCCTAGCGTGCCAAGATTCTGCACTTATCTCAAGGATTTTGACCAAACTTGGAATAGTCGTGGCACTAGTAGCAGTTTACCGGGTGTTTTTTTTTTAACCTGAAACTTTCAAATATCTCGCATATTATGCATTTTAGAAAAAAAAATGTTGAACATAAGTTGTTTATTTTAATGGGAGACAAAACGGCTTATTTATTTTTTACAGATATGGGAACGTTTAAGTATTACGTAACGCTCCTGGGGGGGTCATTTTGGAGTTACGCCCATGTTAATGGTATAGGAAAATAGCGTTACAGAGGGATGGTGGGGATCAAAAATGATCAAAATTTGCTTTACGTAATACTTGAATGTTCCCTGTTTTCAAGGTCAACTATATTTTTTTAAATGAAAACGTATATTTTTTTACTGCTATTTAGTTTTCCTCAAAAATATAAAAATCATTTTGCAAAAAACTTTTTTTGGTCAGACTTTTAGTTGCAGAGATCTCTTGTGGACTCGACTAGTCAGCTCCTATGTATTTTGAGCAGCTAAATCCGAATCTAAGGTCGAATTTAAAATATAACTCCCATTTTCAACGTACCCTCAAAAAAAATACTTTTCGCAATGATATGATATGTTTTTTGAGGTTATGGTGAGAATGGGAGCTAACTTTTAAATTCCAACCTCAGATTCCGATTTAGAGGCTCAAAATACATAGGAATTGACTAGTCAAGTCCCTGAGAGATCCAACTTTTTTAATTTTGTGTGGCTTTTATCTCTGCAACTAAAAGTCTGACCAAAAAAAGTTTTTTACAAGTGATTTTTATTTTTTTGAAATCAACCTAATAGCAGTAAAAAAATATACGTTTCCATTTAAAAAAACAAAGTTGATCTTAAAATGACCTTTAAAACGTAAATATCCGTAAAAAATAAATAAGCCATTTTATTTCCCCTGCGGAATTAAAATAAACAACTTTTTCAAATCCATTTATCTGTTTAACATTTAAAGCATATTTGATTTTTTAAAATCGATCAATATTTCTAGGAGATATGAACTGATATGTTGTCTGTAGATGGTACTCGGCCAAATTGAACACCCTGTATATGTTAAACGGATAGATGGATTTGAAAAATACGATGTCATGGTATATATACCTACGGGTGCCTCAAATATTCCAAGTTTGGTGAGATGAATGCAGAATCTTAGCACGCTAGGCGCGAAATGCCTCAATTATAATATACATTTGTATTCGCAAGCTCAAGTTCTATACAAAACAATAACAAAAGTGCTATTTAAAAAAATAAAGTTAGAAGTAAGGTTGAGGGGTGAAAATCATTTTTGGCTATTTTTTTATAAATATTATTGTCCCATTTAAGGTGGTTTTTGAAGAACTTGATTAACTCTTTTAGTTATCGAGAAAATCGCTGGGAAAATAAAGTGGGTCACCATGTATGTATATTATGGGTAAATTTCGAAACATCTACCTTTGTACATGATTAATGATAACATATACAAACTCTAATTAACTGTTTCAATTAGTTTATAAGTTAAGTCATATTCGGGTAATATATTGACGTTTGTATAAGTTACCAGTCATCATGTAGTTGGTTAGTACAAGGAACCGAAAATGAATTTTTTAAGATAAGATTTTTCCAAATTTACAGGGCGATATGTAATTTGGCATTTTTTTTTTAATACTGTAGGTTGGGCTAATTGTGACATCAGGGTAATTGTGACATGTTGTGTGATAATTCTTCTAAACTAGTTAAGATTCAATCCATTAGGTTTTTGACAGTAGGGCCATTCCAGCGTTTCGGGTGTTTCACTAGTACACATTGAAACGGATTTTATTAATACTTATTGCACTAATAGATTGGTCCAAGTGTGCTACAATTACACTAATATACCAGTTAATCAAGCTGTTAGAACCCGAAATAAAATTTTAAAAAATTATGGAAGATATTGGCAGAATTTGCCGTTTCGGGTGTTTCATTTTGTTTGCAAACGGCAAATTTTGCCAATATTTTCGTTAACTTTTTTAAATTTTATTTCGGGTTCTAACAGCTTGTTTAACTGGTATATTAGTCTAATTGTAGCATACGTGTACCAATCTGTTGGTGCAATAAGTATTAATAAAATAAATTTTAATGTGTACTAGTGAAACACCCGAAACGTTGGAATTGCCCAGTATTAAAAACTAATGCCTGGGTTGGATTGAATCTTAACTAGCTTAGAAGAATTATCACACTACATGTCACAAGTAGCCCAACCTACAGTATATTTTTCTTGTTTTTTTTTTTGTGAATGTTGTTAAAAACTTTTCTTTTTCTTGTTTTTTTTTATTTTTCTATTTCTTTATTTTTATTTTATTCTTTTACAAACGAACCATAGGGGGTGTATTTGTTTTTGTTAGTACGGCTAACTTGGCAGAATTTATTTGAATTTTTGTTATTGTTTGTATCATTTTTAATTAATTTTTATTTTTAGATAAATACATGTGCTTTAAATGTAGTAAAATGTATAAGCATGCTAGAGGATTAAGAAGACACAAACAGGAATGTGGCAAAGAGAAGACCCAATTTTGTTTCGTATGTCCCTACAAATCATACCGAAAGGAGAATTTGAAAGCACATCTTTTATCAAAACACAAGATTAATTTTAATTAGTTTGTTTACAGAAGTAACATATTTCTACTAGGGCTTTGCAAAAAAATACTTTTTTAATTTTTTATATGGGTATTTCTGTACGAATCCATACCACCTTGGTGATTGAATGTCACGGATTTTCGTTAAACTTTTTTTATATTATCACCACTCTAATACTAAAAGCCTTATGCAAAAAAAAGAATTTAAAAAATATTTTTGGCTGAGATATGATTTTTTTAAAATTTTGTAATTTTTCAATTTTTGACGATAAAGAAAACAGCTTTATTTTCAATTTATTACTATAAGTCTGACAATTTTAATCCAAATTTGATGAAATTTGGTGCACCCATGTAAACTTAGATGACAATCTTGATTTTTTTATATTTTTTTAATAGTGGGTTTCTGATCTTCTTCTTCTTCTTCTTCAAAAATATTTTTTTACGTTTTTTTATAACTATGTTTAACCCGATTTTTCGTAAAATGCCCCCCCTACGATTTTTCTCAAATTTTGGTCAAATGTACTTCTAAGTGTCCTTTTTTCAATGACGTAAAATTTATTCTGGGCAAATTAGGTTTACTATATATTTTAGCCATTTTAAATTTTTACGACAATGAGGAACTGTGCTGGAAATAGCTGTTTTACAAAAAAAAGGCACATAATATTTTTTATATGTTTTTAATAGTTTAGGTCAAATGCTTAATTTTAAGACAAAAACAAAATAATTAATTGTTGGTTTTTTTCAAAAAATGCGTAAGTCCACAATTTTATTACTTTTTTTTCTATGTATTATGTAGGCGTTTTTTTCTGGTGTAAACGTTAGCTTACGTTAAAAAGTCTTTAACACCAAAACGTATTTTTATTTTTTTTTAACACTATATGTTTTTTTGTTTTGTTTTTGATCTTAAAAATGCCTGAAAGTTGGTAAACTGTCAGAGTAAGACACTTTTTTTTGTTATAAATCTTTTTTTAATTCGCAGTTCAGAAAAAGTTTTCTATGCCGCTTATAAAAAATTAATTTAAAAAATATTAATTTATTTAACATACTAATTCTTTATTTACAATTTATTTATGTCTTATTATTTAACTTTAATTTATTATACAAAGTTTTTTTTTATTAAAATCTTTTGAATTTTTTTTATTTAAATAATATGTACCATCTTTTTTGTTTAACCTAACTAAGCCTACTATTTGATTCTCATATATATTTATAACTGTTGGGTTCTCTAAAGAGGAATAAACATTTTCGTTCTCATTGAAATTATAAATAGCTACATTATATACATGGTTCTCGATTTCTAAAATCAACCCAATAAATATTCGTTCACTATACTCAAAAGCTATATCAGAATTAATTTGATATTTAATGCATGTATTTTTTTCCAATTTAAAAACACTTTGAATTGATTGATACCCCTTATCCCGACTGACTTTCTTACAACCTATGCCTAGATAAAGGTAAAAACTGATGTTGTGATCTTATACCAGGCATTTTAATATATTTATTATTGATGTTAGTACGTAGTGTATCCACTTCAGTCTTTTTAACTACTTCCGTGTGGATATTTTTTATATTTTGTTTACAGAAATTAAATAATTCTGATACATTTCTTATAGGCCTATCTATTCTTCTAAGGCTTTCTCTTGCCGCTTCCCTTTTAATGGTGCCGCCTATTCCATCACTGGCTGTTTTGCCATGACTGGTTGCGAAAAAATTCCACGTAACTTTTAGGCCAAATTTATCTTTATAATTACATAGCGCCGATAAGTTTTCGCTATTTTTATATTGTGAAGCGCACCCATCGCTGAAGTAATGCACTATTTTTGGGTCAGGTAGAAAAGATTTTATGTTATTTATAATTTTTTCTTGCATTAATTCCATAAGGGGCCAACAAAATTTTGTTTTTATTTTTTCAAACACAACCGCTATGCAATTTTCCAAAAGGGAACGCCGAAGTAAAACAAAAGACAAACTGTTAACAAAATTGTCACTTTTAACTTAACAGTTCTAACCAAACAATGTCACTTTGGAATACAAGCAAATAAAAAAATAGTTCATTATATTTTAGCGATGGATGCGCTTCACAAAAATTTAAAAGATTTTGTATAATTATTAAAGTTAAATAATAAGACATAAATAAATTGTAAATAAAGAATTAGTATGTTAAATAAATTAATATTTTTTAAATTAATTTTTATTAAGGATTTATCCCCGGCATAGAAAACTTTTCTCTGAGCTGCGAATTAAAAAAAGATTTATAACAAAAAAAAAGTTTCTTACTCTGACAGTTTACCAACTTTCAGACATTTTTAAGATCAAAAACAAAACCAAAAAACATATTGTGTTAAAATAAAAATAAAAATAGTTTTTGATGTTAAAGACTTAGTATTCAACGTAAGCTAACGTTTACACCAGAAAAAAAACGCCTACAAAATATATAGAAATAAAAAAGTAATAAAATTGTGGACACGCATTTTTTGAAAAAAACCAACAATTAATTATTTTGCTTTTGTCTTAAAATAAAGCATTTGACCTAAACTACTAAAAACATATAAAAAATAATATGTGCCTTTTTTTGTAAAACAGCTATTTCCAGCACAATTCCTCATTGTCGTAAAAATTTAAAATGGCTAAAATATATAGTAAACGTAATTTGCCCAGAATAAATTTTACGTCATTGAAAAAAGGACACTTAGAAGTACATTTGACCAAAATTTGAGAAAAATCGTAGGGGGGCATTTTACAAAAAATCGGGTTAAACATAGTTATAAAAAAACTTAAAAAAATATTTTTGAAGAAGAAGAAGAAGAGCAGAAACCCACTATTAAAAAAAATTATAAAAAATTCAAGATTGTCATCTAAGTTTACATGGGTGCACCAAATTTCATCAAATTTGGATTAAAATTGTCAGACTTATAGTAACAAATTGAAAATAAAGCTGTTTTCTTTATCGTCAAAAATTGAAAAATTACAAAATTTTAAAAAAATCATATCTCAGCCAAAAATTTTTTTTTAATTCTTTTTTTTGCATAAGGCTTTTAGTATTAGAGTGGTGATAATATGAAAAAAGTTTAACGAAAATCCGTGACATTCAATCACCAAGGTGGTATGGATTCGTACAGAAATACCCATATGCAAAAAGGTCTTGTCCACCAGACGAAACAAACATTTCTATACTTTTTTGTTCGTCTGTGTCTGAATCCGGGGTTGGTGAGTCAGATCTTCAAAAAAGTGATGCAAGTTGATACTTTTTTGAGGTTAGGAACGAAATACGATCTGGCCCAGCCAAAACAATCCCAGATTCAGGTTCATCGACCCCAAAAAGGTATAGAAATGTTAGTCATGTCTGGTGGACGAGACCTGTTTTTTTCGTGTGCCTGTGTTTTTGTGGAATCAGTAAACGGAGTTGGGTGGGGTTCAAAAAATGTTCAAGTTATCTGAAATTTTGTATGCAAGCATAGTATTGTAATTGAAACAACATGGATGGGGGGTGCATATAAAAAATAAAAAAAAAGTGTTTTTTGCAATGCCCTAATCTCTACTCTTTAATAATATATGACATCTCTTTGTATTTTTATTATTATTGTATTGACAATTCTGAATTCCAGAGTCCTGATCTGCAGAACCTGCACTTTAAAATAAATAAATAAAAGTGCGTCGCGGAACAAAGTTTAGCTTTTAAGAAAAGATATAACAAATAATTATATTATAAATATTATATTATATAATAAAACATTTTTTTGGACAATTATTATTTTTTTATTTTTTTTTATTATAATGGAATAAAAAGGGAAAAGTAAGTATAATGAAAAATAAGCCGTGAAGATATATAATGCTTGCACTCCATAGTATACTCTTTACAGTGGATAGTATTTTGAGTTTTCTCTTGATATACTTACCAACATACACTAGTTAAAATTAAAAAACATCCTAAATTTTTAGGTAAGTTTCAAAAGGCTGTAACTTGGCGAAAAATGGCCATATAGCAATGATACAAAAACAAATTAAAGCTTCAAAGCTAATAAATTTAAATATTTTTATCTTTGACCGTTTTTGAATAATCAGCGGTAAAACAAATTCTAAATATGTGCTTGCCTTTTAAAAGGTCCATGGTCTTTAACAATTGTTTTTTGTGATTTCATCTAAAAACTCTTTTAACTTGATTCTTCTTTAACGTAAGTGCTACAAGAGCTCTGTACGATGTTTTTTTTGCTTATGTATCAGCGTTTAAAGCAAAAATTACACTTTTATTTTTTTTAAGCAAAAGTGACAATTTCAATCATTAGGATCACAATAAAAAAAACCGCAGCGGTTCCACTTTTTGACGTGTTCTTTGGGATACTTCCAGGTTGAAAAAAAAAACAAATACATCTTTAGTCTATCTATTATTTGCAATGTAATCCCAAGTCAAGCAAAAAATCCTAAAAAAGCAAAACTAAGTGTGAGTAGTTCAGCGAAAAGGTATATTAGCGTAAAAAAAAACAAAAATTAATTAAAATAACAAAATAAAAATAAAAAATATATATATATATAACTAAAATAAAAATTACTAATTATGTTCCCCTTTTTCCCCAAAAGTACCCAAAACACTAACCGCATTACCCCTTTGTATTGCTACACTTAACCTTTCCCTAAAATACATGCCCTCATAAGGATTATGTGAAATCTGATCCAGTTTATGGCAAACTTCGTTCAAAAGTTTTTTAGTGATGGGTCCAAAAGTACCAAATGTTTCGATTGCGACAGGGTAGAAAAGATAGTTTGAAGAAAGTAAAATGAATTTCTTAATTTTACGACGCTCAGACTTTTCAGCGGCCGCACCGGGACGATTGTCGCTCTCAGGTATGTTGGAAAATGCCAATGTGTCCGTGCAAGTAAAGTCCCAGACCAAACACTTTCCCCTTGAGTAGGGTACTAGAGACATACCATCTGGACGCTTTCCATATATATATTATACGGTAGTTTCGAATATTCAAAAATTTTCAAAAATCGTCATGGACAAAAAATTCTTGGATATAAATTTGTTTCATGAAAGAATAAGCAACTTTGTTTTTATGTCCGTCTGTCTGTCCGGTGTCACGTTTTTTGTAGTCAGGATAACTCAAGAACAAATAATCCCATCGACTTGAAAATTTCAGGAAAAATTATGTTTAATGGAGGTAAGAGCCCTATTGTTGTTGAAAGTAATTCCATCGAAAACAAAAAAGTTATGGGGCGTTAAACTTGTTAAAAAATTGAAAAAAAAACAGAGCAAATTCCGATTTTATTATTTTAGGAAAAATTGTTTTTATTACAAGGGTCCATTCTACCAATTTTGAAATAAATCCCCCCAAAAACAAAAAAACTTATGGGGGTTAAACATAAAAACAAAAAAAAAATAAAAAAAACTATAATTAAAAAAAAATCAATTTTTTTTGTTTATAACAAAAAAATATATACTTTCTAAATTTTGAATTTTTTTTTATTTTTTTTTTATTTATTTATTTAATCTTTTTAAAAATTATTTTTGGGAAAATGGAAAAATGCAATATAGGTACCATTTTCTGTCAATAATATACAATGGAATGCGTAGCATTATATATCTTCGCGGCTTGTTTTAAAATACAGTATGAGATTGCCAATCTCTTTGGGCAAAATTTACAATCTTAAAGTTGAAGCAAAAATAAAATTTTTACTGTAAAATTTTTATCTTACATTTTCTTTCAAAATTCTGGTACCGATATAATATATTATCGCGATAGCCGGTAATTAAATTGCAGGTTATCTATCGGTAACGGAAACATTTTTTACAGTGAACTTAAAAAAACAGTATTTACTACCTCTAGCGGCCAGACTTGGAGTCTTTTGAAGGCCCCTAGTCTGTCCGCTAGATATAGCGACTCTAATAAACAGATATCTGTCGTAGAATATTTAAAGTACTGTAGGTAGGATATTCAGTTTTTTTTTTATAAAAGCTCGTAACCGAATTTGAAAATATTCAAAGTAAACTTAAAAATCATTTTCTTCAAGTATACAATTTTTATTTTCTACTAGTTAATAGTATTTCTTTAATATTATTAACTAAGATCTTAAATTCTAGTACTTAAAGTCCTGTACTTTTACCACATTTCGACAGATGTCACTGATGTAAGTTTGATTCAAAATGTTTGGATCAAAAACGAAACAATAACATAACCTAAAAATATTTTACCAAAAATATGTGCTTTTTCCATAAGTTATGTAGTTCTGTGGTCTGTGTCTGTGCAAAATATAATATATTTTATAAATATTTGTGTATATGTTTTATACAAGGCTGAATCCAGTTTTTAACGTAAGTAATTTTGCTAAGAAAATTCCGAGTAACGTAACTTTTTTAGGAAAGATTGTTTTTATTACAAGGATCAATTCTACCAATTTTGAAAGAAATCTCTTCAAAAACAAAAAAGTTGTGTGGGGTTAAACTTAAAAAAAAAATAAAAAACTATAAAAAAAATTAAATTTTTTTAGTTTATCACAAAAAGAAAATATATATTTTTTTAGTTTTGAAAAAAAAAGTTTTGTTTTTAATTTTTTTTTTTTAATGTATTTTTTAAATTTTTTTTTAAGAATTTGGGAAAATGCAATATAGGTACCATTTTCTGTAAATAATATATAATGGAATGCGTAGCATTACATATCTCCACGGCTTGTTTTAAAATGCAGTATAAAATTGGGCAAACTTTACAATCTTAAAGTTAAAGCAGAAATAATGTTTTTACTGTAAAATTTTAATTTTACGGTTTCTTTCAAAATTCTGTTACCGATATAACATATTATCGCGATAACCGGTAATTATATTGCAGGTTATCTATCGGTAACGGAATTTTTTTTTACAGTGAATTTAAAAAAACAGTATCTACTACCTCTAGCGGCTAGGCTTGGAGTCTTATGAAGGCCCCTAGTTTGGCCGCTAGATGTAGCGACTCTAATAAACAGATATCTGTGGTAGAGTATTTAAAGTACTGCAGTTAGGATATTTAGTTTTTTTTTATAATAGCTCGTAAACGAATTTAAAAATATTCAAAGCAAACTTAAAAATAATTTTCTTCAAGTATACAATTTTTATTTCCTACCAGTTAGTAGTATTTCTTTAATATTATTACTAAAATCTTAATTTCTAGTACTTAAAGTCCTGTACTTTTATCACATTTGTACAGATGTCACTGATGTCGGTTTGATTCAAAATGTTTGGATCAGAAACGTAAAAATAACATAACCTAAATTTTTTTTATCAAAAATATGTGCCTTATCCATAAGTTATGTAGTTCTGTGGTCTGTGTCTGTGCAAAATATAATGAATTTTATAAACTTTTGTGTATATGTTTTATACAAGGTGAACCCAGTTTTTAATGTAAGTAATTTTGCTAATTTTTAGTTAAGTTATGTTAAATTTAATTAAGCAGTTTTGTATTATTATTAGGCTTTCTTTTATTATTGTTTTATTTCTGTTTTAATGTGATAATGTCGTTTATTCAACTGTTAAAATTCAACTTTTGAAATTTGACTTTTGAATTTGACTTTTTGTTTTTGGCAGAAATTTCTACTGAAAATTAGGTTAGAATAACAAAATAATTATTCATCAAGTATTTCCATGTTATATTACCTAATTATTATATTATTTTACAAAAATACTGAAAAACTGTCAAATAAATTAAAAAAACTGACAATTTGACCCATTTCAGTTTAAGATTATTGGTTTTCTGGGGATTAAGTTCGAATTTGTTCAATCCCAGTAAACACAAATGTCTATTTTTCGTCGGAATTTCGGCCTATTAAACGTATATTTATACGTATAGAAGTAAATATACGTAAAATAAACGTTAAATAGGCAGACACAAAATAGACCTCTGTGTTTACTGGGATATTATTAATTTTAATGACTTATCGTCAGATGTAACTGGTGTCTGTTTATATTTGATTTAAATAGGCAGGGGCGTAACCAGGTCCGAATTTTGGGGGGTCTTGAGCCCCCTACATATATGTATTTGTAAAAAATATATGCGTAATTTTAATTTTATGGTTTGATTTGGGGGGGCTTACCAAAATTGGGGGGGGGGCGCTTAGCCCCCCTAAGTCCTCCCTAGTTACGCCTATGCAAATACGTCAAGGCAACATAACCTTAAATCTTTTAAGTAATTTTCTTTTCTTTCTTTCTCTAATTCAAAATAAATAATATAGTCTTTTTTTTTCAAGCAAGATAGTAAATTAAAAATCGCACAGTAAATTTTTTACAACAGGTTTGAATAATATATGTTTGTGTATAGAATATGGTTATGTTTTATAAAATAAACTACGCAGTATATTCGCACATCCAATATTCGAATCTGTTTTGATGGAATGTCCCATTTATGCAGTAGAACGTAATAATATGATGAACAGTCTAGCTTCTGAAATTCAGTCTTTTAATCTTGATATTTTATTTCATTATGCCAATCTGACAACAGCATTTATAATAACTGAATTTATCACAAAAATTCAAAAGGGACATGTAGTCCTGTAAACATATCCTCAGACTTACCGCTTAATTACACATCCTTATGCTTCTGTAGTTTATATCCTATGCTTATGCTTATGTTTAGGTCGTAGATTCGCTTAGCTTTCCTTTGTATCTTCTAGCTATGTATTCAGTTAGTTATACAGAGCGGTCCAAAAGTCATATTATTAACTTTTTAACGAGTTGAGATATCGACTTCAAATTTAGAACTCTTAAATAAGACAACTTACATTTTTTTAAATAGAAAGGAGGATTGTGTGATACAACTTTTTAAACCAAATAAAATTCTCTATTGGACTGAATGTATATTTTTTAATTATTTAAACAATTTTTTTAAGTTTTAATTTTTTCAATATTTTGTGCTAAAAAATCGCATTTTTTTTGCAAATTTTTCATGAAATTAGTAATTTTTATTTTTTTTAGAGAAATTTTGACAAAAATACCCCTTATCATCCCTATTTTAAACAAAAAAAAAATTAAAAAATTAAAAAATATATAGTTAAATGTAAGCTTTAAAATGATGTATCACACGGCCCTTTTCCATTTAAAAAAATATCCCCCCATGCCCCCTGCCCACATTTTAAGAGCTGAAAGTATTAAATATATACTAAAAGATAGTTTAAGTAGTCTTATTTAAGAGTTCTAAATTTGAAGTTGATATCTCAAGTCGTTCAAAAGTGAAGAGGGGGGGGTGGTGACTTTTGGACTGGACAGCTCTGTATATTACAGCTCTCACGATTAAATAGCACGCGGTCGATATGGCCGAAATGTTCAATACAACGCCAAAAATTTAGAGAAGAAGAACCTGTTTTGAAAATATTCACTGTGAGATTTTTAATTTACTATCTTGATTGAAGAAAGAGACCATAGTTTTGTGGTACCTATGTGTTGCAAAACATGCTTTCATTTATTACAGTTTTGTTATACGATTAAAAATATTTTAATCATAAACATCAAAGCGATATAACCTCAAATCTTTTAAGCGAAAAGTAGGTTTGTTTTTTTTTTCTGTATTTTCAATTAAATTACTTATATAGTTTTGTAAATAGTGTTAAAAAATTTATATATTAAAGAGAAATGTGATATATTTTAAGCAGTCTTTTAAAATTAAACCCCGAATTAACGTGTAATTAATTCGATTTTTTCTAAAAGTGTCAATTTTGTACACTAGTGTTAAAAGTAAAATAGTCGACGTTGCTCAATATTTGACATGATTAAAAACTCACCTCATATTTTCTGTCAAAAAAACAAAATTTACTAACATTGTTAGTAAATAAATTTGTATGTTAGTAACATGTGTGACCCTGCATAAGAAAACCCAGTTAGTGTGTCAAATTTACGTAATCTTAAAAGTGTAAGAGATTGCCACCCGAGCTCGGAGAGCGAGGTTTCCAACCGCAGTCGCACTAAAAACAGCATTTTTCGCGGGCATGTTATACAAACTATTTTTGATTAAATAGTAAAATAGGTATACCTGTCTGATTTTCGGACATTTCGTCATTGCCCGGTCATTTATCAATACCAAATTAATCTTTTTGCACGTAATTGATACAGGATAAACCTTGTTTATTTTTATACTTAATTTTCTATATTTTTTCTAATGTATAGGGAGCCCTATATTCACCTAAGGAAAATTTTATTCTTTGTTGTTTTTTTTTGCTATTTATTGTACTAAACTACAAACTAATTGAAAGTAGTTTATAGAATATGTGGTAACTGAAACATATAGGTACATAAATTTGATATTTTTTAATGGTAATTTATACAACGGTGAACTGTAACTAATAAATCAATAAAATCACAGATTTATTTACCACCGTTCATTCTATTGGTTAAATTTGTTACGATTACAGTTTCTTGACGAAATCGAGCATGGTACTACCGCCAGATGGGGTAATTTTAAGTGGTTAAACAGTTTACCCACGTAGTGGCAGTTTGGTGCCTTCAACCACTAGTTTCCAAGAAATGCCGCTAGATGGAGTGACATTAGGTTACAAATTCAATGCGAATTATATTTTTTCACCATTTTTCCCATCTTTATAAATAAAAATTTTCTTCAATAATATAGTTGTTTACATATAAAAAATATTTTAGCTTTAGAAATGAAAATGCATCCTTGTCCGCAATGTGGAAAAAAGTATAGATACAGAAGTACAATGGCCAGACATAAAAAGTACGAATGTGGAAATCCAAGACAGTTTACGTGTTCTATTTGCTCCAAGAACTTTACACAAAATAGTAGTTTAAAAAAACATATAATTGTTGTACATTCAAGTTATAATTTTCTTTTATGATTTTCTTTGGCCCATTAAACGCTATTTCAGATGTCAAAAATTGACAGAAAATTAAAATTGTAAGATTTTTAATAAAATCATGTACAAGTTCGGTGGGAAGTCCTAAAGGCGCCTTTTCACGGAGCAAGTTTTATGACAGTTTTATGCAAGTTTGGTATTATGTAAATTTGCTGCAAGGAATGGCAAGAGAACAATTGAACATTGATTTGGCTTGCTTGATCGTTTACATGGTGCATGTTTGTCGCTATATATTGCAAATTCAAACAGTGCTGCCAACCAGACAATTTTGACTTTTGTTGACAAAAACCTAACCTAGCATTAGTTTTTTTAAAGGAAGTTATATACACGTGTATATATATATATATATATATATATATATATATATATATATATATATATAAGTGTGTACACAATTTAAATTAGTATTTTCTTACCCTTTTGAAATATTAAAACAGCGAATAAAACACAGGATACAATTAAATCCAATCCAAAACACTTGGGTGAAAATCTCCGAAAAATGGAACATATTCTAAATATTTTAATTGCTTGAAACTAGCATCAAACTTGCCTGTAGACATGCGCAGAGATTCAATCATTCATGCAACAATCTTGCATATCACCAAATTGGTGCTATAACCGGAATCTTCTCACGGATCAATTTGTACGCAATTTTAACTTGCGTACAACTTGATCCGTGAAAAGATTCCGCTTATAGCTGACCCTGGTTTTCACATCTGAGCCTACTCCATATGGGGCATGATTCTTCACTTTCGCCCTAAAAGTTTTAGGAAGTAAAACAACTAATGGACCCACTCTGAGATTTTCTTGGTTCTCTATGAGTTTTAACGTTATTATCAGAGTTGTACTTTCCAAAATTTAAGAATAAGGCTACTATTATTCAGGGTCGCTGAATAAAGTGACAATAAACCTTTTAAGTTTATTGTCACTTTATTATAAGGTCCTCAGGGAAGGGCTGAAGGAAATATATTGGGGGCAAAAACGCAAATTCTGCCAACTCGTCTACAAAGTTGGCCAACTGCCAGAAAAAATCTTCCTCTAATGAAATCGAGTAAAAAAAGTAATTATTCTTTAATTTCCTATGGGAAATGGCCCGGATTAAATTTGTTGAAATTTTAACATATTTAAGTTCTTAACTGACTGATTAAAAGTCTTGATGTGCATAAAGCTCTAAGTCTTACAGTTTTTGTGCTAGAGCTTAACAAAAATGTCACTAAACGGATTTAAATTTTGATATATCTAGAGAACGAATTAAGCTAATTGAATAAAACTTTAAACGGATTACCAAAAATAATAATAGTTTAATTGTAAATTCCAGTGGCTTCCGAAAAAAGGGTTTAATTTTGTTATTTTTCCATTTTTACTGAATTGGAGGGAAGCTATTAGCATTTATAAGGTTTTACTATCTAGTACATTATGGGAGACTTCCATTTTACCAGTGGCGTCCTAACTTTTGTGTGCTAGAGCTAGCTAGAGCTTAACAAAAATGGCACTAAACAAATTTAAATTTTGATATATCTAGAGAACGAATTAAGCTAATTAGCTCAATTAATTGAATAAAAATTGAAACGGATTACTAAAAATAATAATAGTTTAATTTTAAATTCCAGTGGCTTGCTTCCGAAGAAAAGGTTTAATTTTGTTATTTTTCCATTTTTACTGAATTGCAGGGACGCCATTAGCATATATAAGGTTTCACTATTTAGTACATTATGGGAGACTTCCATTTTATCAGTGGCGTCCTAACTTTATATTTTATTTAAAAAGTTGTCCTGTTTGTATACGGCACTGTGTTCACTGTAATGACGTTTTAAGGCTTTTATGCATGTACCTAGCACACGATCTATATATGTGAAAATGTACTGCTGTTTAATGTTTATTTGTTGCTTTTATAAAAAAAATGTATATGCATAAATCAATAAAAAATAATAGACAAACCTTTTTATTTTTAACTTTTAATCAATCAGTTTAGAACTCACAAATATTTAAATTTCAACAAATTTAACCAAGGGCTATTTTCCATAAGAAATGTACCTGGTAATTTGCCAACTCCCAAAAGTTTTTTTTTTCTGATGACTCAACAAAGTCACTCTTGAAAATTTGTCAACTGGACAACTGAACAATTCCGAGACGATATTTATTAAAATGTTTCGATTTATTTAAACTCCAAGTTAAATTTGCCAAACTAGGAAAAATAATTTTCTAACTTAGAAAACTATTGTGGGCCTAGCTGCCCCCCATGGCGCATTAAACCCACCCCTGAGGATACTATTGTTGGTTAGCTACAGCTATTAGAGTAAATAGAAAGCAAATTCTGACAAGTATATCAATTCATTTTGCATGTCACTGGTTGCAACACTAGTTAATTAACTAAACTAATTAAATTAAAGGCTAAATTTACCTTAAAATTATATTATATAGGTAGGTAGCTTATAATCTTAATAAAATAATATCCTTATATAAGTTTTAATTATTTCAATGAAATAAAATACCTTTTTTAACATAGAAATCTAAACTAATAATCAAATAAAGAATTTATTGTAATTAAATGTTTTTAGGTCAAGAAAAAATGTACCAATGCAAGCAGTGTAATAAAAATTATAAGTTTAAAACAAGTCTTAACAATCACACAAGATTTTACCACCGAACACCCCAGTTTGTTTGTGATATTTGCCAGAGACAATTTAGACAAAAGGCACACCTAAAAGTACATAGACATTTGGTACATAACGTTCAGTGATTGATTCGTAGGCTTTCGTATAAAACGCCTATTTTTTACTTTTATTCAATATTGCTGACCATGGAAACAATACGATAAATAAATATTTTTTTTTGTTTTTACTTGTAAGATGTCTCCTACTTAACTTAAACAGGCCACTCACTAGGGAGCATGTTGGGCAACATGTTGGCCAACGGAGTTGTCCTCAACAAGTTTCCAAATGTTGGTTGGTCAACATGCTACTATGTTGCAGGCTCCTAAGCATAACACTCACTAGGGAGCATGTTGGGCAACATGTGTTTTACTAAAACAAAACGAGCTAAGCGCCAGGACTAATTGTTGGTTTGCGTTGGCAAGTCCACAAAACTTAATTTGAATTCAAGATTAGCATGTCCTAAGGGCATGCCTAATCGATTCATAAAGAAAAATTTTGGTTTGTCAAAAAAAAAATTAAAAAGCTAAAAACCTATATACTGGAAATTCTATAAAACCTGCAGTGATTCAGTTGCGAATGTGTGGTAAAAAGCGAAGATCATATACATGTAGTTACGTGTGATATGTAGTTTTTATGTGCAAATACATGTAATATGTGAATTTAAAATAAAATTTGTACAATTTGTTGTTGTAAACAGCTACACTCGTTTGTAAATACCGAACGCGTTTACTTGTTTGTTCTATGCAATATACAGAGTTATTCGGAAATAAGTTCAAGAAATTTAAAAATAAGTTCAAAAAATATGAAAAAAAGTTCCTATAAAGGTTGGTCCGGAAATTAGTCCTAAGGGAGCTACGGCTCTTTAAAATAGTAATAAAAATAAAGTTTTTAATTAATAACTCTTGTACCCTTTAAGCTAGAGCGATGAGCTTTTGCATGTATACTAGTATTAATAACCGTTTTGAAAAAAATGCAATTAGGAGGAATTAACATTTTGTACCACTAAAAATGTTACTTTTTAATTCATTCAATATGTCTATCTTTGAAGGGCCGCAGTTCCCTTAGGGCTCATTTCCGGACCAACCTTTATAGGAACTTTTTTTCATATTTTTTAACGTAGAATCACCTCTTAAATTTCTCGAACTGAATAGTGGTTGGCCCATATAAAACTATTTATTGTGGTATTCTATAACCTTATTACGCTATAAATTATGATAGTGTTCTATCAGTGCATTAGTCTATGGTAAGACCATAGAACTAAAGAGTTGGATACTTGTAGTTTTTTCATATATAGTTTGACACACGGTAACTAAGCTACGACCAAAGGGGCAGGTACACACGGAGCGGCTAGCGCGCACTCAACTTTACCATTAAAGCGTTATAAGTCAGGATGCGTGCAAGTGAGAGTCAAACACATTCTTTCGATAGCTTTTAAACCATATTTCAAAAAATATAATGGTTTTCTAAACTTCGTTGCCCCCTGTAGAATTTTTCTCTTCCAAAAAGGTATTCTTTTAAGGAAAGTAGACTATAGCACCCTCAATGCGTTAAAATAAAAGTATATTTGTAAAATTTTAGTCACTCACGAGGGTCACATGTTGCCCAAATTAATACCTTTATTTAATAATAACAATGATATACAAAAATGGGACTTTTTGGACAAGATATGAGGTTTTGGTAGCTGGTTGCTGAATCTGAAGCTCGAATAAGGTTCTTGCATGTAAAACGCACAAAAAAACTCAGGCGATTTAAAAATCTGTTGCAAAAAAATACATGTGAAAGAACCGCAAAATTCAGTAAAATGCAGTATAGTGATTGACAGAAAAAATTGTACCCTGTACAATTTTACTTTCCCCAAGGAAAGTCTTGGGTTAGTAAAAAAATTCTAAAAATTTGTATTGCTTATTTTACGTTTCTAGGCGTTTTATATCCAAAAAATATTATTTTTGTCAAGAAAAAATTTGTGTCTGTCGGTCTGTGTCCGGTAAATTTGTGACCAGGATAACTCAAGAACGCTTGGGGCTAAATACATCAAATTTGAACCACAGGATTTTTATCCAAGGTTCTGGGCTGGGATTATTTTTGGTAAAAATCGGATTGGGGTAAAGGTTAAAATGGGGTAAAAACAATTTTTTTTTAAAACAAATTCAATCAATTTATTTTTCGTTTTACGTAAAAAGAAACTTTTTTTGGAAAAAAATTATTATTTTTTTTTAAACTGATTTTTTTTTTAATTTTTTTTTAGTTTGTTTTTTTTTGTTTTTGATTTTAATTAACCTAGGGCTAAAGGGAAAAGTATTATTTTGTTGGCAGCAGTATTTTTTTATGGTACCTTAGGCACCGGAGTTCCGAGTTATAGGCATTTAAATTTAGTATGTAATAGCTCCGTATGATATTTTTTGTGTTACAAATGATGTCAAGCTAATATAGGCATTTTTACACCCGCCCTAGTCATTCTATGTCAGGCTAATAACCACCGAATCCGGTTAAGATGCCGAAAAATACATAGGTAGTTTGCACACAACTTGCATAACCTTGCACAACCAAAAAAAAAGCTTGCGCACTAACCATTGGTTAATTATATGAAAAAAACCGTGGGGGGGGCTAACTTGACCTTAGCCCCCGCCAGTAAAAAGTTAAAATTTTTCACTACAATCTAATAGTAAATAGCTTGCACAAGCTTGCACAACCAAAATAAAAGCTTGCGCACCCTTAACAAGAGCGGTGAGGGGTAAATAATGTTTACCGTCAGCCCCCCCCAGAACTAAAATTGACCGAAAAATGTTGTAGTATGTTAAAAAAAAGCTTGCACAACCTTGCACAACCAAAATAAAAGGGTGTAGAGTAAATAATGTTTACCGTCAGCCCCCCCAGAACTAAAATTAACCAAACAATGTTGTAGTATATTAAAAAAAACTTGCACATCTTTGAACAACCAAAATAAAAGCTTGCGCACCTTATTGCTCTTGTTAAGGGTGCCCAAGCTTTTATTTTGATTGTGCAAGGTTGTGCAAGTTTTTTTTTAATATATTACATTTTTTGGTCAAATTTAGTTCTGGGGGTGGCTGACGGTAAACACTATTTACCCCCACCGCTCTTGTTAAGGGTGCCCATGCTTTTATTTTGGTTGTGCAAGGGACTTGTAATTAGATAATAATTTTTTTAAACTTTTTTATTAAATAATAGTTCTGCGCGGGGCTGAAGGTAAACATTATTTACACGTCATCGCTCTTGTTAAGCGTGCGCAAGCTTTTATTTTGTTTGTGAGGGGCTGTGCAAGCTTTTTTTAATATACTACAACAGTTTTTAGTTAAATTTAGTTCTGGGGGGGGGGAGGGGCTGACGTTAAACATTATTTACCCCTCACCGCTCTTGTTAAGGGTGCGCAAGCTTTTATTTTGGTTGTGCAAGCTTGTGCAAGCTATTTACTATTAGATTGTAGTGAAAATTTTTAACTTTTTTACTGGGGGGGCTAAGGTCAAGTTAGCCCCCCCCCCACGGTTTTTTTCATATAATTAACCAATGGTTAATGCGCAAGATTTTTTTTGGTTGTGCAAGGTTGTACAAGTTGTGTGCAAACTACCTATGTATTTTTCGACCCTAAGTTTTAACTGGGGGGGGGGGGCTAACTTGACCGACCCACTAATTTAGTTAACTTAAGTTAGATCAAAATAGGCTGTCAATCGTCATATCCGTTATTTTACACTTTTTTAGCCGAACCCAGCCATTTGTCATATCATGTTCATTTTACGTTATTAGACTCGTTACTTAAATTCGATGTAGTAATATATCCTTTTTAAAATTTACTTTTAATGGTTGTACTTACAGAATTTTATGAAATAAGTTATGCACTATGCACAGGCTTGAGACATTGTCCCATATTTTTCTTGATTCCCCACTTTATCAACAATATCGTCCTGAGGTTTTAAGAGTGTCTAGTGATTGGACAAATATTCTCAACTTACTAAATACAGGTACAGAGGCTACATTAAGAGCTATTGTGCATTTCTTAATTAATGCTTTAAAACTTCGTTCCTTTGCTTTAGATGAATAATTTTATTTCTATTTTTTGTATTATCATACTTTTTTGTTACCTTATATTTATGCATGCATTTATGTCATGGAAAAATAATTATGGGCGTATGTGTGCATACATATGTATATAATATAATATAATAGGTATATATTATATTTTTTTATATTTGTATTTGCTTTGTATAGCTTTCTTTTTTGTCATCTTGCTTTGCTAGCTCTTTTTTTCTTTTCTTTTATAAAACTTAAATTATATCTATCTGAGCACTGTTAATTGAACTATTTTTAAGATTTTTTTTTGTAAAATTGTTATAGATTTTTTTCTGACAAACAATACAAACAATAAATATCTATCTATCTATCTATCTACTAACTTCAAAGGCCTATTAATCGGAACTTCGGTGCCTAAGGTTTACTTTTAAGTTAAAATTATCACTACATAATAATACCTTTCTAATTTCTAATTACATATAATTCGTTGCTGTTGAGGATGGGCCCAAAATGCACGTAGTACTTTTTTTAGCTTTACCTTATAAGGTAAAAACCTTCTAGTTCATTATATTTCAATGGTAATATTTACTAAAAATTTATCTACTTGTATACATAACAAAATATTTTTTTAGATCTACAGTTTCAATGCAACACTTGTGGTAAAAAATATAAACACAAAGCTAGCCTTTTTAATCATACTACATTCGAATGTTCAAGTATTCCACAATTTGTATGTGATATATGCAATAAGAGGTTCAAGAGAAGAGGAAACTTAAAAGTTCATAAAGCTGTGAGACATCAAGTAACCTAATAAACTTAATTAGAAATTTAATTTCGAGTTATATTTTTGATAAATAAAAAATAATATAAATAATAGTATTTTTGCTAATATGTGCAAGGTAGTAGTGCTCTCTAAAAAGAGATCTCTAATTTCCGACCTTTAGAAGGTAGCAGGTACAGGTGCTATTTACTAAGGCCGAGTAGTATACTACACTGCCGCGCATTAAATTCCGGACACCTAAAAAATTGACATTTTTTAAATTCAAATATTTCGAAAACTAATTAATGGATTTGACTGATTCTTTTTTTGTTTCGAAGCTTAAACATTTCCTACTTTTGTTTGTTTTTACCCCATCTTCTAGGACTTACATAGTACTGCAACTGTTTAACAAATTATTAAAGTCTTTCTTATTGCAGCAGTTTTAATGAATATTTTCTTTTTTATTTTTTTACATTTTTATTTCTGGTTTAGGAGATATAAGGATTTTCCTGAAATTTGTCATTTTTTCAGTTAACTTAAAAAGTACTACATGAATTTGATTGATGCTGTGCTTTAAATTTGAAGCTTAACCGAGTTACGTTTTTCTTCTAATCGAGTTTATCAAAAACATAAATTGGGTTTGAAAAAGTTGAGTAGAAGAAAAAAAAAGCCCAGCGGCAGTTCTGCGAAATCACCGTTAAGCCTCCGTCAGACGGCAATAAAAAGTTGCCCCGGGATGAAGAAACTGTGGAAGAAGAAGTAAAAGACATGAGCATAGAAGAAGTAAAAGACATGCGCTTCAAATAAAAAACTGCTGATTTAGTACTTTTTGAGTCGACTGAAAAAATGACAACTTTCAGGAAAATATATATCTCCTAAACCAGAAGTAAAAAACGTAAAAAATAAAAAAGAAAATATTCATTAAAACTGGGGCAATAAGAAACAAACAATTTGATAAACAAGTGCAGTGGCGTACCATGCAAGGTCTAGGAGATGGGTTAAGAAACATAGTTGTACATTATTTGTTGCTGTTAATACGAAAACTTAATCATTCTTAAAACAAACAAAAGTAGACAATGTTTAAGCTTCAACCGGGGACCGAACCCGGGTGGCTAGCTTGATGGCCCAGCTTTGTCCTGCTAAGCCATCATAAAAAATATCAAAAAGGGGAAATTTATTTAAAAATGTAGTATTTAGAATTTCAAAGCTCTTAAGTTCCTTAGTTTTACAACAATATACAGATTACTTTTTTTTTAGTTTTAGTTAAAAATCCTAAGGTAGATAATGTTACACTGATAGCTATTTTATTCACAAATATTTAATGTTTACGACATAAAAGGAATTATTTTTGACTTAATGTTGGTCAAATAAGAAACTGACTTTTTGTGTCAATACAAGTCTGATATTTCAGGTTTCTTTTTAAAGTGGGAAATAAGTTATAACTAAGTAGAGGTGACTTTCCAACATTTTAAAAGGTTGTGGAGTTATTTACAGGAAAGCTCATTCTCGAAAACAAAAAGATTGCATATAAAACATATCTGCCTCGTTCGTATAAAACTTAGCACTCAGCCGTAACGAAATATTTTCCACCTCAGTCTTTCTTTACGTATAATAATACAATAATTGTATTTAAAACGGTTTTTCGCCTAACATCCCTACTCTCAATTTTTCTACTCCCTATTATTCCCACTCTAACTTTACAGCAACCCTACTTCGTAACATCCCTACTTCTTAACACCCCTACTCCCCCGGTAACCCTGCTCCGCACTATATGCACTCGATTAAAAAAAAACATATTTTCCTACCCTAGTAACATTTTTGTCAAGTCTGTCTCAAGATTCTTAATAAAGTAACTGCATCCAGATTTTGACAATTCTGGCGCAAGATACTGTCGACAGATTCTTGCTTAAGAATTGTCAAAGAATTGCTACAGATACTTCGTCAAGATTCTTGGAAAAGTCTTGAGCAAAAATGTAGCAAGAAAACTTGATAAGAAATCGAAAAGCGATCTCTATTATGATCAAATCGTACTTGTTAGAGTAGGTCAAGATTCCTGACCAAGAATCACGTTAAACTGCTTTCTACAGACTCGGCGAGCAGACTTGACAAAGTATTGCTAAACGCTCTGCTTCCAGAATCTTGCTAAAGTCTTGCCCAAGTCTGGATACAGAATCTTGATTAATTATCTTGCTCAAGAATTGTCCAGTTCTTTGCAAAGAACTTTGTCAAGTACTCTGGCCAAGAAGTCCAAGTTCAATGTTACTAGGATATAAAAACGACTAATTTCACACGATTTAGAGAATGGGAAAGTGTCATATATCATACGCGGGCGAAATAATATCATACATGTGTGAAAAAGCATCCTGTTTTTTTGTGCTTTGGCTAATTGGGTTAATATAATAAAAGGGCAAAGCTTTTTCTTAGCTGGCGAGTTTTTATTTTTTTTTGCTAATAATATTTTTTTTTAGACAATGTGAGAATCTTTGAATGTACCAAATGTGATAAAAAGTACAAACATAAAACCAGCCTTATTAAACACACAAAATATGAATGTCAAATTGAACCACAATTTAAATGTGACATTTGTTTTAGACGCTTTAAACAAAAATCAAATTTAAAATTGCATAAAAATCTCGTTCATAAGGATTCAAACTTTCAAAGTGACTAAGTGTTTATTATTAATGTAATTTTAATTTTTTAATATTGGGGATGTTTTTTATGTAAATATGTAATAGGGTGGGTCAAAAAAACCAACTATTTTTTTTTTACTTTATACTGAAAAATCGGTTGCTAGACACCTCTAGAAAATTCTCACCAAATATGAGCTCTTAATTTTGATAAAAAGGTTCTCCGCTTTACAATTTTCCATTTTTTCCTCAGTATTAGAAACAAAAATTCAAATTTGTATAAATTTTCGTGAAACTCATAAATTAAATTGAAATTTTTCGAATTATTCATCAAAAACTATTAAAATTAGTAAGCATAAAAGTGTGAATGAATATCTTTTAAACGCTTAATTTAATCGACAAATCATAAGAGACCATTTTTGTAGAGCAGTTAATTTCCTACCAAACTATGAATTGCGCAATCCATAACAATTTTTTGTAAGCGAGTTATAAAATTCAAAAGCAAAACAGAAATGTCTCTTAAAATAATCAAACTTTAACCTTTGATATCTTTTAAACGGTGAGGTTTCCGAAAAAATTGTAAGAGACCTTTTTTGTAGAGCGTTCGATTTCCTACAAGAATATAAGGAGAGATACTTTTTAACGAATAGTTGTCAAAGAGATAGGAATTTTTGTTTCTAATACTGAGGAAAAAATGGAAAATTGTAAAACGGAGAACCTTTTTATCAAAATTAAGAGCTCACATTTGGTGAGAATTTTCTAGAGGTGTCTAGCAACCGATTTTTCAGAGTATAAAGTAAAAAAAAATAGTCGTTTTTTTTGACCCACCTTAATATGTAACTTGACCTCCGACGAAAGAAGGTGATAGTCTACACTTGTAATTTTACGTGCATCTGCTTGGCAACATATTACCTCTGATTTATATTATGTACATGTACATGTACATGTAATATTCCTAAACAATTGTAAAATTACAATTTATATCTCGTAAATTTTTCGTGCACCTGCTTGGCAATATATTACCTCTGATTTAGCATGTAAAGTTACACATTTTTTTTTGTAGTGTAGCAATGTGAAAGAGAAATGTTGGTTTATCATTAATAATTACTTGTATCTATCTATTCACTAACAAAAATAATATACTCTTCCCACTCCAAACAATAATATTATTATGTTTTACGTCACTCCCACTTATACTCAGCGGCACACTATCTACAGGGTGTATTTGAAATAGGGTAGGAAATTTTAACAGGTGATTCTACATGATAAAATATGACAAAAAGTTCCTATAAACATATGTCTAAAAATGCGTCATAAGGTTTTTATTTAATAACTCAGGAACCCTTTGAGATATATTGTTTTGCACGTGAATTAATCCTAATAAGGCCCATCTTTGTATGTCATTTTCACGTACTTATTTAAACCAGGGGTGTGCGAAACGGGGGGGGGGCTTATTAGTTTTTTGTCCCAAACTTTTTTCTGTGTAACTTTTTTGCAATTTTATTTTTGAAATATGATTCCTCAGATCAAAATACATAAAAAAGGTACTCCTATTGCAATACTTTAGGATTAACCGTTTTCGAGAAAAGTTCATTTGAAGGTGAAATTTCACGGTTCGAGGACGAAAAATTAAATACTAAAATGTCGAAAACCAAAATTTTAATGATGCAATGTTATTCTACATCAAAAATTAAGAAAAAAAGTTTTCATACATGTAGGTCGAAAAAACGCTTTTAAAGCTACCATAGCCCTTTAAAAATGGTGCATATTTATGAGACCATAGCCCCATTACGATTGATTTTTGGAAGTACCTGTATATAAGGTTTTTTTCTTAGTTTTTAATGTACATTCGCCTTGCATCATTAAAATTTTGGTTTTCAACATTTTAGTATTAAATTTTTCGTCCTCAAACCGTGGAATTTCACCTTCAAATTAAATTTTCTCGAAAACGGTTAATCCTACAGTATTACAACAAGAGTACCTTTTTTATATATTTTGACCTGAGGAATCATATTTCAAAAATAAAATTGCAAAAAAGTTACACAGAAAAAAGTTTGGGACAAAAAACTGATAAGCCCCCCCCCCCGTTTCGCACACCCCTGGTTGAAATAAGTACATGAAAATAACACATAAAAACGGGCCTTGGTAGGATTAGTTGACGTGCAAAACCTCGTTGATATATCTCAAGAAAAATAACTTCGCGACCGAAACATCGCGAACTAAATATCCCAAATTTTAATTGCGCAATAACAAAACTTCGTATTGACATTAATTCGAGAACCAAAACTTCGCGAATCATTATATCGCATAAATAGTTAGTTCGCGGGCCATAACTTCGCAGAATGCCAGTTGTCGGGGTCAATTCAAAAAAATTGTTTCTTTGTTTGTATGTTTTTTTTTAATGACTAAGAATATTTTTATACATTCAAGCAAAAAAAGAAATCAGCAACTAAACGGCGGGAGCCGGTCTTTCGTTCGCAAAAAATAACTTCGCGACCGAAACATCGCGACCTAAACATCGCAAATTTTAATTGCGCAAGAACAAAACTTCGTATTGACATTAATTCGCGAACCAAAACTTCGCGAATCATTATATCGCATAAATAGTTAGTTCGCTGGCCATAACTTCGCAGAATGCCAGTTGTCGGGGTCAATTCAAAAAAATTGTTTTTTTTTAATGGCTTTAAGAATATTTTTATACATTCAATGGAATTTAATTTAGTAGGCTGTTTGGTTTACTTTCAAGAATGTTGCTCACTTATGTTAAAAATGGTTAAAATGGTTTGGTTTGTTGATTTTTGGATGGAAAAACATGTGCGTGGCATTGTTATATTACCGAAAAAAAAAAATTAAATCGTGCAAAACGTTTCCCAGAAATCGTCTTCATATAAATAATATAATAAAAATAATAAATTGACTTATTGAAGGGGTATATGCCACAATTTGTTTTAGTTTTTTTTTTGGTGTTTAATCAACTTCAATAAGTTTAGTTAGTTGGTTAGATTAAATTAATCTCATTATTGTTTTCCCCTTTATATTTATATATATTACACAGTGTACATTTTTGGGTAGGTTCCTTTTTTTATAATATTGTGTTCCAAAATCAAATAAATATTTAAAATATTAAAAATTTGGTTATTTTATTAGGTACCTACATAATAAAAAAAAACAATAATATGTAATATTGTTGTGTGTGTGTAGTTTTGCAAAGTTTTGTACCATGCAAAATTTTTGATTTGGTTTTGCGAAGTTTTGGTTTGCGATGTTTCGGTCGCGAAGTTATTTTTTGGGAAAGAAAGATCCCTACCCTAAACGGCATTAGTAGTTTATCTATCCTTCTCTTGTCTGAGAACTTACCAATTCCGTTTTTATTTATCAAAAGTAAAAAATTCAGAAGTTGATACGTATTCATCACTTACTTAAAAAAGTGCAATATTGTATTTATTCAAGCTGTTGTTCATTCTAATTGAGGCCTCATGAGGCCTGAACCTCATGAGGTACTGAAGTTTACGTCAAGTTGTTATTACAATAAATTATGTAAAACATGCCTTTATTTTTATTATTAAAGCTTAACGATAAATTGATGAATTACAAAGCCACACAAAAAAAATAAAATTTAATATCCAGAGACTAGACCAATGCATTTTTATATTTTCGGGGTCGCTGAAACCGAATCTGACCTCAGAATTGCTTCATCAGATCGCAATTTCTTTTACACTTAAAAAAGGGGTGCGAAAATTTCTTAAATTCAGGTGTTTTTAAGTGTAGAAAAAAATTGTGACCTAAAGTCAAAAAAGTTGCATGACCTGGAAAAATTGCACACTGGAATTTGTCTTGATTAATGTTATCAGGACCACTTAGAAGGTCTAAAACCCAAAAGCTGACCTCCCCCCCTTTCACTTTAGCCACAGTCTTGAAAAATTGAGCCCAGACGTTGAAACGTTCTAACTCGGGAACTATTTAAGATAATTGCATGAATGAAACAGTTTTTTTTTGCTTGTTTTTTTGAGCTCTACAACTTTTACGTTTACAACTTTTTGAAAAACCATCACCCAGGGGGCTGAAATAGCGAAAAACTGTTTTGTAATAATTTCGGCTCCCTCTACCGCTCGAAATATTAACTTCTCGGTATCGTGGCAATTACCGAAAATATGTAGAATTTTTGTTCGATGACTTTTTCTATGCGGTCATTAGAACACGAGATAAAACGATTCAAAACATTTTTAAGATGGCGGCTAATGCGAATGGGAGGGAGGTCACCTTTTTGGTTTTAGACCTTCTAAGTGGTCCTGATAACAAATTCCAGTGTGCAAATTTTCCAGGTCATTTGGACTTTTTGCTGTACAGTACATTCTAAGAATTTTGCATTTTTTATAAAGGTAATTAAAGTTTTTTGATACATGTAGCATACCATTAGAAAGAGCATTACTCAAAGATGTTTTAAAATAATTCGAAGTTCTGCAACGCTTTCGATTAAAAATAAAAAAAAGAACAAAAATCAGTAGTAAGTTTTTTTTAACCCATTCTGTGAAGTTTGTGAGGGCACCAATTATTTTCCTGGATTACATCTGCAAAAATTATCATCATTCAACAACAAAAATACATTAAAGATGCCAACAAAAACTATTTTTCAGTGCATTAGTACAAAAGGAAAAAAATACAAGGAAACAAAGGTAAAATATGGCGATATTTTCATAAATTTTGAAAAAAAATTGTAACTTTATAACCTTGAGTCTACGGCCAAAGTAGAATTCAGAAAACATGTTGGAAATGACCTAATCTATCGCCCTTCCAAGTTTTTCATACTCCCTACCAAACACACTGTATATAGGGTCCCTAATAGAGATTTATTGTTAAGTATATTTTTAATAGGGACTCCCTATTAATAATATACTTAACAATATATCATTTTACAGAAAAGTTATGTCGGTTAATGGTATCCTACATTTTCTTCTATGAAAAATTTTACGAATCGGCTGTATTATAGAAGTTATCATCATTAAACTTATAATCATGGATATTTTAAATTAAACAAATGAAGGAAATGCTTTTTTTTTTTATTTTTTACTTTTATATTTTTAATATAATTTAATATATTGACAAAGAATTCTCGTTCAAATACCGCCTAAGCTCGCTTGGGTGCTTATTATAGAAGTTATCATTATTAAATTTATAATCATGGAGGCATATTTTAAATTAAACAAATGAAGAAAATGTTTTTTTGTTTATTTTTTACTTTTATATTTTTAATATAATTTAATATATTGACAAAGACTGCTCTTTCAAATACCGCCTAGGCGCGCTTGGGGCAGGAGTATGTAGCGGTGTCTTCGAAATTATTAGTTACTTGTTACATACAATACATACAATACATATAGGTCTATATGTTTAAATTTATATAGGCCATAAATTCCAAAGTGTAAACCTAAGAAAAAAACAACTGATTAAAATTTTTATAATTTTGATTGGAATTAAAAATTCCTGTTTTAATAATAATAATAATAATAATAATAATATATTTTATTGCCCAACAGTAAATACAAACAGGACATTCATATAATTTTGGTATCAATCCTAATCAAAAATGTTATAACTTTAAAAAGGCTAATTATCCACTGTTTACGATAAACTTTTTTCAATAGATTGGACCTTTTTAAATAATATTTACGATGTTAATTTAGCTTGCGATTACTTTTATAAAAAAATATACCAAGTATAGGATGAATGCGTTCCTGTCTTTAAAAATAACCGCAAAAAATATCAATATCCTCATTGGTACTCCAAAGAAATCATTGATAAATTAAAGAAAAAAGATCATTATCATAAAAAATATAAAAAACTAAAATCACAATTCTATTATAATAAACTTTCTGAACTACGTAAAACAACTAAACTACTTATAGCGGATGCTTATAAGGCATATTTACATGGTATTCAGAGTAATATGAAAAACGATTCAAGTAAGTTTTGGAATTACGTGCAGAGTAAAAAAAGTACATCTCGTATTCCAGGATCCATGTATTGTGATGATATCGAATATAATTCCCCTGAAGATAAATGCATTTGGCAATTATTTTTCAAGTGATTTTATAGAATCTGACAGGGAAAATTTTGAGAATATTGAAACACAAAATAGTCTTAATAGCAATATAACTATAAATAATTTTAACGAACAAGATATTTTGTGTACAATAAAAAAATTAAAGAATAAAATGACTGCTGGTTGTGACAATATTACCTAGTTTTTTAGTTAAGGATTGTGAATCTTTTTTAGTTTCTCCATTATACACTATTTTTAACTTAGTTTTAAAGACAAAAACTTTTCCAGATATATGGAAAATCTCGCGTGTAACTCCTGTGCTAAAAAAAGGTGACCCTAAGAATATAAAAAACTATAGGCCTATATCAATTTTGAATAACTTTGCTAAAGTACTCGAGAGCGTTATGTACAGTAAAATTTATTTCCAAGTAAAGAATGATATATCACAAGTTCAGCATGGTTTTATGAAAAAACGCTAGACGGTATCAAATTTGGCCATAATTAGTCAATATATAGCTGATGAGCTGGACAATCGCGGTCAAGTAGATGTCATATACACCGACATGGAAAAAGCTTTTGATCATATAGATCATTATTTACTTTTGCATAAGTTGTATTTATTTGGATGTAACCGAGAATTGCTTGAATTGTTTGAAAGTTATATTCTAGATAGGCTATTATTTGTCGAATTTAATAATTATAAATCGTTTAGGTTTATAGAATCTTCGGGCGTCCCGCAAGGGTCAAACTTAGGTCCCTTACTATTCCTTATATTTATAAATGACTTGCCAACTTTTATTAAATGTCTGAAACTATTGTTTGCGGATGACTTAAAAAATTTTATCTCTATAAAATCTCTATTAGACTGTATAATATTACAAGATAATCTGGAATCTGTTCATTTATGGTGTCGAAGGAATAAGTTGAATTTAAATATTTCTAAGTGCAAAATCTTGTCTTTTACTAGAAAAACAACATATCATTATAATATAAATGTAATAGTATTAGACCGTGTCAATACATTTAAAGATCTGGGAATATGGTTCGATTCGGCTTTATCCTTCGACGACTATATATCGAATATAGTTAAGTCATCCTGCAAAATGTTGGGTTTTATTATTAGAAGTTCCAAGGAGTTTGAAAATGCGGAATGTTTGAAGGTGTTATATTTTTCCTTTGTTCGGTCTAAACTTGAATATGGAGCAATTATCTGGTATCCATATTACAATCAGCATATAGATAGTATTGAATCTGTTCAGCGTAGATTTTTAAAATATTTTTCGCTTTTATATTATTATGTAGTTATAGTTAAAAGCTAAAGTTATTTATGTTTTAGACGATAAAAAAATGTTTGCCTGTGATAATTGTTCAAAAAGATATAAACATAAAACCAGCCTCACCAAACACAAAAAATATGAATGTCAAACTATACCTCAATTTCAGTGTGACATTTGTTTTAAAAAATTTAAACTTAAAGAAAACTTAAAGGCTCACAAAAGGACTATACACAAGATATAGGGATTGAAAAATTAAACAAATACAACCAATAAGCCTTTTTAAAGATAGTATCAGTGTTAAAATAAAATGCACTGTTTTCCAAGAAGGTTAAAATAGTGCTAGTACTATTGAATCGTTTTATGAAATCATCAGCAGCGACAATACTTTTTTGTAAGAATGCTAAGTATAGCAGTAGTTTTATCAAAATAATTTTAAACATTATTTTTATCTTTATGATTGGTTTGGACTTTGTTTAAACGATTAGTCATGATTACACAACAAAGGATATCAAAATAGCTTTAAATACATACTATTAGTCATGCTTAATCATGTAACCAATGTAATAACTGGAGCATGTCTGAAAGCTTTAAAGTTTCTCTTTATGATTAATAACACTGTGCGACAAAATCGAGGTGGATCTTTTAGCATGGGCAGATTTAGGGGAGGGGCCATGGGGGCCATGCCCCACCCCCAGCTAGATACTTACTCAAAATTATATTTTTGGTGAAAGCGCAATTTTTTTCCTTATGGATGCCCCCCCCCCCTTAAAATGAAATAAATCCGCCCCTGTCTTTTAGGCAAGAGATCTGTCAGCGTCATTCGAAAACATAGGTCCAATACAGTCGAGTACCCAAGGGGTTTCGCTACTTTAGGTCATTTAAGCGATGTTTTTTAATTTAAAGTTTTCAGCTCACGTTAATATACAAGACCCATTTAGCGTTTCATAACTTTGGGAGGTAAATTTTTATCAAAAAACATGAAAAAAAAATTTATATAAACTTATGTCCAAAAATACATCATAAAGGAGCTACGGTCCTTCAGTGACAGGCCGCAAATTAGATTTTTTTAATATCTCAGGAACCCTTTGAGCTACAGAAATGAGTTTATGCATGTAACAAGGCCTATTAATATATACTATTATCATGTGGTCATTTTAGCCAGGGGCGGGCCAAACAGGAATGCCCAATTCTTTTTTCAGGGTAACTTTTTTGCAGTTTTTTAGTTTAAATATGATCCTACACATAAAAATATATAAAAAAGTTCATATGATGTATTCATCTAAGACCTACTGTTTATGAGAAAAATGCAATTAAAAGTAATATCTTAGGCTTTAGTAACTAAGTATATCGATAAAAAAGCAATATACGATTCAGAGTAAAGACTATACTATTCAATGCGAAGCATCATATTCAAACTAAAAAACAGCAAAAAAGTTACGCTAAAAAAAGAATTGGACAAAAAAGTGAATGGGCCTTCCCGTTTGGCCCGCCTTTGGCTAAAATTAAAACATGAAAATATTATATATTAATAGGCCTTGTTGATATAAAAACACTTGCATAAACTCATTTCTGTAGTTCAAATGGTTCCTGAGATATTAAACGAAAATCTAATTTGCGGGCCTGTCACTAAAGGACCGGAGCTCCCTTACGAAGCATTTTGGGCATTTTGAACCTATTTTCATGTATTTTGATAGGAATTCACCTCTCAAAGTTATCGAACGCTAACTTGAAAAATTGATCTTGCATATTAGGGTGAAGTGGAAACTTCAGATTAAAAAAAAAACGCTTAAATGAAGTAAAGTAGTGAAACTTCTTTGAGACTCGAATATAGTGGTCCTAAATTAACTACTGACGTTGTCTAAATTTTCTGTGGCATAGTGTTAAGGCTTGTAGGATCAAAAGGTGTTGTCTATTTTTTTCTTTAAATAATATTTTTATACCCTTAAATCTCTATTTTAATGGATATCAAATAAGGTTTCTAACATGCGTCAAAGTCTTTTCTAAAGTGGACCAAAAGGTACTTAGTAAGGGGGTAGAAAGGGCTTAAAACATTTGTTTTTGCTTTAACTTATTCGATATTTAGGTAAGAAGAAAATCCTAAAACCAGTAGAAAACGAAATTAATAAAAAAAAGAAATATAATGTAGACATTTTTGTTAAACCCCCCACACCCATGAATGGAAAATATTGATAATAATGACGAGGCTGGTGTTTCTGAGGGGACCAGGAAGAGTTAAACATGCATCTGAAAAGATCCAAACCTCGATTTTCTCTCGACGGCCCTGCATATAGTGTATCAGAAACTATAATAACGTTAATTTTTCCTATTCATTTTTTTGTTTAGAATCAAAAAAAAATCAGACTGAACTTCAAATAAAGTCACGCAAAATAGGAAAAATTTCATAAAGCATACGTTTCATAAGACTTGTTAAGGCACTTTTATATAAAAATAAAGTTGCCGCTCCAAGACACCTTTTTGAAAAACAGTCTTTTTTGAGAAAGTTTGAATCACCAGGAAATAAGTCCAAAAGTAGGATTGATAAATAAAATGTCCAAACTCATTTATTAGATATTTCGGAAAATACTTAATATTTTCTGGCAATTTTTGTATAAATGATAACTCCCATTAAACTAAATAAAATACCACAGATTTTAAATTTATATCTCAAATAGAATCACAGTTTTTTAGGGGTTTACAAAAATAAGCTAAATTGGACATCAGCTTTGATTCTACAGGCCTCAGCTACTCTTAAATATTTTCTTGAGAGCGGTGGTAGCTCAGTCGAGAAGACTCTGGTCTTGTAACCAAGAGGTCCGAGGTTCGATCCTGGGTTAGAGAAAAAAAAATCAAATAAATATTCTACCGTAACCAAGTGCTTCGAAGGGCATATAAAGCCGTCGGTCCATCTGAGTAGGCATTGTTATTAGTAGTTAGCTACCAAAAACAGGGTTAAAGATGAAACAGGCGCCGGAACTATCCACTTCGGTGGGTCTCTCCGGCAATACGCTAAAAAAATATATTAATTTTTCTTTATAATTAAACTTCTTTTTCTTTATAATGTTCAAATTTTTACTTTGGTTTCGGTGATAACAATATACATTACCTTTATTATATTATTCACAGCGCCAGCGCTAGAATATTATACGGTAGTTTAGAATTTTCAAATAAAAAACAAATCGTCCTAGACAACAAATTTTTTGGATTTAAATTTGTTTCGTGAAAAAATAAGCAACTTTTTTTCAAATGTTCGTGTGTCCGTCGGTCTGTCCGATGTCACGATTTTTGTAGACACGATAACTCAAGAACGCATAATCCGATCGTATTGAAACTTTTAGAAAAAATCAAGTTCTATGAGGGAAGATCCCTATTGTTTTTGAAAGTAATCCCAAAAAAAAAAAGTTATGTTGGGTTAAACTTTAAAAAAAAATAGAAAATTCCGATTAACGTATTTTTTTCAGGAAAAATTACTTTTATTATAAGAATCAATTTTATAAAAAAAAAACAAAAAATAAAAAAAAAAATTGAAAGATTTTGAAATTTTTTTTTTAGATTTTTTTTTCATAAAAAGAAAATTTATAAAAAAAAATTGCAAAATTAAAAAAACATGTTTTGAAAACCTTTTTTTGAAACAATTTTTTTTGACACTTTTTTCAAAAAAGATCTTTGTAAAAAAAATGTTTTTTTTTTATTTTTTTTAAACATTATTTTTTTTAAGTAATGCGTAGCATTACATATCTTTACGGCTTGTTTTTTAATATAAACAACCTCAATTTATACCTTTGAAGCAGACTTGAAACAGCTTCGTATTATTTCTGTAATACCTTACCAGTCCCGAAGCGCCTCCATATTTTTTTGTATAATGGCTAGCTACGGGTGTCCTTAGGGCCACTTGCACCAAATCTTAAACTGGGATTATGTCAACTAAACTGAGTTTAAGTTAAAAATACTGCATTCTGATTGGTTGACCGTCCATTTAATCCAAGTTTAAAGTTAAACCATCTTTGGTGCAAGTGGCCCTTAGTCGCGCGAATAACATAAATTTGTTAAAATGAAATGAAATTTACCCGGTGGTTTAATAGTTATTATAATAAGTGTTTTATAATTAAATATTATAATAATTAATTTTTTTAGGTTATCAAAAAATATTTAGCTGCCATATCTGTAACAAATCATATAAACATAAAACGAGCCTTACCAAACATACTAAATATAAATGTCAAATTGCACCTCAGTTTGAGTGTGATATTTGCTTTAAAAGATTAAAGGTCAAAGAAAATTTAAAACTACATAAAAGAAGTGTACATAAAATTTTAATATAAGAAAATATTCTGTTTATTACCACAATCATATTTTAATATAAGTATAAGTATCACAATGGACGTTTTTTCGCACGCGTCCAAGTTTGGAAGAATAGCCGCCTGTGTCGAGTTTTCCAATGGAGAAATAGATAAGAGCGTTAAAATGGCATTGTAAAACGAGTTATTAAACTATTTACAGCACACATAGTTCCCCAGAAAAATTTAGATGAACAAAATTGACGAAAGAAACAGACGATGGATGCTTGTACCTGACGGTCTGGACATTATAGAACCACTCACGGTGAAATCTCAAATGTTCATATTTGGGACATAATGGCTTAACATTTCAGGATAAACTAGACTTAAACTAATCGCTGATCCTCAACAATTACGTATTGATTTTAATACTATTTTTCACCTAAATTCCAAATCCGTTTGTAAAATTGAGCTATCTCTTTGCAATACGAAGAAAAATACATTTTTAAACAAAGACGATTTTTTTCTGAGTAATTAGGGATTTATCCTTATTTATTTTTTTTTTAATAAACGAATTTTTTCTTAAAAAAAATGTTTTTTTGTTTTATTTTGGACAAGAATAATAACTTATATGACGAATAGTACCTACACTAAAAGAATACGGGCCCGTTTTGAAAAAAATGACTGTAAAGCAGGAGCCCCACAAGCCTAAAAGTATTTTGTATATCTTTGATACCAATTTTAACCAAGACAATCTTTTGATTTTTTTTTGTAAATGGATCTTTTAACTATTGGTACTTATTTCCGCCCCTGTATTTTGTATTAATTTGTTTTATTTGTAGGAGAAGAACATATATTTGAGTGTAAAAACTGTGATAAAAAATACAAACATAAAAGAAGTCTATCGAAACATACCAAATACGAGTGTCAACAAATACCGCAATTTGAGTGCAAAATTTGTCTCAGAAGATTTAAGTTAAAAGGAAACCTAAAAACGCATATCACATTTGTCCATAATAAACATTAGCATATTATTAAATAATCTTGTGTTTATTTTTGAGTTTGTACGACCAAATATTTGTTTCCAAAATATTTGGGGACCAAATTATCCAATGTGAAAAATTCGTGATACAAAATATCCTGACTTTATAAAACCGCTATATGAAATAATTAAATATCTCAGCGACCAAAATGCCTGCGACAAATTATCCAGTATTGCTATGTAAGCTATACCGATATAAAATATAGGCGACAAAATATCTGGACGACAGAATATCCAGACTATATAACATATGCGATATAATTAAATCTCCAGCGACAACATATGTCAAATTAAAAGATGATGTGAAAAAAATTAATAAATTTAAAATGTGTTTTATTTTATGGAATAAAACCAAACTAAATATTCTATATAGAAATCTTTTTGATTATTTTCTCTGGTAATTTAAAAAAATAATAAATAACCAACAACAAACCAACAACTTTTCTATATAGGACATATCGTTTTAGTTTAATAAGGTATGTATATTTTAAAAGAGTTATGTAAATTTCAGCCTTTGAAAGATGTTTTCCGCAGAAAGACCGTTTAGGCGGAGTCAATATGGTTGTCCAGTATCAATATTGCTATCACTGATATGCCCAGAATTTGAGTTATTTTATTGGTGATGTGTCGTAAAGGTATTATTTTATTAGTGTAGTTTAAAGTGATTCCTGCATATGTATTATTTATGTTTTTTAATCTTGCATATTGATGTTAAATTTTAATTTGGAAGAGATGAACATGTGAACATTTTATATGTGCAGATATCACTATAGTGAAGTTATTTTGTGTAAGCTGTAAGATAATACATATTGAGCTGGCTAATTATCCGGAAGAATGCCATAAAAAAGTGGTGACGGAGAGGTATATTTTGTAGCTTAGTTATTCTGTTGCCAGGATATTTTATCGCTTTTTTTTTTGTTTGGATATTTTGTCTCTGGATATTTTATTCCCCAATTTATTTTCGTACAGTATATTATATCGCCGTATTTTTGTTGCTTTAAAACAGTTCGGCGAGTCAATCAGATAAGTAGTAAAACATGGAACAACTATTTTTCTGGTTACTGCAACAAGAAATGTGGTAAGGTTAACTAGAGAGATTGTTGTGCCTACCAGAGATAAGTTTTTTATGGTAACAGCAATAACTTGTGCTGTTGCCTTTACCAGATTTCTGGTTGCAGCAGCCAGATCTGTATCGAACTATTGATCTGGTTGCCTTAACCAGATCCTTTTTTCGGTGTGGATATTTTGTGGGGGAGTATTTAGAGAACGGTATTCTGTCGTACAACCAGTTTTTCCTCCCTGGCCGGGAGCAAAAAAAGATATCTAAAATAAAAAGTTTGTTATAAAAAACTTACACTTTAATGCACTACTGAAAAAAGATTTGGTTGCGTAGTTAAATACGTAAAAACTATTGTCCTTACTGAAATCTGGTAAGAGTAACAAGGCAAATAGATGTGCCTACCAGAGTTTTGTTTCAAGTTATGCTGTTTGCCCTCACCAGAATTGTGGTTGCAGCAACCAGAAAAATAGTTGGTCCGAATTAAACTATTGATCTGGTCGCCCTAACCGGATGTTTTTTTCAGTGAATGAAAACAAAGAAATCTAGTTTGGACAATCAGATCACTAGTTAAATACGAAAGAACTAGTATTCTGGTTGCTCCAACCAGAAATCTGGTACGGACAACTTGACACATTATTGTGCTTACTAGATTAAAAAAATCTAAGTTTTGTTTCTGGCAACTACAAAAAGTTATGTTGTTGCTCCCGCCAGGTTTCTGGTTGTAGCAACCAGAAACAAAGTAAAAGTTTAACTTAGTAGAAACTTAGAATTCAGATTTAGAAATGCAAAATTAGAGATAATGCATGATTCTTAAATATTTCGTTGAAAACTTTTATTTTTTAGAAATAGATATTTCAAAATGGATGGATCTTAAAACACTTACGTGTAGAGAATGCAAAATTTCATTTTCTCAAAGATGGTTTGCGAAAAGGCACATTAGAGAGCAGCATCTTAACTTAGTAATGTATTATTGCCAATTCTGCAATAAGCCATCCAAAAGGGAGTATAACTTAAGAGTTCATCTAAGAACCTGCAAGAAGAGGTTTATTTAGTAACAAATATTAATAATATGTGCCATGATTTATATTAAAAATAATTTTATTTACAATCATACACTGCAAAAACAGGAGTAAAAATAGAGTGGGATTTTAAGATTAAATTGGAAAATTCACATGATTTTAAACCGATTTTTTTACTGTTTTGTAGAAAATTTAGGTAAATATTTTAACTTACCCTTTAAATTTACGATAACGTAGTTTAAAGGTTTTCCCAAAATAAAGTTTTAAAATATGCAATATTATTCGAATAATATTATTATTTTAAAATTAAGATATAAAATTTCAATTTTAAAGTTCAAAGTTAAAGCAAAAATGTTATTTTACTGTAAAATTTTAACTTTACTACAGACAATTTCGTTGTATTTTTAATACTGAATGTTATTTGTTAATACATATTTTTTATTTACATCGCCATCGTATTTAATACTTTACTTGTGATATTAAATACTGCAATGTGTGTATTGTATACGAAATGTTCTCATACTAACTTAGAGATCGTGCTGGTACATTTGGATCCCCACGCAGTATGTGTTTATTAATACTGTAACATTTGGTAAATTATATCACAGTTATAGTTTGGAATACTTTAAGTTGTAGTTGTTGTGTTATTGATCTAGTTTAAAGTATGTTACAGTATTTAGTAAAATAATAATCGGTAAATAATACCAAAATTTTGATTAGTAATAATACAGAGAAAAGTAAAAAAAGATCTATTATTTTATCTGAGATTTTATCAGTGTGTGTGTGGTTGCAATCTTTATATTATTACTAATTATAATATTTCTTGTTCTTTTTTATATAAAATAATGAAAAAATCTTGCTATTAAGAAGACATTAATAATAAAAAAAAAAATAGATTTAAAAGAATTTTTTTGGAAATGATAAATATAAAAATTAATAATAATACGGTAAATTATAGGACAGACACTCAATATCCGGAAAATATACTTAAATATTATTAAATAATGAATTTTGTATATTTTTATTTATTTTTTGTCAATTTGTTTTTTATTTATTTACATATTTTAATTTTTTACTTATTTACATATCTTAACTAAACCCTTATACCTATACTTTATATACATACATCTATACACCTTTACACCTTTACCTATTTTAATTAATTTTCATCTATCAGTTTTTTTTTTTTTTTGACAATTAGATTTTAAATTTGTATAATTTTTTATTTCTATTTTTAATTTTTACCCTGAAGAAGTAGGGACATATTACCTTCGAAACGTTGGAACTGTTCATATATATTTATTTTTTTATTAAAGTGTTCTTAATAGCAAGATTTTTTCATTATTTTATATTATTACTAATCAAAATTTTGGTATTAATTACCGATTGTTAATTTTTCTGAATTTTGTAAAATACTTTAAACTAGATTAGTAATACAACTTAACAACGACTCAAAGTATACCATACTATAAGTGTGATATGCTTTACCAACTGTTACAGTAATTTTTACTATAACATGCTAGTATTAATAAACACATTTTGCGTGCGGATTCAAATGTACCAGCACGGTTTCTATGGTAGTATGACAAAATTTTGTATACAATACACACATTGCAGTATTTAATATCACAAGTAAAGAATTAAATACCAATGGTGGCGATAAAAAAAGTATAAAAATTAGAATAACATTTTCTGAGTGTACTTCTTTTAAAATCGATAGCCGTTAATTAAATTGCAAGTTAAACTCATGGAAAAAAATTTTACAGTGTATAGTAATAATACTTATTAATATTAATGCCATGTGGCATGTCACTGTGCTTTTCTGGACAGTAGTTTTCTTATCATCTGTTTAGATTTACGAAATAGTCGCTAGGGAGTAAGAAACAAATTGATTAAAAGATAGTATATTTCTTAACAACTATATCGGGCGTTTTTTAAAGGTGGCTCTCCCCTATAACTTTTTTGTTCCTGGAGATAAAAGAATAAAATTTACAGGGTGTCTATAATACCATATTTTGAGTTATATTACCTAACGTATTTTTTTTACTTTAGGTATAACAGGAAATTATCCCAACTTTTGAATTTTAAATGGAACAACCCGTATATTTTTACAAATTTGGATCCTCCATTAAATTCTGTATATTATCTCAAATTTTTGTCAAATTTTGACAGCTTTTGTCATTTTTTAAATAAAATTTTGTTTCATTTTTTTTTGTCTGGAAAATCATTAAATATATTTATTTTGGATCAAATATGAGTAGAAAAATACGGATTATTACAAAGATTGTTTAGGGGAAAAGGGATACTAAGAAACAGGGGCAGTAAGAAACAACGAAGAAAAAGTAATTAAATTAATTTCTTTTAAAAATATGAGAAAAAGGTAAAAAGACTTTTATTATTCCTAAAAATTGCAGGTTTCTACTTAAGCATTTTATAATTTTTTTAAGTAAAAACTTAACCTATAGCATTAACTTTAATGTTGAAAGTGGGAACATTTTGTCTTTGACTGTGAAGTAAAATTTTGTAAAAGTTAAATATCGCTGTAATAATTTATTAAAAGTGTTTCTGGAACTTGCAGGATTACATTCTCTTATTACCCCATGTGTTGTATTTTGTCGGTGTAATAAGAAAGACCTTTTTAAGAATATTTATTTTTAGGATTTTTTTCGGGATTTTTGTAGGAATAAGTTTAAAATGCCGAGGAAATATTGAAAGAAAAGTGTTTGCATGAATATTGAATGTGTTAAAAAAAAGACAATTTTTTATGAGTAATTCAAATGTTGGGAAAATAACCATTTGAATTAAAACCAAGCGACAAATTAAGCATCAACAATAAGCTTAATTGTTGTAAAACAAAATTTACAAAATTTACCAATAATTATTACTGTTTTTAATATTTTTTTAGTTTTTTATTATTATTTTTTAATGCGTTTTTTACTTTTTACACTTTACCTTTTTAAAATACAAATTTTGTTTATTGATAACTTTTTTAATCCGTATTAATTTTTGTTCAAATTTGTCTTTTGTATATTCCGTTTATTTGTTTTATCCTTTTTATGGGATATAATATTTCTATTTTTAAAAACCCCATAAGGGGTAATAAGAAACATAATTTAAAAAAATATATTATTAGTATCAATTGAAGTTTATACAAGAAATACATAATACAACAAAAAATTGAAGTTTCTGCCTTACGTTTCGTATTACCCCTTTCTCGCCTACTTTTAATTTTATACAAAAACAAAACATGGAAAAACTAATTTTTTACTTTTGCTCAAATTTTTCTTAATAACGTCTATGGCTCTTCAATATTACTTAAAAGATTATTTCTTTCCCTTAACAATGATACCAAAAAGTTAATATTTATTTCTATAATCTCTTAAAAAAAATTTAAATAAATAATAATTTTGCACGCACGCTTATGTCTAGCGAGGTTTGCTTTGCGATAATATCAAAGGAACCAGTGTCAGGCGGGCGCAACAATACTTAGCGTATATTATTTTGCAAACTTATATTATTTTAAAGAGATTATGAAAATAAATATTAACTTTTTAGTATCATCGTAAAGAGAACAAAATAATATTCTAGTGATATCGATAAGCCATAGACGTAAGTAAAAGCAAAAAATGTGTTTTTTCAAGTTTAGTTTTCGTGTAAAATCAAAAGTAAACATTTTTTTTTAATTAATTTTTCTACCAATATTTGATCCAAAATATCTGAAAATTTTATTCAAAACATGACCAAAGCTGTCAAAATTTGACAAAAACAGGACTATACACAGAATTTAATGGAGAATCCAATTATGCAAAAATACAGGGTTTTTCATTTAAAAATCAAGAGTGGGGTTCGTTTCCGGTTAAACCGAAAGTGAAAAATTACGTTAGGTGATATAATTCAAAATATAATTTCATTTTTTTATCTCTAGTAATAAAAAAAGTTATAGGGGGAGCCACCTTTGAAAAACACCCTGTATATTAGTATATTTCTAAATAAGAAAATGAAACATCTTCCACTCGAGAGATGATATTTAGCCGAGGAACAACCCCGAGTTGAAAATGCAATTTTCTTATGAGGTGACAACAGTTTTTTATTCACAATCACGATCAAAACACAAAATATTACAAAAATAATTTAAACAAATGTTTGGTTATGATGCTCTCAATGACAATTATAGCGCGCCATCTATGACGGAAAATCGAAAAATCTATATCCAAAACTGGTTAGGAAAGAGCTCTTTTCTGCCGTAAGTTGCAAAAAAGGTAACCTTCCTACATTTTAGTCTATGATTGTAAATAAACATTATTTGTTACTATAAAAAAACTTTTATTACTTAGGTATGTAATATACTAATATACTGAAAAACAGGCCCATGTTAGCCCATAGGGAATTTGGGCTAAGCCCTTGGCGCCCCACATACACAGAAAAAAAATTCTTGAACCAAGGACACGTGTCTTTCGATATCTTCAAAGCTATATTCTCTTGTTTTAAGACTAGCAGTCAATTTCCTTGAATGAAGATTTTCGCTCTTCATTCAAGAACACTGATTTTGGTTCAAAGAAATGATAGCCTTGAAACAAGAGATTATGGCTTTGAACATATCAAAAGATGGAACCGCTACCTGAACTCGTTTCTGAACCGGTTCCGGAAAATATGGTGCCTTTATTTAAATTTAGCCTGCGCCCCTTTTACCAAGCCAGCACGGGCCTGCCTAAAAATGAGATTAAAATTGTAAATTTTTAAGGTTTTTTTTATCGGATTATACATTTCGGAATGAATTGTAAATTTTTCAGATTTGCTTACTGCATGCAAACTACGTTAAAATTCCAAACCGCGCAGCGGCAAAAATACATTTGTTACAGAATATTAACAAAGTTTGGCGAGTTGACTACACATATAGCGTGAGTTCGATTCTCACCGGCGCCGATTTTCCTTTTTCAGTTAATTAATAATTGAAATTTGGCGTAGGCGTAAGTGAAGCGGACACTCCCTATAAATTGGTTAGAATTAAAGCCGGCGGTTCCCTCTACTACTAGCCCACACAAGTCCTGGACTTAAAGGATGCTTAATTAAGTAGAATAGTACGAGGTTAAACAAAAAATGTAATTTAATGTAACAAAGTTTGCGGTAAACAAACAAAAAAAAATAAAATTCATTTGTTAGTTTATTTTTCCGGTGACTGTTACTGGCTAAGTGTTAAATTCTTTTTTTCCATTATAATATTATATAAATATAATATATAATTAATAATAATTATTAGTCGAGAAGTAAAGTAGCTTAAAATTTAAATAAAATTACAATTTGAATTCTATAATAGCTTTTTTTTACTAAACACCAAATAAAAACAATTAAAACTGAACATTGAAAATCATTTTTTAGACGACCATATTCGAAAATATTTGTTAGGTTATCTGAGAAAGTAAAACAAAAGACAACTCCGTTCCAAAAAAAAAAACAATTTCGGTTCATTCTTTGATAGGCATCAATAAAATATCAATAACTTGGTGCACACTTGGTGCACACAAAATGGAAAATTTATAAAAATATTAACGATTACTTTTAAGACTTTAAGATCTAGGACTAAGCAATGCATAAAAAATGATTTTGAAAATTACACCCAATTTGTCGAAGAAGACAATTTAAATAATCCTAAACGCTTTTGGAATTTTGTCAATTCTAAGAAGCAGGGTATGAAAATTCCCAGCGAAATGATTCTGGATGATACACCCGGCGAAAATGGACAAGATATTTGTAATCTTTTTGCTGACTTTTTTCAAAGTGTTTTTGTTCGACCAAGCCATAAGCCTACTTATAACTACAGTAAAAAATATTTTCCTCAAAATAATTTAAATAATATTCAGTTAACTACAGAAGAAATATTAAATGGTTTGAATAGTTTGGATTCTACAAAGGGCTCCGGTCCTGATAACATACCAGCATTGTTCTTAAAGAAATGCAGCATATCTTTATGTAATCCGCTTAAAATCTTGTTCAACCAATCGTTAGATACTGGCTGCTTTCCCAGTATTTGGAAAGTTGCTGCTATCATTCCAATTTTTAAGTCTGGGAATAAAAACGATATTAAAAATTACCGCCCCATAAGTAAGCTTTCTGTTTTTGCCAAGCTTTTTAAATGCATTATATACAAATATTTCTTTAATTTAGTTAAGAATATTATTTTGTCCGAGCAACATGGCTTCGTAAAAAACAAGTCTATTGAATCAAATCTTTTGACATACAGTGAGTTTTTGAATGAAAGTATGGATGCCCTTCTTCAGGTGGACGCCATTTACACAAATTTACAAAAAGCATTTGATAAAATTGATCCTAATATACTTTTGGAAAGGCTTGAGGAGGTCGGTGTATGTGGAATTCTGCTCAGATGGGTGGAATCCTACCTAAAAAACAGGTCTCAGTTTGTGGCATTAAATGGCTTTAACTCTAAAACTTATATGACAACATCTGGTGTACCCCAGGGTTCTCACTTAGGCCCATTATTTTTTATTATTTATATTAATAAAATAAAAGATTTTTTTAAAAATTGTTATTTTCTGCTGTACGCAGACGATTTAAAATTTTTTAGAATTATCGCTCGATCAATGATTGTTTATTGCTGCAAATTGACCTGCAAAATCTTGAAAACTACTGCAAAAAAAACTCGTTGTTTCTTAATTTCTCTAAATGCTCCTGTATTAGCTTTAGTCAAAAGAAAAACGTAATTGTTTATCCTTACAGTATCGATGGTAATATTTTTTCTAGAGTTGATATTATAAGAGATTTAGGTGTCTTTTTTGACTCTAAATTAACCCTTAACGAACAAGTCGATTCTTTAATATTAAACTCTATTAAAATGTTAAGTTTTGTACTGATTTTCGAAATAATTCGACTATACTACAGCTATACTATACTTTTGTATTCAGTAGACTAAATTTTGCATCTTCTGTTTGGAACCCTCTGTATGATGCTCACCAAACTCGTATAGAGAGGATACAAAATAAATTTTTGCGATTTCTGGCTTTCAAGAATAATATAGTTATTGTCGACCACAATTATGAACTAATAAGAAAACATTTTAATTTAATTCCTTTAAACTTGCGAAGAGAATTTAGTGACATTATAATCCTATACAAGTTATTAAAAAACATTATAAACAGCCCAGAATTATTATCAAAAATAAATATACATGCTCCATTGGCAAATGTCAGAAATTACAATTTGTTTGTGCTACCAAACAGAAGAACAAATTATACCGATAACCCATTTGCAGAATGTTAAGATCCTCAAATGTTCATTGTTCAGATATAGACATGTTCAATATTGCTTTAAACGCATTGCAAAAGTATTTAAAACGCTCTTATAATTACTTTTCTTTCTTACACTATGTATAATTGACGTATTTTAAGCATGACGTTACATTGTTATTTCTAAGAGGTTACTACCTTTGGGCTTGTTCCTGTTTGTAACCCTAAAGTCGAACGGTCTTGTGAAAGGGCCTCACCTTGATACGCACACTTTCTGTTTTTTTTTTGTAATCAAAAGGGAGTCGTTTGAAAGCTTAAATCCAAATTTGCACCCTTATGCGATTTTTTTTGCACAGCCATGTGCAAAAATGTTCAATTTGGCTGAAATTTGGTGTAAAGGCTTCTTTTAGTATGATTAGTGCGAACCAATACTCAAAAACTCGAAACTTTAAATGGCGGAATAAATATGGCCGATTTATTCTTTAAATTTTGACAAAATCAATTTAAATATGGCACAAAACAAAAAAATGTGACAGATCCGGCTCATTTTGTTATGGATTGTTTTCTTTATATGTACTAGTAATTACTGTAAAAATTTCATGATTTTATACTGACCCATTTTTTTTTTCTTTATTTTAATAAAAAAAAATATTAGCCAAAATATGAGTAATTTTTCTATTCTATTCATATAATAAACAAAACTAGGATTTTCTTGTATATATTTAAGTAATTTTGTATAATAGATGATAGAAAAATTACTCATATTTTGTAAAAATTTTAATATACTTTTTGTCAAATATAAATTAAAAAAAAAAACGGGCCGATATAAAATCATAAAATTTTTACAGTAATTACTAGTACATATAAGGAAAATGACCCATAATAGAATGGCCCGACAATCTGTATTTTTTTTGTGCTATATTTTCGTTAATTTTGGCAAAATTAAAAAACTTAATCGGATATATTTTTTCTGCCATTTTGAACTTTAAGCTTTTCTGTATTGGTTCGCATTATTAATACCAAAAAAAGCCTACCAAACTTCAGGTAAAACGGACATTTTAAAAAAAAATTGAAACACCCTAATATCTCATTTTTTTTAGATTTTTCAATATTTTTTCGCAATAAGCCCCCATGCAAAATATGGCCCCATGCAAGAAACAGACTTTTGTCACTTTTTTTCTGGGACCAATTTAGATGTTTTTATTACGATTGTTCTTTCTTAAATATTAAAAAAATATATATGTTGGGAGGTAACATTTTTTTTCGTAAATATTTAGTTATTTTAGGGTAATTTTGTTTAATATGTTAGTAGAATACAAAAATTACTCACATTTGACCATATTTTTAATATATTTTTTCAAAACCAAATTAAAAAAACGGGCTAGAATAAAATCATGAAATTTTTACAGTAACTACAGTACAAATAAGAAAAATAACCCATAATAGAATGATCTATCATTTTGTTTTGTTTTGTGCCATATTTTCTATAATTTTGATAAAATTAAAAAAATAAATCGGTCATATTTATTTCGCCATTTTTAATTTTGTGTTTTTGAATATTAGTTTACATTAATATTACTAAAAGAAGCCTTTATACCAAATTTTAGCTAAGATTTTTTTCAAAAATATTTAATATGGCAATTTTTTTTTTTTCAGATTTTTCATTATTTTTTTTTCTTAATCAGCTCTGAAAAATATGACCCTATGCAAAAGAAAAACAGAATTTTGTCACTTTTTTTTCTCTGGGACCACTGTGCAGTATTTTTAGAAATCCCTAATAATTTTCATTTGTTTTTCTAAACAACTTATGAACAATAAAATCCCCAAAAATGTTTTACAATATAATAAAAAAGTTACTAAATTTGTATTACAATTAAGCGCAAACCATAACTACAAAAATATAGTTATGAAACGGAAATAGATAAACTCTATTAAAGCACTAATAAAGGATTATATTATCTTATCTAAGAATTGGGGAAAAGAGATTTAGGCAATTTTATGCTTTACAGTGTAACGACATAAATCGTCACTTTGTAATATAGCAAGGGTTAATTAAACTATTCGTTTACTTACGTTATAATTTATGTTTATTTTGTATATAAATAGTTACGTACGTACAGAACTATTTTGTATCTGGGACTATTTTGTAGCAGGAACTGAATTCTAACCATATGAGTCTCTATTCCATAGTTCTACCTGAAAATAACATAAAGAAAACATAATTAGAATATGATTTTTAATAATAAAGAATCATATGACTTATTTCTCTATAGTGCATTTGTCTATGGACTTACCTGGTTTTTATATGTTTCAGAGTCTATTGAGGGTTGGATTTCACTGGCTTTCACCTGTAGCTTGTCTCTCTTGTGGAAAGTTGTGTATGATTATCCCTTCGGGATAATCCAGAATTTGTTGAAAATAGTTTGCTGGAACTGCTCACTAGGATTCAGTATTTTGTTTATACTTAGTTCACAGGACACTTAGTATTCTGTTCGTATTTTTATTAGTTTTGCTGATAAACAATAAGTATTGTTTATATTTGTTTCTTAGAGTAATATTTTGAGGTTAGATATCACTAATACAGATTTATTAGGAAACATTCTTTTAATTAGTTATTATTTTTGGTGTCGTTTCAGTTACCTTTATTAGGAATCCTATACGGTAAAACTGTAGTTGATAATGACTTGCATAGATGTCGCTAATAGTTCAGAAATAGGATTTTATTCACCTGAAGGGTTCATACCGGTTGATAAGGTCGATTTTCGCTCCTTCTTGATGAACTCTGTACAATGGTGGTCTCATTTTGACGAGTGTTTATTTTCTGTAATCATCGAAGTAATCCTTCATGTATTTTTATTTAAAGTTAGTGAAAATGAATATTTAAACAATGCGGAAGATATTATAACTGATATTTTCTACAATTATGCATTCATAACGTTTCGATGGACATCGAAGACTTAGAATGAGACGTAAGTTAAGTTTTTCTGTTTCTTAGAATATTTCTGACATATAATTATTGTTTTAGCACCATTATTATTACCATTAATTAAGCACCATAAAGCACCATTATTACTACATTAATTAAGCACCATAAAGCACCATTATTACTACATTAATTAATTACCATTAATTACTCACCATTTCTATACCATTAATATGAAATTACATTAATTTAAGTTGAAGTTTATTTTGGTATATTTGATATACAAGTTCTCCGCATGGAGTGATGTTCTGTTGGAACATGGTTCTGTAATTTTCGGCATAGATAAATTCTATATGACCGTCTAGCAGACAATTTTATATTGGACATAATTTTCAAAAGCATATTTAATCCCGGACAACATTTTCAATCGTACATTTTATCCTGGAAGATAATTTTTCCAAAGTAGATGGGACAGCCTATATTTTTTTTTCTTTCATTTGAGAAATGAATTCATCAGCATAGGGGAGACTTGCACAGATGGAGACGATGGAATTCATACCTCATGGATTTTGCGGAAACCAGCTAAGTACTCATTCTGAAAACTTTTGAAAGCAATATTTCATATTTTTAAATTCTTTTATTTCAATATTCTTATAACTGTAAACTTTATCAGATCTGATATAGTATTGATTAATACTATATGCCCTTCTGGCTTTTGTTCATTTTTAGGTACTTATTTTTTTTTAAAACATTTAATCTCATTTATTAATTATTAAATATCATACTTTTGATTAAATGATTTCTAATTTAAGCATGACTTTTATACACTGCAAGAAATGATTGTTGTTTACATACATTTCTTGGTGCTTGCTGAACTTCATGTTTTCTTTATACATTTAAGTCAATGATTTCTGAATTTAGTAATTTTTATTAAGATTTCTTTAATTATATCTTAATATAATTACACATATTTTTTATATATATTAATACATTACTTGATGTGCTTTCATTAAGTTTATTTATAATAAATTTCTCAAATGAATTATCTTATTTTATTTAGAGGTTATATTTTCTCAAACTGAAAAGCTTAAGTATTTACACTAGGTTGTTACTTACCTAAAGGAGTAAAAGCTAAAGTAACTGGCGCCCCTAACAACATTAATCAATTCTTTCTATTTTTCCCTTGCCCATACCCATTGCTCCGCTGTCAAAACTAGCCGTTGGCAGTGAACGTATTAATTACGGTACACTAATATTGGCGCCCAAGAACGTGGTATTTGGATAGATAGAACACTTGTTTTTTTAATTTTACTCCATTTTTCTCAGTGTATTTTTTATAAAAATCTAAAGCTTATTTTTTTCAGTGTAACTTAAAGTTCATTTTGAGAAAAACTACATATAACTGTTGAATAAAATATTTTTTGTTGAAAATTAAGTCAAATTAGAGTTAATCTGATAAGATATATCAGATATGTGTTTTTTATGTTTTTTCTGAATTTTATGGAATAACATGGAATAGAGAAATTTTGGCGTGGGTTCAGTTTTTCTAGAAATTATCGTTTATTCAATAGAAATAAATGGATAATAGGGTATTTATTTATGCGAAGGATATGAATAAATATTAGCTAATTTTGTAATTTTGGAGACTATTTATAATTATTAATTTGTCCAATTGAGATAAATAATAATTTAGTATTTTTTTGACATATTTGGGAAATTTTCCAAAGTATGCAAAAACTTTGTTGAGCAGTGTACACAAAAAAAAAATAATTTGTGGTACAGTATAAATATTTTATTATTAAAATAAATATTTTGAGTAAATTGAATTTAAATTTTGAAAAATAAATATTCAAAATGGACGATTTAGATAAAATGGAAATTAGATTTTTGACTGCAGAAATGGTAAATTATGAACTTCGTATAAGACATTTAACAGCAAAAAATAATAGAGTATCTAGAATTAAAGTTTTAGGTAGAGCCATAGCTAGGGAAGATCCTAAAGTAAAATATGTAGATCCGACTTTTAATTTTAACAGTGAAGTGGAAAATATTAATAGAATTTTAGATAGTATATCTTCAGAAATTGTAGAATATCATGGTGATTATAGTTTAGCTGATTTAAGAAAATTAAAAACTTATTTAGTACATGTAACAAATCGTCTGCAACGTTTTCCTGAAGTAGAAGAAAATAAAGTTAGACGTATTCAATTTTTAGAAATAACAAAAGCAACTTGTTTAGAAATAGAAGCAGATATTTTAGATCTTTATGAAAAATCTGGTAAAAATTCAGATCTTACTCAAGTAAATAATAATATTTCATTACATAATAGTACACAGTTTAGTCCTAACGTTTCTAGTAAAAAAGATAATGATTATTTAAAATCAGTACCAGTTTATAAATGGAATATTAATTTTGATGGAAAGTCTAATGTTTTAAATTTTATTGAGCAAGTTGAATATATGAAAATAAGTAGAAATGTTACAGACGAAATGTTATTTAAATCCGCATATGACTTATTCAAAGAACCAGCATTGTCATGGTTTCTCTCAATTAAAGATAATTTAAATTCGTGGTCTCAAATAATTCAAGCATTAAAAAAAGATTTTCTTCCAGCTAACATAGATGATAGAACATGGGATGATATCCGTTCTAGATATCAAAATCCCGATGAATCTATCGCAATTTTTATAGGTGCTATGGAAACCTTGTTTAAACGTTTAATTCATGCTGCAAGTTTATATACTAGACTTAAGACGATTAGAGAAAGAATATTACCACATTATTTTACACCATTATCACTTATAGAAATAAATGATTTAGAAGATTTAAAAGACAGTTGTAAAAGAATAGATGAAGCTTATCAATTAAAACAAAAGAGCATAGCAGGTAAAAGTGTGGCAAAAAATAAAACAGTTAATAAAGTAAATGTCCTAAGTTCGGATATAAATCAAAATTTTAGTAGTAAATGTAATTGTAGTCATGATACCACAGTGTCCAAACTTACCCCATCTTCCTCTACTCGTCAAAGTTCAGTATGTAATAGTAGTCAAGTTTCTCAAATTAGTCAAAGTACCAATCAAAGCTTTAATAATACACAGAATAGTAGTAATAATAAAATTAGACAAATAATTTGTTATAACTGTAACCAACCAAATCACATTTTTAGCAAATGTTTAGCTAAAAGAACAAAGTTTTGTTATAAATGTGGATATAAAGATGTAGTTTTTAAAAATTGCCCTTCCTGTACAAAAAAACTAAATAGGAAAGTGGATGATTTTAGTCGGCATTCACTTAATAAAAAGGCTAAAAATAATAATGACAGTCAGGTAAAAAAGGATAACAAAACTACTTTTTGTAAAAACATTTATTATAATAAAAATAATATCAATTCTTTACAAAAATCAAGTGTAACAGAAACAAATAAACGATTTTATTTGAATGAATGGAAAGATTGGTTGGATAAAGTTAAAAATTTTTATAAACCGTATAGTTTGTCTGTAATTAATAAAAATTCTTTTATTAAATTACCTAGAGATAACCGTCCATATATTAAAGTAAATATTTTTGATAAAAATATAACAGCTTTGATTGATACAGGTGCAAATTGTTCAGTGGCTGGTGGTCACGCGATTAAAATTTTAGAAAAATTTAATTTAAAAATTGATAAATGTCTTATACCGCATGTTACTACAGCTGATAAATCTAAACAGTTAGTAACTGGTGTTGTTTATTTACCTATTAAAGTAGATAATGAAGTTAAGATTTTACAAGTCTTGGTTGTTCCTTCTTTGGAAACAAATTTTATTTTTGGTGTGAATTTTTTACAATTGTTTTCTATGACTCTGGATTTTTCTGATGAATCTTGGAATAATAAAATTAATAATTTGAATGTGATCAGTAATAACAGTGATAGTCAGGATATAAATAAAGATAGTTCAGTAGGCTTATGTGACTTGACAGACGAACAGAAAAAGATAGCAAATAAATTTGTTAGTTTATTTAAAGAATTATATAGCGAAAAAATAGGTAGAACAAATTTAATAGAACATGATATAGATACAGGAAATAATAAACCTTTTAAAATGCGTCAATATCCTTTGTCACCTTATTTAATAGAAATTTTACATAAAGAGTTAGATAAAATGTTAAAAGATGATATAGTTTCACCATCTTATTCTGATTTTAATTCACCAGTTTTATTAGTAAAAAAAGCTAATGGTACATACCGTTTTTGTTTTGATGGACGTAAATTAAATTCTATTACAAAAGGTGATTCACATCCTTTACCAAGGATAGACTCCATTTTAAGTTTATTAGGCGATGCAAAATATATATCAAGTATAGATTTAAAAAATGCTTTTTGGCAGATTCCACTTACAAAAACTGCTAAAGAAAAAACTGCATTTTCCGTACCTGGTAGGGGACTATTTGAATTTAATGTAATGTGTTATGGACTCAAAAATGGAACACAAAGTCAGCAAAGATTAATGGATAAACTTTTTCCTTTCTCCTTTTATCCAAATATATTTGTTTATATTGATGACATTATAATAGTATCAAAAACATTTGAGGAACATATTAAATTACTTCAAATAGTACATGAAAAATTAAAATCTGCTAATCTTACAATAAATTTTGAAAAAAGTAATTTTTTTAGAAAATCACTTAAGTATTTAGGTTTTGTAATTGATAATTTTGGTTTAAGAACCGATCCGCAAAAAGTAGAAGCAATAATAAACTATCCTAGACCAACAAATAGTACAGAAATAAAACGATTTTTAGGTGTAGCTTCGTGGTATCGTAGATTTGTTAGGAATTTTTCAACAATTGTTAGTCCATTAAATTCACTTTTGAAGGGCAAAGGTAAAAAACAAGCCATTAGTTGGAATACTGATGCAGAAAAAGCTTTTTTATTGTTGAAGGAATCTTTAATAAATGCTCCGGCTTTAGCAAGTCCCAATTTTTCTTTACCATTTGTTATACAATGTGATGCTTCTTTAGTTGGCCTCGGTTCCATATTAACACAAACGCAAGATGGTCAAGAAAAAGTAATAGCTTATGCTAGTAGAGCTTTAACACGTAGTGAAATAAAATATTCTGTAGGTGAAAAGGAATGTTTAGCTGTTTTGTTTGCTATAGATAGGTTTAGACCATATATTGAAGGTGTTAAATTCACAGTAATTACAGATCATTCTTCATTAAAATATTTGAGTAATATGAAAGATCCCTCTGGTCGCTTGGCTAGATGGTCATTAAAATTACAGCAATATGATATGGATATTGTATATCGTAGAGGTAAATTAAATGTAGTAGCTGATGGGTTATCCAGAGCTTTTGATAGAATAGAACCAGAAAAATCAATTTTTCCAGATGTAAATTTAATTAATTTTAATGTAAATGATTATAATAGTGATAAATATTATATTCAGTTGAGGGAAAAAATTGTTAAGAGTCCAGATTCATATCCGCAATTTAAAGTTATTGATGATAATATTTATAAGTTCATACCGACCAAGACAAAAGTAAAAAGTAATATTATAGAGTGGAAATTGTTAGTGCCTCAAAAATGTCGTAAACAAGTACTAAAAGAATGTCATGACGATGTATTAGCTTCTCATATGGGATTTTTTAAAACTTTTCATAGAATTTCAGAAACATATTTTTGGCCAAAAATGCGTAAAGATATTTTAAAATATGTAAGATGTTGTAATATTTGTCAATCACAAAAAGTTAGTAATTCTGCACGTTTTGGATTGATGGGTCGTGAAAAGGAAGTAAATTATCCGTGGCAAGTTATTTCATGTGATTTGCAGGGACCATTTCCCAGAAGTTCTAAAGGTTTTTGTTATCTTTTAGTTGTGTCAGACTGGTTTACAAAGTATACATTATTACATCCTTTAAGGGAAGCTACTGCAAATGCAATATGTAAATTCATTGAAAATGAAGTTTTTTTAGTTTACGGAGTCTGTCAATTTTTAATTGTCGATAATGGAAAACAATTTGCTGGTAAAGTTTTTAAAAAATTAGCAGATGAATATAATGTACAGAAAATTTGGTTTAATGCACTTTACCATAGTCAAAATAATCCGACGGAAAGGCAACATCGCACAATTTCTACTGCTATAAGATCATATATAAAAGATAATCAAAAAGAATGGTGTAAAAATTTAGCAAAAATAGGTCTAGCTTTACGAACGTCTGTAAATGAAGTTACGGGGTATACGCCGGCATTTCTTAATTTTGGGAGGAATGTACCTATCACAGGAACTTATTATGGCAAAATGACATCAACTGATGGTGTTAAATTAGAACCTTGTGACAGAGACTTGTATAGCCAAGACTTGGGAAATCTTAAAGAGATGTTTGTTGATGTAAAGAAATATTTACATGAAGCTTATGAACGTAATAAGCGTACTTATGATTTGCGCAAGCGTGAAGTAAATTTTGATATAGGTGAAAAAGTTTGGAGACGAAACAAAGTACTCTCAGATGCTGGTAAAAGTTTTGCTGCAAAACTTGCTCCAAAGTACATACTTTGCAAAGTTGTTGCGAAAAAGTCAAAGTTAGTGTATATTTTGGAAAATGCAGATGGTCATAGAGGCGACTGGCATGTTAAAGATCTAAAGAAATATTTTGGATCGAATAGTGACATTTCAGTTGGCTAGATTTGATTAAATAAGAATATATTCTTAGTATTATTCGGAATGATATTTAAAAAATATCAATGTATTGAAAATATTTAAAGGGTACCCAAAACTTTTGTATATAGTAAAAAAAAAAATATATAAATATATTTTTTGTAGAAGAGAATTCTGGTGCACACAGTCAAGTCTTATTTCTATTTTTTTATCTTGATAAAACTTAGCTAAAAAGAAAAACAAAATTAATTATGACAATTACCTGATTATGACAATTACCTGTTTATGACACGCACCGATAAAGTCCCAAAATTATGTTCTACATAAGAGTAGGCGGATGATACACGTAGTTATCAAGCTTAGCTATTGTTAATTATCAAGTAGTATTTCAAATGATTTACATAAAGTATTGTGTTTTTTTGTTGATTTATTAAATAAAATATAGTATATATTTTAGCTATTTAAGTTAAATAGTTATAGAGTTTGGTATAAAAATATTTTTTGTATATTAAATATTTTTATTATTTTTGGAGGGGGCATGTGTAACGACATAAATCGTCACTTTGTAATATAGCAAGGGTTAATTAAAATATTCGTTTACTTACGTTATAATTTATGTTTATTTTGTATATAAATAGTTACGTACGTACAGAACTATTTTGTATCTGGGACTATTTTGTAGCAGGAACTGAATTCTAACCATATGAGTCTCTATTCCATAGTTCTACCTGAAAATAACATAAAGAAAACATAATTAGAATATGATTTTTAATAATAAAGAATCATATGACTTATTTCTCTATAGTGCATTTGTCTATGGACTTACCTGGTTTTTATATGTTTCAGAGTCTATTGAGGGTTGGATTTCACTGGCTTTCACCTGTAGCTTGTCTCTCTTGTGGAAAGTTGTGTATGATTATCCCTTCGGGATAATCCAGAATTTGTTGAAAATAGTTTGCTGGAACTGCTCACTAGGATTCAGTATTTTGTTTATACTTAGTTCACAGGACACTTAGTATTCTGTTCGTATTTTTATTAGTTTTGCTGATAAACAATAAGTATTGTTTATATTTGTTTCTTAGAGTAATATTTTGAGGTTAGATATCACTAATACAGATTTATTAGGAAACATTCTTTTAATTAGTTATTATTTTTGGTGTCGTTTCAGTTACCTTTATTAGGAATCCTATACGGTAAAACTGTAGTTGATAATGACTTGCATAGATGTCGCTAATAGTTCAGAAATAGGATTTTATTCACCTGAAGGGTTCATACCGGTTGATAAGGTCGATTTTCGCTCCTTCTTGATGAACTCTGTACAATGGTGGTCTCATTTTGACGAGTGTTTATTTTCTGTAATCATCGAAGTAATCCTTCATGTATTTTTATTTAAAGTTAGTGAAAATGAATATTTAAACAATGCGGAAGATATTATAACTGATATTTTCTACAATTATGCATTCATAACGTTTCGATGGACATCGAAGACTTAGAATGAGACGTAAGTTAAGTTTTTCTGTTTCTTAGAATATTTCTGACATATAATTATTGTTTTAGCACCATTATTATTACCATTAATTAAGCACCATAAAGCACCATTATTACTACATTAATTAAGCACCATAAAGCACCATTATTACTACATTAATTAATTACCATTAATTACTCACCATTTCTATACCATTAATATGAAATTACATTAATTTAAGTTGAAGTTTATTTTGGTATATTTGATATACAAGTTCTCCGCATGGAGTGATGTTCTGTTGGAACATGGTTCTGTAATTTTCGGCATAGATAAATTCTATATGACCGTCTAGCAGACAATTTTATATTGGACATAATTTTCAAAAGCATATTTAATCCCGGACAACATTTTCAATCGTACATTTTATCCTGGAAGATAATTTTTCCAAAGTAGATGGGACAGCCTATATTTTTTTTTCTTTCATTTGAGAAATGAATTCATCAGCATAGGGGAGACTTGCACAGATGGAGACGATGGAATTCATACCTCATGGATTTTGCGGAAACCAGCTAAGTACTCATTCTGAAAACTTTTGAAAGCAATATTTCATATTTTTAAATTCTTTTATTTCAATATTCTTATAACTGTAAACTTTATCAGATCTGATATAGTATTGATTAATACTATATGCCCTTCTGGCTTTTGTTCATTTTTAGGTACTTATTTTTTTTTAAAACATTTAATCTCATTTATTAATTATTAAATATCATACTTTTGATTAAATGATTTCTAATTTAAGCATGACTTTTATACACTGCAAGAAATGATTGTTGTTTACATACATTTCTTGGTGCTTGCTGAACTTCATGTTTTCTTTATACATTTAAGTCAATGATTTCTGAATTTAGTAATTTTTATTAAGATTTCTTTAATTATATCTTAATATAATTACACATATTTTTTATATATATTAATACATTACTTGATGTGCTTTCATTAAGTTTATTTATAATAAATTTCTCAAATGAATTATCTTATTTTATTTAGAGGTTATATTTTCTCAAACTGAAAAGCTTAAGTATTTACACTAGGTTGTTACTTACCTAAAGGAGTAAAAGCTAAAGTAACTGGCGCCCCTAACAACATTAATCAATTCTTTCTATTTTTCCCTTGCCCATACCCATTGCTCCGCTGTCAAAACTAGCCGTTGGCAGTGAACGTATTAATTACGGTACAACAGTTTTAAAGGAATCCACCATACAGACACCATTTCAACCTACTAATTAAAGTTTGGACTTTTTTATAATAGTAATTATATACCAAGGCATGTTTCCCCAGGCACACTTTCAAATTCTTTTTCTATATTGCGACTCTTATAAGCTCATAATCACACGCATTTTGCGTGTTCTTATAGGCCCATAAGAGGTCTGTACTTTTTGTTCTTTTGGGTTGGCAACAGACCTGGCCTGGACGTTTTCCGTGCAAATGTCAATGTCGCTTTAAAGTTGAATTTTCTACAAAATTTTGTGTTTAGGTTATTTTTACCATGTTAAAAATGTGGCTTGATTAATTGCAGCAAAAAAGAGAAGAGATGACTATAAAATATGGCAAAATATCATTTGTTCTTAGAATTTTAAACATGGTGTAAACTGTAATGCCAATACAAAACAAAAATCCCTAAATCAGTCATCAATTTAAATGGAAGTTTTTTTAAATTTTAGAGTAAAATATAAAGCACTCGTTTCATAACACGTTTTTAGCTCACGAATACAAGTTTAGAAAACGAGCCGCTTGCGGCGAGTTTTCTAAAGTAGTAGTAATACTAGTAGTAATAGTACATTAAAGTACTAGTATGTTATGAAACTAGTACTTTAATATACTATTACTTCAACATCCATTCTCCATTACATCCCTACTCTAGAAAAATCCTACTCCATAACATATCTACTTTCTAGTAACCTTACTCCCCAATAATTCTACTTCGTATTGACTATAATATAGTATATTGAGTAGATTTGTTGTAAAGTAAGAATTTTATGAAGTAGATATATTAAAAAAAAAACTACAAAAATATAGTAATGAAACGGAAATAAATAAACTCTATTAAAGCACTAATAAAGGATTATATTATCTTATCTTAGAATTGGTGAAAAGAAATTTAGGCAATTTTATGCTTTGCAGTTTTAAAGGAATCCACCATACAGACACTATTTCAACCTACTAATTAAAGTTTGTTATAATAGTAATTATATACCAAGGCATTTTTCCCCAGGCAGACTTTCAAATTCTTTACTTCAACATCCATTCTCCATGACATCCATACTCTAGGGTATCCTGCTCCATGACATTTATAGTTTCTAGTAACCCTACTGCCCCACAATTCTACTTCGAACCGTATATTGCAATATATTGACTATAATATAGTATGTTGCGTAGAGTTGTTGTAAAGTAAGAATTTTATGAAGTAGATATATTAGGGAAAAACTACAAAAATATAGTAATGAAATGAAAATAGATAAACTCCATTAAAGCACTAATAAAGGATTATATTATCTTATTTTATAATTGGTGAAAAGAAATTTAGGCAATTTTATGCGTTACAGTTTTAAAGGAAACCACCATACAGACACTATTTCAACCTACTAATTAAAGTTTGTTATAATAGTAATTATATACCAAGGCATGTTTCCCCAGGCAGACTTTCAATTTCTGTACTTCAACATCCCTTCTTCATTACATCCCTACTCTAGAACAATCCTTCTCCATAACATTTATAGTTTCTAGTAACCCTACTCCCCAACAATTCTACTTCGAACAGTATATTGACTATAATATAGTATGTTGCGTAGAGTTATTGTAAAGTAAGAATTTTATGAAGTAGATATATTAGGGAAAAACTACAAAAATATACTAATGAAACGGAAATAAATAAACTCTATTAAAGCACTAATAAACGATTTTATTATCTTATCTTAGAATTGGTGAAAATAAATTTAGGCAATTTTATGCGTTACAGTTTTAAAGGAATCCACCATACAGACACTATTCCAACCTACTAATTAAAGTTTGTTATAATAGTAATTATATACCAAGGCATTTTTCCCCAGGCAGACTTTCAAATTCTTTACTTCAACATCCATTCTCCATTACATCCCTACTCTAGGAAAATCCTACTCCATAAAATTTCTACTTTCTAGTAACCTTACTCCCCAACAATTCTACTTCGTACAGTATATTGACTATAATATAGTATGTTGCGTAGAGTACAACAAAGTAAGGATTTTTTTTTAATAATAATAATAATAATAAACGTTTATTGTATAAAAGATTACAAATCTTGTTACAAGAAGTTTGAATATATAAAAAAAAATACAAGAGAAGAGAAAAAATAATACACTAAATACTAAACCCTAACTATTTAAGTAATTTGATGGATATTCATAGATAATTTAATAAAAAGAAAAAGCAGAAACTTTAATACAAAAAAAAAGTTAATTATAAGAAGAAACGATAATACCAATATTTAAAGGTTAAAGACAAAAAGCATTATTCGTTAGTTATAAAGGAACGGAGCTTTAATAAGTTTCCGATAAAACTGTGCAGCATTTTTATTTTAGTTACATTAAGAAAGTTAAGTGCAAAGACTAGACCGTCTAGGTTAATAAGGCTATCAATGTAAGGTGCACGCAACGGTTTGTACATGGGGCATTTAAAGAAAATATGATCTAAAGTCTCAAACTCGTTTAAGTTGCAAATAGTACATACTTCTTTAGGGTTGATTTTGTAAAAGCTGCCATTGAATGAGAAGGAGGTAGAAAAGCTTGTAGCCATACGTAATTGCATTATTATACGAATGATAGAGATATTATCTCGACAGTATAAATAATTTTGAGGTTCCAGATTAATTCTAAACTTTTGATAAATAGTTGAATTTTTGGAAAAAAATAATGAATTTATGTCATCTCTATGTAGAAATTCGCGAAATTTGTTAAGTAAAATTGGTCTATTGTATTTTATTTTTCTTACTGTTAAATTAGTCAAAAAGTTAGATTCATCAATTTTTTCCAGCATACATTGAAACTGTGCCAACCAGTTATATTTTGTATTACCATTGTTTAAGTTTTGTAAGCGGTTAAAACAAAGCTTGGGGTATCTATGAGCGGGCATTCTAATAAGCTTTTCAATCCAATTAAGGCACATTTTAAAAATCAAGAAAGAAACTTTAACGGACCCAGTTTCGAGTCGTATCATATAATCCGGGGTGTTGCGGGGGAGTAAAAATAATCTTTTAAAAAAGGCCAACTGAACACGCTCAATTTCATTAAAGAAACGTAACGCCCAAACTGGAGAACTATAAAGCAAAGTAGATAGGACTATAGATTCATAAAGTTTAATTCGGGATTGCCAGCTGTTGATTTTTGAGTTTGACAAAAGGGACATAACGGTACCGATTGATTTTTTTGTTTTATTGCATGCTTCTTTGGTCATTTCAGCGAATAGCCCTGACTGAGAGAATGTAACACCCAGGTAAACGTACTTGTTTACTACTTCAATATTGTCGCCGTCATATTTAAAGTTTAAGTCACGTGAATACCTAAAGCCACCCTTGGTAAAACAGATTATTTTCGTTTTTTTAATGTTAATTTTAAGGCCATTTTCATTTGCATACTGAGAGAGAATTTTGAGTTTACGTGAAATATCAATGGGCGATTCCCCAAAAATGACCAAATCATCAGCGTATAAAAGCATAAGTATGTCCACAAGACCATCCACATTAACACCCAAGGCTCCATTTTCCCTAAAATATTTTTCTATGTCAGAAATAAACAATGCAAAAAGAATGGGGCTTAATGGTTCACCCTGTAGAACTCCCTCAGAAATGTTGTAGGGTTTTGAATAGCCTTCAGCAGTTTTTATTTGTGCAATTGCTTTGTCATACAACATTTTGAGGATCCTGATTATTTTCGAACTTACTCCAAGAGAGTGTAATTTTTTCCATAACAGATGGTGGTTAATACAGTCAAACGCACGTTTGAAATCTACAAAAATCGCATAAAGTTTTCTACCTTTCAACCGTAGACAGATATTAATGAGGGAATTAAGAGTAAATAGATTATCCAAGCAACCCCGGTTTTGTCTAAAGCCTGCCTGACATTCCGGTATAACATTAAATGTATCGGACCACTCTGTAAGCCTTTGTAAAATTATTTGAGAGAATATTTTTTCCATACAGTTTAGTAGAGCTATACCGCGGTAATTAGCAGGATCCTCAACTGGACCTTTTTTGTGAAGCATAAGAAGTGAAATTTCCGACCAAGTATGGGGAATGATTTCTTTGTCAAATATATTGTTATATAAATTCAGTAGGTAGCATAACCAGTTTTCTGGTAGATACTTAAAAAACTCAAATGGAATATTGTCCTTACCTGGACTTTTACCATTTTTGCATTTATTAAGACTGGACTTTAGTTCATTTAAAGTTATACGCGAAGTTAGTAATGACGAACCGGCGTCAGAATATAAAAATTGTGACTCGTTATGCACAGTGTAAATTGAGTCATAAAAGGACTCCCAGTCAAGCAAGGATAAACTAGCAGGTTTATTATTTGAGCGTAAATTTTTAATTAATTTCCAAAATTCTGATTGATTTTTAGTTGCACTAAGCCTGAGAGTTAAGTTAATTGTATGAGCCTCCTTTTTAAGTTTTAAAATACGCCTGTACTGTTTTTTAAGGCTCAGATAAATTACAAGTAAGTCCTGCGAGAAGTTATTTTTTTTACAGTTTTTTAAAGCATTTTTGGCAGCTTTTTTCGCTAGTAAGCACTCATGATCAAACCAGATATGGTTAAAGGAAGTAAGTTTCTTTGTAGAATTTAAATTTAAGCGCAAATCTTTGGCACAGTCAGTGATAGAACTGAGTAAGTTTAAATAAGAAGCGGAGATATCGTTTTCTCTGTAGTTAAATATATTATCGGAGTGTAACATTTTGCTGTAAAATTCGTCGTGTTTACTAGTGTTCCAGCGAAAGATGTCTGTACTATTCGCTACAGCTTTTTTATTATCTGGCAAAATATCTACGGCTGAGTCAAAAGTTAATAGAACAGGAAAGTGATGTGAAGGTGAAAACGAGTTAAGGACTTCAAGATCGCGCACCTTATGCAAATAATCGTTGTTGCACCAAACGAGGTCTATAACGCTCTTACCTAGGGTACTTACGTAAGTAAAATTCGCAGTTTTATCGGAAGCTGTTCTGCCGTTTAGTAGCGTGAACGAATTGCTGCACATAAAGTCAAATAGTACTTGGCCCTTTGCATTACTTTTTGTGTCACAACTGGCCCGAGACACAAACAAATTTGTATTTTCACATAAATCGGCAAAACTGTCCAAATTTCCCATCCTGCAATTAAAGTCACCGCACATAATAAAAGTACAGTTTTCATATTTAGATTTGACGTCATCTAGTGTCAGCTGCAGTAGATCCAAAATTTGTTCCAGGTCAAGCGATGGTTTAAAATAAACACAGCAGAAAATTACGGAAAAGCTATTACACGTAACATTGCAGATTATCCACCAAGGTGATGTGTCAATTGTGGTACACTTGTAGCTCTTCTTGAATGCAAACGCCAGACCGCCACTGGCACGGCCGCGCGATTTTTCCTTAATAGCCGGTGAGCTGATAATGTTGTATACACTGGAAAAGTTTTTAGGTAATTTACAGTCTAAGATTAAATGAGTTTCACAAAGAAAGAAAAAGTCGACATACAAAGACTCAGAGTGTAATTCAAAGTTGCTAAAACCTTCAATATTCCATATTATAAATTTTCTTCTTAAAAATTGTTAAACTTTACGGCCAGATTTTTGCCCTCTTACTGATTTTGGAGATACATCTTCATCCCGCTGTCTTTTATTGGTATCCTTGGCGATTTCAGGGACGTTATTACGGTATCGGATATAAATATTGGAATCGCCGCTTGCTTTGCGATGATTTAGTTCTGTGTATAACGCAGATAGATGTTGAGATTGAGTTTTTGTTAAATCGGGCTTTATTTTTAATGTAGGATAAATAGTTTTAGAAATTTTTGATTTATTTTTTAAAAGTTGTAGAGCCTGGTTTTCATTTTCTAGCGTAAATTTAGCAGTATAAGTATTAGATTCCGTGTTTATATTGCCTAATTTGTTGTAGGACACTAAATGAAAATTATAATTCGGCAGAACTGACTGAAAAGCTTTTTTTGCGAAGTCTAGGTAATTTTGTGTATCAGCCGGTATGCCACTTAGAATAAGGTTGTTTTTCCTTATAATTCTTTGATGAAATTCTTGGAAAGAGTCCTCAAAATTTAGGTTGGATTTTGTGAGCTTTTCAATTTCTAAAACTTTATTGTTTAGAGCAGTATTGTCTTTTTGGAGTGTAGAAATAGACGCCTTGCATCTTGCAATTTCTTGCCCTTGGGTTTCGATAGTTTTCTTTAAATCCGTAATATTTGCATTGATTTGAGTTAATTGTTGCATTATTAATTCAAAGTGAGTAATGGTAATAGGATTGTCTGGTGTAGAAGACGCCTTCACCATTATTTGATTGTCGCACTCGGGGCAATAAAACGCGTCATCGCGGTTACTGCTACAGCTGATGTGGAACGTGAGTTGACAACGCGCGCAACATGCTTTGTGCGGTTCATTGACTTGGCAGAACATACTGAGCATATTGATGCCATCTCTTTTGCACTTGTTTACAAATGGACTATTAGGAAAAAATAAGTTCAAATTATGCACTTAGTTTAAAGTTTATTCATAAAATTTGCGTAAATTTGGTAAATGAACACCATGTAAAGTTGTTTACGAAAGTAACATTCACTGGGTTTTAGCGTAAACACTTTTTATTTTAGTTTGTTTTTTTTTATATGCGGACAATAGCACATAAAGAAAAAATAAAGTTTAATATATCCTATAAGGGTGCGTATTTCACAGTTTTTTAAATGTACACTTGAACTTCGGCACAACTACGATTACGAAACGTAAACTCGCAGATTTTAATTATTTATTTAACGAAAATTTCGGGTTTATTACGGAGGTGTATATCAACCGTCAAAAAATTTATTCAAACGTAAGGATTTTATGAAGTAGATATATTAGGGAATATAGAAATTCAGAGTAG
>OY294045.1:44503114-44577752 GCA_958510825.1 Brachypterus glaber | reverse complement strand
TGGAATATTGTTTTTATTCATATTGAAGCCCGCCTGGTCTACAATTATAGACCGCGCGACTAACCACGTTACTTTTTTATTAGTTTTGCATTTTATAATTTGTGTAAGTTTTTATTGTTTCTTTTTGTGGATATTGTTTTTCAATGTTCGTTTTTGTATAACTAAAAAAGAAAATTATTGAACACACTGGTACATTGTATCAGTGGTAAAACTTTCAAAAATATTTGATAATTTAAAAAAATAGAGGAATAATTTTCCCTATCATTTGTTTCTCTGCAGGAACGGCATCCAAACCCATTCAAAATTTTTCATGGTACTTATTTTTACCAGCCTAATACTAAAAATTCAGTAAATTCGTATGCGCGTAGGTTCCGAAAATCCTTATAAGGTATTATACGACCTTTGATTGAATTAGATAAAAATACATTTATGCTACAGACTCTAGTCCGAGCATAAGGCATATCCACAGGCTCCATAACAACATAGTACATAAGAATGCGAATAGCGTGATTGGTTTGATGTATCTTGTAAGGCAATCACGGCATCGCATTCTTATGTTTTATGTTCTTATGCAAGCTTCTGGATAGGCCTTAACAAAACGTTTCAAATATGCGCACAAGATACATGACGGCACATCACGCCATCTTATGCTCTGTATTATGCGAGCCTCTGCCTGGCGATTAAAAGCTGTAATTAACTTTGGATACGAAAACAAGAAACTAAGTGACATATAGTAACTAAATAAGGTAAAGGCTGCTTCTAAAACCATTATTATTTTAAAAGCTTGTTGCAATTCCTCTTCAAAAACAGGAAAAAAGTTCTAACTCGGTCTAAAAATGATCTCTAAACAGGCACATGCATATTTTGTTAATAACTCTTGAACAGTTAGATTAAAAAATGAGCTTTCCAATATTACAAAGCTATTATAGTTTGACATACGGTAATTAATCTAGGACGAAACGGGGAGGTATACACGGATAGGCCAGCGCGCTCTCCACTTTATGATTAACGCATCATAAGGCAGGATGTCTGCAAGTGAGAGGCTGCTGCATTCTCTGCATTCTTTCCATAGCTTTTCAACCCTGTGTCAAACAATAACTTTTTGTATTTTTTGTTGAAAATTTTAAACGAGGGGACACCACAACCTTATGCGTGATTAATGCAGCGTGCTGAGACTTATTTTAACTTAGTTATATAAGTAGGTGTTGGTGAGTGATTTTTATGCACATTTATTTTCTTATTTTTTTTTTCAGAAATATTCAGAGCTTACAAATGTTTAACTTGTGGAAAGTGTTACAAAAACAAAGGTAGTTTGAAACGTCATAATGTGTACGAGTGTGGAGTAGTTAGACAATTTCAATGCGAAGTTTGCTTTAAGTACTTTAAAAGAAAGGACGATATGAAAAAACACATGAAATCAATGCATTTACTACACGGATAAAACAGTTTATTCGTGTGTAAAAAATACTTGGTTGGATATGGCCAACTGAATTATTTGGTTGTGACAAATAAATTTTATTACTGTCAAATAATTTATTTTGTTTTCATTAATAAATCATTTTGAAATTTAAATATTTGTTTACAACCAAATAATTTAATTGGCCATATCCAAATAAATCTTTTTTATCAGTGTACACTGATAAAACAGTTTATTTCTGTGTATAAAATTCTTGGTTAGATATGGCCAATTGAATTATTTGGTTGTGACAAATAAATTTTATTTCTGTCAAATAAACTATTCTGTTCCCATTAATAAATGATTTTAAAACTAAATATTTATTACTCATAACCAAATAATTTAATTCGCCATATCCAAATAAATCTAAATTACCTTTGTTATCAGTGTTGAGTACTTTTAAGATTAAAATCGATAAATAAATACATCCCTAAACACGTTTTTTTTTTCATATTTTAACTTTTTGTTTCCGACCCCTGATTTTGTTTTTTTTTTCATAAATCGTTAAACACACCATAAGAAGTAATTTAGGCAAATATAAAAAAAATCGTAGATGCCGATCGTTTTTTTATGTTTTTTCTAATTTATTATAATATGTACATATTACGTACTTGAACTTTAATATATATATATATTTTAGATATAGGAATAAAATTATTATTTATAATACATTACAAAAATACTTGGTTGTACAGACCGATATTTTTTTAACACCCATTTTTTTTCACATTTTCTGGACGTTTCATGGCATTTTAATTCCGAATATGCAAAAAAAAAAATTCTATCGACTTATCCTATAAGGGAGCGTTCAAGTATTACGTAACGCGCTAGGGGGGGCGGTCTCGAAAACGTTACACCACCTTACAGAGGGTGTGGGCGTGTCAGTAAAAATGTTAAGTAACACTTAAAAAATTATAAACTTATAAAATGTTTATTGAATCAAGTTTTTAAGAATGATCTAGGCCTAAAGAGACGGATTCCTTGCAAATTTTATTGCACACTGCTGGGTTAACAGTTCACCAAAGTATATCAATTGTAGATTCATTCTGAGTTCAATAAATTAAACAAAAACAAATTAGAGATGAAAAACCATATCGAATAACCGGTTTTCGGTTAACCGGTTGCGGAAATTACATCAGACCGGTTTAGGGTTAAAACAAGGAAGCAATAACCGGTTAAATACCGGTTTAACCCTTTATAGGGAAAATTACATCATACCGGTTTAGGGTTAAAACAAGGAAGCAATAACCGGTTAAATACCGGTTTAACCCTTTATAGGGCAAATTATTTTTTTTTGTTAAATTTTATTTTTTGATATAGAAACTTGATTTTGAACTACTCAAAAACAATTTCTACAATTTTTCTTCTGCCAGGTTTGTCATATGGGCACTATAGGGTTGTCGTAATAGTAACCACCGCTCATTTGGATATTGCAAAAAGGTCTATTCTATTATATACAATATTTTATAAAAAAAAACTACTTTAATTTGCTTCTATTTTGTTGGAAAACTTCTATTTTGTTGGAAAACATCACAGAATTGTAAGAAGCCGCGCACTTCACAACATACTCTAAGTGAGCGGTGATTTAATATGAAACCACATTTGAACTGAAAAAGGCAAATCGGCGCCAGTGAGAATCGAACATACGCTAGTTGGCTAGTAGACTTGTCATGTACAGACGCGGTAGACCACTACACCAATCCTCCCATACATACATAATATGTATCTATATATTATAATAAATTAGAATAAGCGTTAAAAAAAAGACTATCTTATTTTATATTGAAAAAAAAATCAGGGGTCGGAAACAAGAGGTTAAAATTTGAAAAAAAAAAACACCCTGTTTAATCTATTTTATTAATAATTTTAATCTAATCCGATTAAAATTAATTTATACACGGTGTATTTGAAATAGGGTCGGAAATTTTAACTGATAATTCTACATCATAAAATATGACAAAAAGTTCCTATAAACATATGTCTAAAAATGCGTCATAAGGGAGCTACGCCCCTCTGAAAGTGGCTAAAAAATCGGTTTTTATTTAATAACTCAGGAACCCTTTGAGATATATCAACGAGGTTTTGCACGTCAACGTCCTACCAAGGCCCGTTTTTATGTGTTATTTTCATGTACTTATTTCAACCAGGGGTGTGCGAAACGGGGGGGGCTTATTAGTTTTTTGTCCCAAACTTTTTTCTGTGTAACTTTTTGCAATTTTATTTTTGAAATATGATTCCTCAGGTCAAAATACATAAAAAAGGTACTCTTGTTGTAATACTGTAGGATTAACCGTTTTCGAGAAAAATTCATTTGAAGGTGAAATTCCACGGTTCGAGAACGAAAAATTAAATACTAAAATGTTGAAAACCAAAATTTCGATGATGCAATGTTATTCTACATCAAAAACTAAGAAAAAAAGTTTCCATACATGTAGGTCGAAAAAACGATTTTAAAGCTACCATAGCGCTTTAAAAATGGTGCATATTTAGGAGACCATAGCTCCGTTAGGATTGATTTTTGGAAGTACCTGTATATGACGTTTTTTTTTTAGTTTTTGATGTAGAATAACATTGCATCATTAAAATTTTGGTTTTCAACATTTTAGTATTTAATTTTTCGTCCTCGAACCGTAGAATTTCACCTTCAAATGAATTTTTCTCGAAAACGGTTAATCCTACAGTATTACAACAAGAGTACCTTTTTTATGTATTTTGACCTGAGGAATCATATTTCAAAAATAAAATTGCAAAAAAGTTACACAGAAAAAAGTTTGGGACAAAAAACTGATAAGCCCTCCCCGTTTCGCACACCCCTGGTTGAAATAAGTACATGAAAATAACACTTAAAAACGGGCCTTGGTAGGATTAGTTGAAGTGCAAAACCTCGTTGATATATCTCAAAGGGTTCCCGAGTTATTAAATAAAAACCGATTTTTTTAGCCACTTTCAAAGGGGCGTAGCTCCCTTATGACGCATTTTTAGACATATGTTTATAGGAACTTTTTGTCATATTTTATGATGTAGAATCATCAGTTAAAATTTCCGACCCTATTTCAAATACACCGTGTATAAGTACAGTAGAGTCTCGATAGAATGAACTAATTGATGAAGGGCTTTGTCACTCCACCGAGGTTGTTCATTGTTTAGAGTGTAGGTAAAAATGCACATCAGTGATACTTACAGTGTATTTATTATATTAAAAACATTTCAAGCTATAAAGTACATACATATGTTCATAATACTAGAAGGAATACCGTTTTTACGGTACGGTTTTTTGCAATTCACCCTAGCTAGGCACAATTTGTTCACTATTCAGAGGTTAATGTAAATATTTTAATATTTTTTTGTTCATTGCAGTAGATTGTTCACTATATTGTATTTTCACTATATCGAGACTCTACTGTATTAACCCTTTGCGGTATGTTTTATTTTACAAAATAATAAATATTTTTTTTTCATTGAACTTGTTTTTCATTTTTGTTGCTTTTTTCAGTTATTTTTCTAATAATTTATTATTTTTTTTAAATACCGAACACGATCGTACGATTGAAAATGGGGAATTATTTTAACGCTATTATTTTCGTTTCATACAAATTTTTAGTAACTCATAAAATACACCAAATGCAAAAATGCATATTTTTTTAAGGCAATGTTATTTATTAAAGTATTTTTGAGAATATGTAAAATATTTTTAGTCTTTATCCATTATATTGGCTATGATCCTACGTATGACCGCAAAGTATTAAGAAAAATGTATTAAGGGTACTTGCACCAATGAATTTCATGTAAACTATTTAAAAATATATTTTAAAACAACATTTATAAAAATTGCTGCAAGTCTATCTAAGAGAGTGGTTACAATGTAAGTCAAGAGCAAATTTTTATTTTATTAAGTACACGGATAAAATTGCTATTGAAATCCAGTAGATGCTAAACATATTGACACTAAACTTTTTTTTTTTTTGTAAAAATCAGTATAATTTTATGTGCCATATTGTCATAATTAAATTATAATTATAATTTTTTATAATAATTAAAAACTTATGATTAATTATAATTATTTTTTACCGTAGTACACTATTAAAAATTAAGTCTTATGCCCTATGTTTACTGGTTTACAACCGATTTTTTTTGTGTGTAGTTACTTTTATGAATAATTACATATATGTATTATTTAAAATATCTTTATTCGTTTGTTTGTTATAGGCTTCTAAATTAAAAAAATGAGATTTTTTGGCATTGTTTCGATATATTCTGATAACAAATTTATATAAATACTAAAGATACGACGTCTTTATTAATTTTTTTATGCAATACTAACACATGTGCTTGTTGTAACTTTTTGAGGTATATAATACCATTTTTATATTACCTAATTAAGTACTAGCTTACATATTATCTACCGTTGTTAAGGCTGGTTTGCCATGACAACCAATCAAATCAGTGAACTCATTTATTATTGACCGTTGTTAGGCAGGCATTGTTTATTGACGATGGTCAATAATGAAAAAAATTAAAGATAACTACTAATTTTTGCAACTTAAATGTCAAACTGACAGTTATGTCAAAATAATTTTTAAACTATATTTTTAACTGATATTTGAAGTTACTATTTTTAGGTAGTAGGAAAACTATTATATGCACCATGTATGCGAACTGTCTTATTGTTTTCGACTGATTTTTTGCCTTGACTTCGTTTCAGCAAAAGACTTGGAAATGACCAAAATTTACCGTTCCATCAACCAATCATCATAATTCGTATTTAGGGACCCAATTCGAGTAAAAAGAGCCAAAAATGAAAAAAAATCTGTCGAGTATTTTTTTTTATAATGAAAAACGTGATTTTTTTTTGCGTAGAATTAGAGCATTTTGGGAAACTTTTTCCGATTGGCCTGAAATTTGTATCAAACCTTTATTATATGGTGCTTTATAGTTGGTATAAAAATCAACTTCACCAAATCAAATGGGTTTAAACCCCAAAAAATTGTAATTTTTTTAATTTTTGACATTTACTGACTTAATGGTACATTTTTAAGAAAAACATTCCTACAAAGAACCAATCAGCATTTTACAAGCGTTAATTTTTATTTTAATTTTTTAAATCGGCTATTTTATAGGCTTCAAAAAAGTTATGGCTCCGAAATGATGACAAAAGTTAAAGTTTAAATCAAAAATTGATAAATAATAGAACAAAAATCAACTTTTGGTAGTCGTAATACAAAAAATAGTTTAATAAGATTTATCTAATATGCAAACAATATTAGATCAAAAATAAGCTTAAATTAATAAAATCAACCCAATTAAAAATAACATATACGACAGTAAACTTTACAAAGTGTGAACATTTTTAAACCTGGCTTAACGAACAGTTAAATTAAATATTTATACACAAAAAAACAACTACATACAGGGTGATCCATAACTAGCATGCCAAAATTTAAGAGGTGATTCTAGAACCAAAAATATAAAAAAAGTTCCTATAAAGGTTGGTCCGGAAATGAGCCCTAAGGGATCTAGGGCCCTTTAAAATTGTAATAAAAATAAGGTTTTTAATTAATAACTCGGGTACCGTTTAAGCTAGAGCGACGAGCTTTTGCATGTATACTAGTATTAATAAGGGCAATAAGTTTATGTTAATTTATTTTTTTAATTTATCCAGAGGCGTGCCCAGACGGACAAAATATATGAGGCTTAAAACATTTTTGCCCCAAACATTTCTATGTGTATGTTTTTTGGATTTGTTGTAAAAAATATAGATTTCTAGAGTAAAAATACATATAAAATATCATATAGTGTAACACTGTAGGAGCAACCGTTATCAAAAAAAAATGCAATTAAGAGGAAGTAACATTTTGTGCCACCAAAAACGTTACTTTTTAAAAGGCTATTACTCCTTTAATATTAAATTTAGGTGTTTTGGTGTATAATACTTTTTTTGCTCAGTTTTAAATGAAGAATCACCCTGCAGCATTAAAATTTTATTGGTGCTTTTTTTTTGTTCCCCATTCAATACGTCATCTTCGAAGGGCCGTAGCTCCCTTAGGGCTCATTTCCGGACCAACCTTTATAGAAACTTTTTTTCATATTTTTGGATGTAGAATCACCTCTTAAATTTCGGTACGCGAGTTCTGGAACAGGCTGTACTTATGCATAAAAAACAGCTATAATGAAGTCAGTGCACTGCATTTTTCATTGCGACTACCAAAATTTGATTTAAACTTTAACTTTTGTCATTTTTTCGGAGCCATAACTTTTTTATTTACTAGCTGATTTAAAAAAATAAAAAAGAAAATTAGAGCCTGTAAAATGGTAAATCATTTTCTTTTATAACATTTTTTTATAAAATGTACCATTAGACGTAACTATCAAAATATAACAATATGCAAATTTTTATTTTTTTTTCTGGCCTAATTGTATAATTGTGATGACATAACTGTTTTATTTATTAACCGATTTTAAAAATTAAAATAGAAAATTAAATATTGTAAAATGCTAATTGACTCTTCATAGAATGATTTTCTTTAAAATGTACCGTTAAGTCAGTAAATGTCAAAAATTAAAAAAATGTCAATTTTTTGGCTTTTAAACCCATTTTGGGGGTCTTAGAAAAATAGGGTGAATTTGTTTTTTATACCAACTATAAAGCAGACAGATTTTTTTCATTTTTGTCTCTGTTTACTCATATTGGGTCCCTCAACACGAATTATCATGATTGGTTGATGGAACGGTAAATGTTGGTTATTACCTTTCTAGGGTCACTGTGAAAAATTGTAAAAAGTAAATCTACTTTTAAGATGCAACAAAACTAAGTCAGTGCCTGTTTATTTTAAAAATTAGCCCTAGGCCGTAAGTTTAACATAAGGACCTCCTTATTTTAAGACGAACAATGCCTAAGACAATGTTCAACAAGGACCATCCTTATTTTAAGATTAAAATAAGGATGGTCCTTATATTAAACATTTAGTCCAATCAAATAACGAGAAATTCGTATGTTAAATTCCAATAAATGTACAACATTTTATGTTGGGATAATTTTTTTTATATATTAATTACAATCGAGTTATAAATATTCAAAAATTGCCATGTTGGGGGTGAAATTGTGTTTTTCGATTTTTCAGCCAAATTATTCATCGATCGGATGATAAATGTGGTCATGAGCGAACTTGTAGCTCTTGAAATTCTCTATAAGTACATTATGCATTTTCATAAGTATTTTATTACGGTTACAGTGGGCGCTGAAAGTCAAGTGGTGCCGTCTGTAACCGTGCAAAAGTACCTATGAAAATTTAAAATATATGAAACTTATAGAAAATTTCAAGAGGTACAAGTTTGCTTATAACAGCTTTCATCGTCTGATGCATAATTTGGTTGAAAAATGGAAAGAACCAACCTCACCTCCAACAACGCTCTTTTTAAATTAACTCGATTGTTATTAATATATTAAAAAAATGATCCAAACAAAAATTGTTGTAAATTTCCTCCTTAACAAAATTAGTTATATGCATTTTTATCGTAAGATGCATATTAAGCAACTCACCCCTAAAATTCAAGATAGCGGACACTCCTTACGCAAGTCACCCGGTGAAAAACTAACAGGAGTGTTCTGTTATCATTCACTACGACCCCTTAAAATATCAACCCGTGTACATTTATTGAAATTTACATTTATTATTTGACTGAACTATTAAGGCACATGGCTAATTTTTAAAATAAACGGTCACTCACTTAGTTTTTTGCATTTTAAAAGTACACTCAGGCGCAAAATAAACGGGCCACTTAAAAACTTGGTGAGGTTTAAACTTAAATAGACTAAAACGTGAGGTCACATTTAAGATATTATAGGGTTCTGTTGGAATTGAATAAAAAAAGCGTTTTATGTTTTTTTTTATTTCTTTTATATTTACTTGGACGAATGTGTATTTTAAACAATCTTTGTTTAGTTTGTCAATAGCAAACCTAAAAAAATATGACATTTTTGACATAACCCTAAAATGTGATGTCATAGCTCTCGGCGATTTTGGTTCTTTTTTGGGTATTTTCATAATTATTAATTATTCAAAAACCCAAAAAAATTAAATTAGGTTTTTTTCTTAATCTGGGATTGTTTACTGTGTGCGTCCAACGGAACCCTACAATTTCTTAAATTTCGGGGCTTGGTTATTTTATACATTTTGTAATATATGTTTTTATTTTAGGATTTGTCATCAACCGCTACGTTTGTAAATGTTGCAAGAAAAATTACAAATACAACAAACATCTTCTGAGTCATATTAGATTTGAGTGTGGAAAAACACCCTCGTTTAGATGTCAAAGTTGTAATAAAACGTTTTATCAAAAATATAGTCTGAACGCTCATCTTAGAAAAACGGGTTGTTCAGGATATCCTTAAATAAACTCACGTCAAATTGCATATGAAGGGTCCAGTGGAATAAGAATGAGGTTTCATTTTCTTCGAAATAGACATTTTAGCGGCGTCTATTAGTTTGCAACATGAAGAATCAACATGCAAAACCTAACAGGGGATAAAGAATGAGATTCCACTAAAAACTGCGGTGGAAAATTTAAATTTGAATGTTTAGATCTTTGAAATGAATAAAAATGTTGGGTATACATGAAGTTTTTATTTGTGCCTGGATTCAACATGAATGAATTTTTGATCCAGAAAATTACTGAACTCTAAATGTAATTCATTTCACCAGTAGCTGCGAAACTTTAAATTTCGTTTTTTTCAACTTAAAAAATTGAACCTCATCGTTTTTCCACTGGACCCTTCATATATTTTTTTAAACTAAAGCCTATATTTATATAAAGGCGTAGGGAGTTCATGATAAGATATTTTTTTATAATTTTTACTAATCATAACATTATTCTAATTTCGGCTTCATTTTCAAAAATGTAATATTTATAATTTCGCTTTATTAAAAAAATAAAGTCGTAAATATAAATATTATAATTTCGAGAAAAATTCGAAATTATAATAAAATCTTGGCCTCTATTATTATAATAGGAGGACAGCGTATGATCTTTTTTTTATATTAAGCATTACCCGGCGTATTTCCAGTTCTAGTCCAGTCTCCAGGTCAGTAAAAGAGGCTTTACCTGGAAATAATTCAGGGAGTTTTGATTTTCGGTTTATTCGGTAAGGCCGCAAATAAAAAAACAATTTTGCGACGTTGAACCCGATTTGGAACTGTATTTTTTTAACGTATTTTTCAAAAAAACGGATTTTTCAAAATAACCCAAGATCGGTGCATCCCAGGACAAAAAAAATCAATATGAAAATAAAGAGAACCAAATTTCCAACATTTTTTGTCCCATGTATTTTTTTATACGACTTATAGCTAATTCACGGTATCGCCTTAAACGTTACACTGTAGGTTTTTAGATTTTTAATTTTGTTTTGTGTCCTTTTATTGACCTGGACTATTACTGTAAATACGCCGAGTACTGATAATAAGACACCTTCGTATATTTAAGATTAAAATTTTACACCTTAATAAAAATATCAAATTTTAGTCAATGTAATTGATTGCAATCAATTACGTTAACTAAACAATTGTTAACTCATATGTTTCACTTACATGTTACTATTCTACAATATATTAATATCATATTTTACTATCTTATTATTTTTTATCTTAAAAAATAAATACGGAAATAGAAATCTTTTTGGATTTTAACTACAATATTTTTATTATTTTTTTATGTGTATAAATATATATCGGAAAACTGTTCGAAAACGTTTATTTTTGGTGCTAGTAAGAAAAGTAAGATATTACCCATGGAAAATTAACGAGGTTCAAGTGCTTAATACAGCCTTTGAAAATAAGTATACCTAATATTCAGTTTTATTAATGAAGTGACACAAAATGCAAAATAGAGTAAAAAATGCAGAATATATCGATGGTCTAGCTTACAAAGGTGCTAATTATATAGGGAAACCTTATGTACTTAGCACCTTTGTACGCTAGACCATCGATATGATGTACAGTTTTTGTGTCAAAAACTTTTAAAACAGGTTAACTATGTCGAAAAGAACAACCGTAAGTACAAAAAATCAAGTATATTTTAATTTTAAATAAATACTAAATGGGGGTTTCAAGATTTTTATATATCGCTTTTTATAGATTTTGGGTTGCTGAATCCCATTCTGTATGCAGAATTTATCGCCGTGTTAAAAAAAAATTAGGTCAGAACTTTAAAAAATTGAAAATATTCGTGATTATGATACTGTTTTTCTCGAAACCAGATCTGATAGCTCTACTCTGCGGCAAGGTGCTCTATTCTTGACCATTCGCAAAAATATATTGCATACGCACTTGCTATGATACAACCAGTCACATATTAGTTATCAAAGCAACAGCGAATGCGAATTATTTTTGCGAATGGTCAAGAATAGATCTGAAGATTCAGAGTCGGTGATCAAAAATCTTTAAGAATCTGATCAAAAATTCTTAAGAATTAAATACTTTATATTAGTTGGTTTTTAAAATAAAAAAAAAATACTTTTCCGTAAAATGTTTTATGATAAAGGTAATCATTGCAGGTTTTTTTAAGGGCCGAAGAAACAAATTCTGACGGTGAATATTCTTTCAAGAATTTTGTCCATTTCTTTTTATCTTTTTAGAAACCTAAGGTTATAAATAAATTCCCAGAAATTCGAATTCATAGTCTCCAATTTTATAAAAAAACTCTATTATTACATTTAGTATAAATCCTTTCTTATACAGAAAAAAGCGTGGAAACATTAAAAGTGATGCATTTTTGTTAAACATTATTGTTATACGAGTTTGTCCATCTATAATATTCTAATGGGTATTTAAAATGAATAAGTAATTTCTTAGTTATGTATTATGCATATAATTATATTATATACAGGGTGATCATTAACTGGCATGCCAAAATTTAAGAGGAGATTCTACATCCAAAAATATCAAAAAAAGTTCCTTTAAAGGTTGGTCCGGAAATGAGTCCTAAGGGAGCTACGGCCATTCAAAGATGGACATATTGAATGGAGAACAAAAAAAGCACCAATAAAATTTTAATTCCAAGCAAATGGTATTTCTCACCGAAAAACCTTAATTTGATAAATAAGGAGCCTTTCAAAAAATAACATTTTTGGTGGCACAAAATGTTACTTCCTCTTATTCGATTTTTTTTTTGAAAACGGTTGCTCCTACAGTGTTACACTATATGACATTTTTAATGTATTTTTTACTCAAGGAATCTACATTTTTTTAGAAAAAAATCCAAAAAAAAGTTTGGGGCAAAAATGTGTTAAACCTGACACATTTTGTCCGTTTAGGCAGGCCCCTGGATACCTAAAATAAAAAATAAGTTAACATAAACTAATTCCCCTTATAAATACTATTATACGTCCAAACCTTGTCGCTCTAGCTTAAAGTGTACCAGAGTTATTAAATAAAAACCTTATTTTTAGTACAATTTTAAAGGGCCGTAGCTCCCTTACGTCTCATTTCCGGACCAACCATTATAGGAACTTTTTTAAAGATTTTTAGATGTAGAATCACCTCTTAAATTTTGGCATGCCAGTTATTGACCAACCCGTATGTATATAACAGAGGACCACAAAAAAAATAAAGTTAGTTTTTTATAAACCACATCATATTTTTTCTAGGTATATGGCAATGAAAAAAATTCTTTACCCTCAAAATCTTGAGATATAGCGCACATTGAGTTTTTTCTGTGCACTCAAGGCAAAAAGAAAAATCGCAAGATTTCAGAAAACGTTTCTATACGTAATACTCCTACATATATAGGCTTTATAAAAAAATACATATATTTTTTTATCTCCAGTGATGGAGAGTCTGGAGGGTTTAACGTTGCACATGCCAAAAAAAAATATATCATAAAATTGTCTGATACCCTTAACCAGACTGTTTTTCTCAAGGTTTTTTAGCGATTTAAAAAAAATTGACAATAAAAGACCTCTCTAATACCTAACTGTTTTCAAAATCACACGCACAATTACAAAATTTTATCATAAAGCTGGTAAAAAAAATTAATTTATTTTTTTGCAAAACTGGTAAACAAGCGTTTAAGAGGTAGTTCATTTTAAAAGTAATAATAAATTTTTATTAAAAAAATTACAGATTCAATATGTGACAAAAATTATTAGCTATAATTTTTTGATAAATATATTTATTTATCCGATTTTAACATTTTATTTTTATAGGAAAGCATTATTACACTTTTTGTTTCTTTATTATTGAAAAATAAAATAGGGCCGTTTAAGTATTACGCAATGCACTTTTTGGTCAATTTTGACCCCCTCCGACCCCCTGGTAAAGCACTGAAAAAAATTATGTTTTTACCAGCTTTATAATAAAATTTTTCCACTGTGCGTGTGGTGTTAAAACAAGTTAGGAATCAGGGAGGTCTTTTATTGACAAATTTGTTTATATCGCTAAAAAAAAAACATTGAGAAAAACAGTCTGGCTAAGGGTATCAGACGATGTTATAATATTATTTTGACATGTGAACGTTAAACCCCTCAGACTCCACACCACTGGACATAAAAAATATGTGTATTTTTCTTATAAAGCACATGTATTTAGTAGTATCACATATATAAATTTTTGGCTGTAGCTATATAATTTATATAAAATTTTTAATGAAATATATCGGAAAAAATGAAAAAAGTTACATATTTGGACTTTGTGGCCCCGTAAAAAATTAACTAGGTTAGATATTTAAAATCTGCAAGTTATGGCACGAATCATTTTTATTTAGCTATATTTCCATAAAAAAAGTTTTCCTGAAATCTTGCGGATTTTTGTTTTGACCTTGAATGTATACAAAAAAAACCCAGTGTGAGCTATATCTCAAGATTTTGAGGATCACGAATTTTTTTGACCGACTAACATCTCTACTCTAAATTTCTCTACTCCCTAACATCCCTACTCCATAACATCCCTACTCCCTAACATCCCTACTCCATAACATCCCTACTCCACAACAACTCTACTCCGTAACATCTCTACTCCATAACATCTCTACTCCGTAACAACTCTACTCAACACTATAGACACTCGATTAGCCACTTGTCTTAACTCAAAAGAATATTTGTCATGCTAAGTCACTGTCAAAACTGAATTCAGTTTATTAATTACTTACATATTAGTGCATGTTAAGAGTACGCGGTCATTGTTGCTTTTAGAATAATTCATTTATGATTGTTTTAGATTTACATTTAAAGATAAAAGTTTTCTAGGAAAAAAATAATATAATCTAGATGAAGAAGATTCTTTGTTCTTTGAACTGCTCATTTATTATTAAGTGGCTAATAAACAGTCATCGGCGAATTTCCAGTGCTCGCATAGGCGCCGCGTCGATTCTATCGTTGACGCGAGGTTTTAAATATTTACATTTTTATTTTCTTCGAAAAACACCGATATATTTACATATTTATAGTTAATATGTATATTCAATATTTTTGTGTGTAACAAATTAGTCGTCAAATGTTTTGATTTAGTGACCTTTCCCTCATAATTCGGCAAAATTATTTCGTAAGCCTATGTTTCTGTGTTTATTTTCAACGTTGATGAGTCATAACTGAATTTATTCCGATTAATGCTAATAAAGTGCATATAGTGTGGAGTAGAGTTGTTACGGAGTAGAGATGTTATGGAGTAGAGATGTTACGGAGTAGAGTTGTTGCGGAGTAGGGATATTATGGAGTAGGGATGTTAAGGAGTAGAGAAATTTAGAGTAGAGATGTTAGTCTGCCATTTTTTTCATTGTCATATTCGTTTTCAGCGTCCAAAAATACGTAGAAAAAATATAGTTTAGTTTATAAAAAACTAACTTTATTTTTTTTTGTGGTCCTGTGTAATTATATATTATATATGCATTATAAATATAATTATAAATATAATTATCCAATAACCAATTATAATAGTTCCTTAGTTAACTAAGGAATTATTATAATAGGTATTGAATAACATTTCTTTTTTGAAAACTAACTAAATTTTATATTCTAGACTTCATGCAGTTTGCTTGCAAAAAATGTGAAAAAAGATACAAAAGCAAGTCAGGTTTACATCATCATCAACGGCTTTGTGGTACAGAACCTTCATACTTTTGCCAAATATGTGATTATAAGACGTACTATGCTTGTAATATAAAGCGGCACCTTGCTAGTCATGGATCGAAAGTAACATGTTAACAGAGCAGCAGGATTTCCAAAACTGCATTTGTTTAAAATTAAGCAGTTTACATTTTGGCTTACGAATAAACATATCTTTACTACTAACCGAGGAATGTAAACTAGAGATGAAATAAATTATAATTTATAATTATCTACCCCTCAGCACAGCACCATATTTTATGAAAATATTCCTTATTTTATGAGAGTTAAAACTGTTTACAAATTATATGTTACATTACGTAGCATGTAATCTAGTAACACATTTTGGTAATACTTGTATTTATTGCAAATTTTTATTTATTATATGTATTTATTATGTGTAAATGATCGCAACCAAATACCGATTAAGATCGCAACCAGATACCGATAACTTATTATATATTTTATTTTGTTTCTAACGACCCTGTTGTATGGGTCAAATGAAAAATCTTTGAGCCTACTTTGTATTTATTCAAATCATAAGAATTCACTTGCAAATATAATGTGTGAACATAATTTTCTTATAATAAAGTGTCATATTGCTAGTCATTCATATAAAGTAACAATGTAGCAGGAAATTAAAACCTGAATTTTTTGAAAATAAAAAATTAACTGAGCCTACTTTGCCTCATTTTAATAATAAACATTCAAAGCCTAAATATTAAACAAACCGTGAATATATGTAATACTACGCATTCCATTATACAGGATGATTCAGAAATAAGTTACAAAATTTTAAGGGACAATTCTAGGTCCAGAATTCTGATTTTACCTATATCGGCACTGGAATTTTGTATTAATGCTAAAATTTTACTATTATTGGTAAAATTTCGATTAAAATTGGCAATTTTGTCTTCTTTTGAGTGTATGGTTAATTTTTAGTTATGTGAGGTAGATTTTCTAGCGTGGTCTAAAATTTTACTTCACATTTACTTTATAATGAAAATACTTTAACAATGGAATTTCAATTTGTAGTCCAGAATCTAGATAGGTACACTTCTGTGTCCACTTTAGTGTTGGGACAAATTTTGTTGATAAATGCTAAGAATGGGTCAAAGGAAATGTTTTCCATTGTCACCCGGGTGAAAAATACAAAAATCTCATGATAATGCGTTTTTTAAGACGGACCCATAAAAATATGTTTTTTCACTACTATCTTTAGAACATACCATTATTTATCATGTTTTCAGACTGTGAAATCAATTTTCTTCACCTATAGAAATAATATTTTTGTCTCTCTTAGTAGAAGTAAATTTTATAAACAATTGGTTTCTGACACTTTAGATGTTTCAGTTCTTTGTGCAATTTTTACTAATTAAACACAAGAAAATATATTTATTAATAGCTTTAAATAACTTTATTTATTAAATTAATTAATTATAATTATTACCAAATAATACAACCAATAATTAGCTAAATATTATGAAAAAAAATAAATAAATAAAAAAACTAAATTTTTAAACCGCAGTTCAAAGAATTTATTTAAGCAAATGCTACTTGATTTTTATGAAAATTTCAAGAAATATCATTTCTATTAATAATTTATTTTATTATTTGAATAAAAATAGTTAATTAGTGCTAGTAGTGAAAAAACTAATATATAAACTACGGTAGAGAAGACTATTATATGAAAGAAAAAGACTATTATAGCCTCGCACTCTTAAATCCAACGCTGCTACGCAGCTCGGAATTTCGGCTATAAAAAATGTCTTCTCTACCTTAGTATATAATTACTATTACCTAGTTTTAAGGTATTATTTCTCGTGCGTATGCCAACTTTTCTTATTATTTTAGCCAAACATATGGTTTCATGTGAAAAGTGTGGAAAAAAATACAAATCCTTAGCGGTTTTAAAAGAACATCGGCGAGTTTATTGTGGAAAACAGCCTTCATTAGCGTGCAATATTTGTGGTTACAAAACCCATGTCAGGGGAAATTTAAATCGTCATATGGTTAGACATCAAACACAAAAGCCAGAGGCCGCATACTCACACGGTGACATAGGCCGGTGGGCCGATGGGCCTGTTTTATAAAAATAAAAAAATATAGCTATATATTCCTTTCTTTCCCCATCCTTTTCATACAATTATTTTTTAAGTGTACGTTTAACACGTTAAATGCCAGGAAGGAAAACTTGAATTAGCTCACTACGCCAAAGGGTTTTTGCGGTTTTTACTTGTAAGATTGTTTTTTGTTACGTTATGTGGAAAATGTTTCTTTATATTGAGTTACTATAGGAATTTATGTGATTCCAAGTTTCACTTGATTTTATATTCACTACCACAATTTATGCAATAAAAACTTAAAAAATCTAAACCACAATTTTTCCGTGCATAAGTATATATTATTCACGCGGATTCCGTAACCCTACCACTGTGGATAATATTATGCACATTGCAGTTAACGTGTTAATAACCGTTTAATAAACGTCGTGACGTTTATGGTAGGATTTAAGCCAATAACATAGAAAAATTAATTAATTATATCTACAATGCACATGTAAGTCTAATTTTTTCCACTAATACCATTTTTAGCTAGTGTTTATTTTGATAAATTAAATTTTTTTTACTAAAGCAATAATAAAAAAATTATTTCCAACTAGTAAATAGTGAAATAAGCTAATTTCTGACACTGTAGATGTTTTTGTTTGTCCAATTTTCACAAATACCGTAAAAATAAAATCAATAATTATAATTAGCTATAATATTTTGTAACGTTAATTTACCTCTCGTTACATTAATTAGAATTAAAATATTTAATTTTATTTTATTGGAATTTATATGAAAATAAATAAGCTTGGAAACCTTGCTTTAGCCAACGAACTAATAACTCTTCTTTCTTTATTCTTATTTACTTTTTTCATTATTTTTTAACACTTTTTACTTAACTTTTATTTTAATCTTATTTTAACTAAACTACTTTTAGCATAACATAGTATTAGTTCTCAACATAATTTTATATTTATAATAAAAATGGATCAATTTATTAGAGATTTTGATGCTCAAGAAATCGATACAGAGACTGTCGAAAATGCTTTTGAATGCAATGAAGTTTTTCAAGTAAATGCAAGTTATAGAAATTTTAAACTTATACATATTAATATTAGAAGTGTAGTTAAAAATCTTCCGGAACTTGAAATTTTTTTGGACCAATTTATAAATAAATTTGATTGTATTGTACTCTCTGAAACAAGACAGGTAAATATAGAATACATCAAACTAGATGGATATAACATTATTTATAACGGGGGGGATTTTAATCAAAATGATGGGGTTATCATGTTTATAAAAAAAGAATTGGACTACAGCTTTAAAATAAATAATATAAACAAATGTAAAATTATTCACGCGGAAATAAACTTTTGTGGCAAAAAAATTAACATTATAGGTACCTACCGGTTACATGCAATAAAAATAATAGATTTCTTGTCTGATTTAGACGATTATTTAATGAATAACATTTCTATAAATGATATTTGCTTTTTTACAGGTGACTTAAATATTGATCTTTTGGACCCTGAATCAAATGAATATTTAAATATAATGGGGGAATATAATTTTAAAAGTTTGATAAACAAAATAACAAGAAAAGACTCAGGTACTTGTATTGACCATATATTTATGAAGGGCCCAATTAATTATGAAAATTATATTTTACCAATTATAGTTAAAACAAACATAACAGATCACTTTCCAGTTGGGGTGCAATGGGTAATAAGCAGTAAAACTCTATCTAAAAATAACATAGCATTTATTAAACAAATTAATTATAAAACTCTAAATAAAGAATTAAGTACAATTAACTGGGACGAAATTATTTCCACCGACGTTGAATCTGGAACAGAAAAATTCATTAAATTAATAAAACAAAAAATTCAATCAAACACAATTTATAAAAAAATTAATAAATCCCAAAAAAAACGTAAAGCTTGGATTACTCAGGGCATTATCAATTCTATCAACTATCGTGATAAACTTTTTAAACTATATTTTAGAACTCAGGATAACAACATAAAAGTAGAATATACTATTTACAGAAACCGTTTAAACCAAATAATAAAAAAAGCAAAAAATAATTATTATAAAAATAAAGTACCAAATAATCAATCAAATAAGGAAATGTGGAATACTATTAAGGAACTAAAAAACTCTACAAATAGTAAAAATGAAATAAAAGAAATTTTACAAGATAATATAATAATAACTGAAAAAAGTCATATAACCAATATATTTAATAAACATTACGTGGAAATGGGAGACAAACTAGCAAAAAAAATTAAAAAGCTAAAAAACTATAAAGAAAATAAACAAAAAATAGCAAATTCTATGTTTTTATTGCCGACTTGTCCGGATGAAATAAAGCTAGTGATTAAAAAACTTAAAAACAAAAAATCGGTCGGAATTGATGACATTACAAGCGAAACTATAAAAAATATAAATATTAATATTTGTTATCCCTTGTCAAAAATTATAAATTTAATTTTTGAAACTGGTGTGTGCCCCATAGCCTTTAAAACCTCAGTTGTCGTACCGATTTTTAAAAAGGGAGACCGGCGCGAGCCTGTAAACTATAGACCAATTTCTTTGATCACTAACTTTACAAAAATCTTTGAAACTTTATTAAAAAATAGAATCGAAAGCTTTGTAAAGAAACACTCTATAATCTCTGACAAACAATACGGTTTCCAGAAAGGGAAATCTACTCAACATGCAATTAGTTCACTTGTCAAAGATTTATATGAGGCTATAGACAAAGATATTCCTGTCATTTGTATTTTTCTCGATCTTGCCAAAGCTGTCGATACTGTTAGTCATAAAAAGCTGTTAGATACACTGTATGATTTAGGCATAAGAGGCAAACTTTTAAAACTGATGTCCAACTACCTTAAAGAAAGGCAACAATTTGTTAAAATTGGACAGAATATGAGCAGTCCTCTTTCGCCTAAATACGGAGTACCACAGGGAACCATTGTTGGACCGCTTCTTTTTATATTATATATAAATAATCTTTTCAGAGTAAAAACCAAGGGCAAACTAATCAGCTTTGCTGATGATACCACTGTCTTTTATAAAGCAACTACATGGGAGCGTCTAAAAAGCCTTGTTGAAAGTGATTTTTTGTTAATTAAAGAATGGTTTAGTAATAATATTCTAACTCTAAATATAGAAAAAACTAAGTTTATGACTTTCGGATCATATGAGAATAGCCTACCCAACTACGACAAGCTTACGTTTATAAATTCTGATGAAAATTTTTCAATAAATTTAACTAAATCAATTAAGTTTTTGGGGATAATTATTGACCAACACTTAAAATGGAGTCTTCAAGTGCAGCAAATCAACAAAAAAATTAGGTCCCTTGTACCCTACTTTAAAATACTAAAAGAAGTTTTAAATATACAGCAGCTAAATGTTGTTTATGATGCACTTGTTGAGTCGCATTTAAGATATGGAATTATAGGCTGGGGAGGGGTCTACAAGAATTTTCTTGATGATCTAGAAGTTACTCAAAAATACATATTAAAAATAATTCACAATAAATCAAGAACTTACCCATCTGATGAACTCTTCAAATTGTCAGGAAAATTGCACTGTAGACAACTCTTCTACCTTGCTTTAACTGTCCATACTTACTCCGAAAACAAAGATTATAAAGTTACAAATACTAGAAATATAAATTACTTAACAGTACCTAAAATGTTGAAAACGCTTGGTCAGCGTTGTTATTGCTATTTAGGTCCAAAAGTCTATAATTTGTTACCGGCTGAAATAAAAGCTGCCAAATCAAAAGTTATATTCAAAAATCTATGCAAAAGATATATTCTTGACCTGCCACGAGATAAATTTGTCAGCAGATTGACCTAAAAAATAATTAATTTTCTCTAACTATAGTTATTAGTATAAATGTATAATTTTTTGTTATTAAAAAAAAACTTGCATTTGCCCATAATTACTAGTAATGGCATATAATTTACATATAAATAAATGTAATTCTTCTACAATATGTGATATTTACAATACCTGATATTTCTCTTATATATTTTAAATCCATTTTTATAATTTATAATTTTTATAATTTATAATTTTTATGTAATTTTTATTATTTTTTATTATTATTACTTTTTACTAACACCGATTTTGGATAATTAAAATTAAAAACTATTTAGGTATAATTTTATATATATATATATATATATATATATATATATATATATATATATATTTTGTTTTGTACACGTTCAAATGTTTTTGTGACATTTTAGTGTTTTAGAGCATATTTATTGCCAAATATTTTGTATACACATTTATACTGTATTTTAGAATGCAATAAATATTATTATTATTATTATTATTATACAAGTAAGTCCCTTTTGCCTCACGTCACAAGGGTCCTTCGATAAAACACCCCAGCGGTTAACATTTGGTTTGGACTTTTCTCAGTATATTTTTGTATTTTTTTACATTTACTAGTTATATTTTATATTTAGTAATGGGGTACTCCCGTATATATAATAATAAATAAATAAATAAATAAATATTTTAAGCATAATTGGCTTTTGCAAATGTCTACGCTATAATGCCGAAACGGGAAGAGAGAGAGAGAGAGAGAGAGAAAAAGCTATGTTCTTTGTACTCTGCTAAAGCAAGGTTGCAAAAGCAAGGTTGCCAACCTTATTTATTTTCATATAAATTCCAATAAAATAAAATTAAATATTTTAATTCTAATTATTGTAACGAGAGGTAAATTGGAACGTTACAATTTTAAACGTCAATTTAAAGTAATTGTATTGTAATTGAAGAAGGGTACTTGATTTTAATGACAATTTTAAGAAACCGCATTCGTGAATAATTTACTTTAATAATAATACATTATTATATTATATTATCTTAATAAAAATAGTAAGATAGTGCTTGTAGTAAAAAAAAATAATGTAAGGTGTTTTTTTTTAACCTGAAATTTTAAAATTTCTCGAATACTATGCATTTTTGAAAAAACATGTCAAACAAAAGTTGTTTATTTTAATGGAGGAAATAAAATGGCGTATTTATATTTTACGGATATTTATGTTTTAAGGTCAACTTTGTTTTTTTTTTTAAATAGAAATCTTTTGTAAAAAACTTTTTTTTATCGGACTTTTAGTCGCAGAGATAACACAGTCACACAAAATTTGAAAAAGTTGGATCTCCGACGGACTATATTAGTCAATTCCTATGTATTTTGAGCCGCTGAATCCAAATCTGAGGTCGGAATTAAAAAGTTAGCTTCCATTTTCAACAGAACCTCAAACAACATATCATCATTGCAAAATGTATGTTTTTGAGGTTATGTTCAAAATGGGAGCTTTCCTTGAATTCCGACTTCAAATTCGGATTTAGCTGCTCCAAATACATAGGAATTGACTAGTCGAGTCCGTCGGAGATTCAACTTTTTGAATTTTGTTTGGCTGTGTTATCTCTGCAAAAGTCCGATCAAAAAAACTTGTTTACAAAAGATTTTTATTTTTTTAGGAGAATTAAATAGCAGTAAAAAAATATATGTTTCTATTTAAATAAACAAAGTTTACCTTAAAATTACCTTGAAAACGTAAATATCTGTAAAAAATAAATATGCTATTTTGTTTCCGTCATTAAATTAAACAACTTTTTTCTGACATTTTTTTTTCTAAAATGCATAGTATTTGAGATATTTGTAAGTTTTAGGTTAAAAAAAACATCCGGTATAATCCACGGTAGAGAAGACCATTATAGCCCCACACTCTTACATCTCTCGATGCTATGTATCTCGGGATATAATACGATCGGCTATAAAAAATGTATTTTTTGCATTGGACTATAATTAATTTTATTTACTTTAAAAAGTAATACTGGATTTATTCTGAAATTTAACTGAACTCCAATTTACAAATTTCAATATTTTTTTTGCCCCTAATCTTTTTAATATTTTCTTACGTATTTTTATTCGCTGAGACTGAATCCGTCAACGAAACAGTTTTAAATTGGAGAATAAAAGTAAAGGTATGGATTCATAGACAAAATATTTTTTTATGTTTGCTTTTAAACTTGTATCGCGGAGTTTTTAAGGTTGCTAAAACATATTAAACATATTAAACATATACTATTTTTTTATTTTCGTCGCCATTTTGATTTCGCCATATCTTTGACATTAAATTCTCTAATTTGAATTTGAATTATAGAAGATAATACGATATTTCAAAAACGCTTTGACCCAGTGACTTTTTTTGTTCCAAATTTCAAGTCATATGTCAAAGATTTCTTGAAATATAGTAGTGTAAAGTTGTTTTGCAAGCGCCTTGCATCTTTTTCTCTACTATAGTTTCTTGATAGATTTAAATTTAGCGAGTTAAAATATGTACGTAAGAACATGTTAAAAAGAACTGGCTTGCAAAACCAAGTTAAACTATTGTAATTAACGAATTATACTCCGCTAATAATTATAATTATTAGGGGACTACGTAGGCGCGATGATTTGATATATCAAATACTCATAAATGAAGTGATAATTAATTTTGTTACTTACATTAAACCAACCAAAAAAAATGCTTTATATACCTATATGCTTGATTTATTGTTAATTTTTTTCTTAGGAATCTTAGGAATCTGTATAAAAAGTATTATGTAATTAATACAACTGGTGTATTATTAATTTTTGTTTGTTTTGTTTTTAGAAAAAAATGGAAAATGTTATACATGCGAAAACTGTCAAAAGTCTTATACAAGAAGAGATAATTTAACCAGACATGTAAAAACTCACTGTGGGAAATATTCTGCAATTAAGTGTCTATATTGCACATTCAGTACATTTAGAGGGGATTCTTTAAAAACGCATATGACTAAAATGCATTATAATATATTACATTATTAGTATATACATTTATTTCGCAAGACCGATTTTTTAGGGAATGTCCTGAGTGCAAGAGTACCAAATTGTATGACGAGGAATTCATCCAGTTAATTTTAATTTTTTTTTCTAAGAATTTACCAAGTTTTTTAAAAATCCACCAATTACACACAATTTTCTATTTTTTAAGAAACGAAAATAGTTATTTATATATCAAGGGAGTAAACTGCTTTTTTTAGTCCAGCAGCATAAATGTTTCCAGATCGAAGCGGAGCGTAGCTAAGCGAAGGGAGGGAAACATGCTAGGGGCTAAAACACAGTTTACTCCTGAGATATATACACTATTTTTTGCATGATCGACAACTATATTTACATAAATTCAAATTAAAACATGTACTCAAAACCAACTAATCCATTTTTACAATTTGTTTTAAAATTAAATCAAGATATCAATGAATCGCGAAATGATAGGTTTGCGTTTTTAATTGTTTTTTTCTTATGGCCGCAGTATTTTAAATGTGGCACGCTCTTAGAACAAATTTTATAAAGTTTTTAAGAAAAAGTAATTAAAAATATGGATTTTGATGAAATAATTCTGCAACCTATCGGAACATACCCCATGGTGGTTATTGAGAAAGAGGATAAAAGTGAGGTTACAGTTTCTTATTTACTTAAATACCTACAGTTTCTGTTTCCAACATCTGAGTTAGTTTCCGTAGTTTAAAACCCAGTATCTACTTTGAGAACTATTTTAATTATAATTATCAAGGAATCTGCCTTTAAATCATTGGAATCTGCCTGTCTCAAACAGAAAATAGCACTTCTTGCGCCATCTATATTTGAAAGTGTACAGCTGTCATGGATAACATAATACAGATGCGGGAGTAAACCACCAAGAGGAAGTAAAATAGCGTTTTAGTCCCGGTAGTACAAAAAACAATTTTTAAGAAACCCTAAATTTATCTTGAAAAAAAAGAATATCTTAAACTACTTATATTACACAAGAGACTGATAATAATGCGGGGACAATTCAACTTTTTTCATGAAATTTTATTGTCTGGAAATAATTACGACATGAGCGAAGCCCCTGGAGTAATTATTTCTTTTGGCAATATACTTGAATAAAAACAGGTAAATGATTTCCAATTATTCTAAGACTCGAATAATTCGAAAGATTATTTTTTGAAGTTAAATAAAAAATCATTTTAACAGGCATTTAAATAAAGGGACATGGCACACTTTTCCTATAATCCTAGAGCTCTATAAATTTTTGCTTTAATTTTGATATAATATGTATAAAAGGTACCATCCTTAAAATGGTCGCCAACTTCCTACAGTACATAATTTAGCAGATAGGGGGCTTTTGTAGGTAGAACCTTACTTTCTTATTATTCATTAAACAGGCCAACTATATAAACCAAACCTTATGAGTTAATCACCTATGACTGAGTGATAAATAGAATTATTATAATAGGAAAAGTGTGCGTAGTCTTTTCGCTAACTATTCACCCCTAATAAAATGGATTCGTTTGAGACTGAAACTGATGACATTTGTTAAAATTCGTTGTCAACAATAAAAACAAAATACATCACAAATTCTCAGTACGATTTTCATAGTTAATAGGGCCGTTTGAGTTAAAGCTCGGAGCGCTCGATGTAATAGCTACCTCTCTTTTCAAACAAATAGTAGAGACAGAACTATGCTCTGAGCTCTTAGAGCTTCAACTCAAAGGACCTTTATATAACAGGACCGAATGATTTTACTTTCTCCAAGGAAAGTCTTGCATTTATATCCAAAAAATATGATTTCCGTCAAAAAAAAATCTCTATTTGTCAGTCTGTTTGTCCAGGAAATTTTTGACCACGAGAACTCCAGAACGTTTGGGATAATTGACTTCGAATTTGGACCACAGTTTGATTATCCAAAGTTCTAGGCTGGGTTTGTTTTTCGTAAAAATCGGGTTGGGGTAAGGGGGTAAAATGGGGTGAAAACAATTTTTTTTCAAAAAGATATTTTGTCCAATTTATTTTTCGTTTTACGAAAAAATAAACTTTTTTTGAATTTTTTTTTTTGAAAAATTAGGAAAAGTATTATTTTATTGGCAGCAGTATTTTCGGCTAAGTTTATTATTTGCGAATTCAAAAACCCCTCCTGCTACGCGGTCGGGTTGTTTTATGAATTCACGGTGTCTCGTGCTTTGCTAAGCAAAAAGGTTTTCGTGCAAACAGCAAACTTCGACAAAAAAAGCATGAGGTTGCCTTATAGTTCACAACTCACATAAACAAAAAGTAAACATCAATTAAAACACCTACTTGAAATTTTATGGTATAGGTTTAAAGTTATAGTTAAGTTAATTAATTAATTAAATTAAAGTAGGTTTTTTTCAGAAAAATCTGTAAATTGTTTACATGTGGACTTTTTGTTGTTAATATTTTAAAGATTTCTGGAATTTTAATAAGAAATATTATTAAAACTATGGCTTTAAAATTTTGCTTTTATTGTGCTCAACAGGATTAACAGGCATTTCCTTAGTTACCAATAAGGAAAACAAAAAAATTCTTACTTAATAAGGAATTTCTTTTATTTAAAAATATCTGATTGGCTGGAAAATGTACCTGCATCGTGAAAAGATTGAATGAATGACATAATAATAATGAAGTGTGATTTTTTCTAAGTAAAAACTTCTCGCTTTAATTATACCTAATATTATGTGTGAAAAAAAAAAGAAATACCGGTGATTGGTTGGTTATTAAAAACGTTAAAAAATAATCAATAACATTAGTTTTTTTTTAAATACCTAGTGTTATTTTTAACTTTATAACAAAATAATATTATATTATTATCCAATTTTTAAGTTTAATTTATTAAATTAATACTATAGGTATTATTAAGTAATTATAACATATTAAGCTATATTAAAGGTTTATAACAAATATACATGTATTTTTATTAATGAGGATGTTAAAAAAAAATCGTCAATTAGGGAACGTTCAAGTATTACGTAACGCAAATTTTGATCATTTTCAAAATTTCAAAATAGTATTTATTTTGTTTCTTTTTTCTTAACATACGTTTAGTATTACTAAAATTTTCAGAATGGATGCACGTCTCTTTAAAAATTTACGCATTGTGGGTCTTTCAAAAATCGTCGAAAAAAAAAATAAAATTATTTAGCTTCTTTAAGAAGTAAAGAAGTACAAAACAAAATTAAAAGTGACCTTAACAACAAACATTATCTAAAGTGTGTTGTGATGCAAGTCTGAACCACAAACAAATATATTGTACCTATTCTGATCTTCCTGTTTAAAAATAATTACCTTTTTTTACGTATATCACCTGTTTTATTTCTAACAAAAATATGGATCAAAAATATACTGTTAGTTTAGCATGATATTTTCGAGCTAATTTAGGTCATAAATAGCATGAAATTTTTAAACTTATTTGGATTAAAAATAGCATGCTATTAAAGTGCTGTTTTAAATCGATACTTTTGATCTGTCGAAAAAGTCCAAATGGATCAAAAAATAGGAATAAAAATGCGAGCTATATTATTAAGGCTAGTTGGGTCCATTTGGGGAAATTTTAAGGATATTTCTAGACCATAAAACTAGCTTGCATTTAGTGCACTAGTTTCGAGCTATTTTGGTCCATTATTCTTTTTTGTAGTTTTTTGAAAAAAATTGGGTACAGGGTGTTCCATCTAAAAATAAAAAGTAAGAGTCGTTTCCGGTTAAACCGGAACTGAAAAAAAAAATAATTAGGTGATATAATTTAAAATATATGTCTCTACTTTTGGACACAATTCCGTTCTAGCAGGTAATTACATAATAAATAGTATATATTTTCTCTTTTGGCATAAAAATATATATATATATATATTAACTTAATTATATATAATTAAGTTTTAGGAGGTGATTCTTAAATATATATATATATATATATATATATATATATATATATATATATATATATATATATATATATATATATACATTCCTAAAAAATGATTCCTTACAGAGCCCCGGACAAAGAAAACAAATCTCTCAAAATATTTAAAAAACGGCATGAACCAGCAGGATAATGGTTTAAAAAAAAACTTTTTATGAAATATTTTAAAATTGAATCATACCATTCATTTAAAACGGGTTTTGACACATTTTAAAAAGGGGCTTTAATACATTGCTATTATATCACTTCTAAGAAATGATTTCTTTTATCGCGATGGTAGGATAAATAACTATTATTTCTTTTAGCAAAAAGATATGAATGTAATGGTTGTGGAAAAAAGTATTGTTATAAGAAAACCCTAAACGCCCATAGAAAAAACGAGTGTGGGAAGCAGCCTCAGTTTAAATGTTTATACTGTAATTTTGCAAGCAAACAAAAAGGAAACCTTAAGCAACATATGCTATCATGCCGTTTTACAAATTAAAAAGTATTCTAGGTTACAGTTTTATGATGACAAAGGTCTGCAAATATTATATTACGTAAGTAGTATGGAAAGTGACATATTTCACACGAGAGGAAAGGTTTACGAACGAGTTGTGAGAAAACCCCACGAGTTCACAAAATATACTTTCCAACGAGTTATGTCATTATTTTTCCTACGATCCCAAAAAAATAAAAACATTCTTAGTTAAACATTTTCATATTTTTATTATTTCTGAGAATTTTTATAAAAAGCTAAGCACAAAATAGCAAAAAAATTTATACAGGGTTATTCAGAAATAAATTCGAGAAATTTAAGGGATGATTCTACGTTAAAAAATATGAAAAAAGTTCCTATAAAGGTTGGCCCGGAAATGAGTCCTAAGGAAGCTACGGCTCTTTATAATTGTAAGTTTATGTTAATTTATTTTTTTGAATTAATCTAGATGCGTGCAGAGACGGACAAAATATGTGAGGCTTAACCCATTTTTGCTTAAACTTTTTTATGTGTATATTTTGTAGATTTTTTGTAATAAATATAGATTCCTTTAATAAAAATACACAAAAAATGTCCTATAGTGTAACACTGTAGAAGCAACTGTTTTCAAAAAAAAATATACAATTAAGAGGAAGTAACATTTTGTGTCACTAAAAATGTTACTTTTTAAAAGAGTATAACTTCTTTAATATTAAATTTAGGTGTTTTGGAGAAGAATACTTTTTTGATTAGTTTTAAGTAAAGAATCGCCCTGCGATTGGTACTTTTTTTGTTCCCCATTCAATATGTCTATCTTCGAAGGGCCGTAGCTCGCTTAGGGCTTATTTCCGGATCTTTTTTTCATCTTTTTTAACTTCTGAATAACCCTGTATATGTATGTCAAACAGGTATTTACCTTACATTTACATTTACATTTTTGTTTAACTACTATTCTACTTAATTAAGCATCCCCTAAGTCCAGGACTTGTGTGGGCTAGTAGTAGAGGGAACCATCGGCTTCAATTGACTTTCGAACCAATTTATAGGGAGTGTCCTCTTCACTTTCGCCTTCGCCAAATTTCGCCGGTGAGAATCGAACTCACGCTATTTGGGTAGTAAACTCGTCAAGTACGACGCGTTAGTCCACTACACTAATCCTCCCATTACGTTTACCTATAAGCGCATGCATATGGTCCTGAACAAAGGTGACCTTGGCAAGGTTTGTTAATTAAATTATATTAGATTTCTGTGGATATGCTGCCATATAATAACGCAATAAAATTGTACTGCTTTACATTTATAAGGAAAAATACCTTGTGTTTTAATGGTTTTTTATAAAATGTGAGATAACTAAATCAAAAATTAATTTTTTTTATTAAATCTAGACCCTAAATTCAATTCAATTCAATTCAATTCAATTGACTTTGGTAAAATAATATGGTTAGTTTCTATTTTTAACATTAAAAAGCAATATTTGGATTTAGAAACCTAAATGTATCATAAAAAGCCATGATGAAAGGTGGAAATCGCATATAAGTTAAGGTAAATAAAATTTGTAGAATCAAAGTAAATATCGCAAACGTAAATATCTAAAGAAAATTAGTCAAACCTACATACATATATATCACACTAGTGGTGGAAAAATATCAAATTAGTGTGATATAAGGCGTTTTCTAAAGAACAAAAATGTGTGCTAAACATAATTTTCTTAGGAGATAGCAAGAAAATGTTTTATTTCTCAGTTTTTGGCTTCATGCCCTCGTCAGTAGTCAACTCTGAATGGTAGCAAGTTTTCTCAATCAGCGAACAGTCTCCACATTAGGTGTTAGTAAGTCTAAATAGTTGTATTACGTCTAAAATTAAAAAAATCATGTTCTCATACCCATATAGCACACAATATCCCCCCGATATCCTCTTAATATCCTGTCAATATCGCATGTCCCGGGACATTAGACGTATATCCCAAGAATATCCCAAAAGGTATGTCATGAGGATATACTGCCCATATATCCCAAGAATATACGATACGTCCCGAAAGGATGTCCCGTGGATATTCTTTCTGGATATCCCTAGGATATCCTACGATGGATTTTCCTTCATTATTTTTAATTTACCGCTTTTTTCGTGACTTAAATGGCGGATGTCGGTGTTTGTGGTCTGTTTATGTGTGTAAGTTTTTTCCACAATAATTATTAAATATTTATATTGTGATTTCCTTTGTTGGACAATTTTGTGAGTACCTATTACCCCTCCCTAAGGAGGGGTAATACTCCCTCCGTCTTAAGTGCTTTACTGTTTTTATGGACAAGCCCATGGGCCTTTGCAAAGGTTAATCGTAATACTTTTTGAAAAATTTATGATGAAAATTTAAATATAAGTATTTCGTAGATAAGTTAATAATTACGTACAAAGGTCCCCGACAAAAGTGGCTATCAAATAGTAATGCTTTTATTATTTTTTTGTAAAATTATTAGCTTAAATTTAAATAACTTGCACTTAGGTGCAATTTACTAGTTTGCTATTTTACCAGTATTAGTAGGTACCTATATACTTTAAGCATAGCGTTTTTCTAAGTGGTTTAACCGTCTATATACCTAAAATATTCAGACGAATTTTACGGTACTTAAGAGTTAATTTCCTTTACTTTACCCACAAGGTTATCTGGTATCGAGATTTTTTAGTACACTTGCTAAAAATTAAAATTTTTGGTATCTTACTCAGTAGATTTAGCATTCTAATTCTGACTATAATGTTAAAGGACTGTACAATTAATTATTATTAACTTCAACCATGTAAAAGTTTGAAACAGTTCATTTTCCTCCCTAACTTCACATAGATTAGACGAATGTAAATAACTTAAATTTATTAAAATTTTATTAACAAAGCAGTTACTTATTTATAAAATAACATCAGATATAGAGTTAAATTACAAAGAAATACATTTTGGTAAATATAAAATACATAGTGACTATATACTCTAAATTTTATGGCTAAGTTAGGTTTTAAATTGGGTTCAGTGAGTATTAAATAAAGTAAAATGACTTACCTTTTTAATAAAAAGTAACATGATTTACGTCATGAACAAAAACAATTAGTAACTATTAAAACTAGAAAATATTATGTTAAATACATATGTAATTAAAACTATTAATATTTTATTACAGCAAGTTTGACTGTAATTTCTGAAAGATCAGTGATAAGTGCTGCCTCTGATTGCTAATAATATACTATTTTGAGTGTGAAAGTATTTTCAGCGACGAACAGCACGCATCGGTTTCTGTGATAGCAAGCGATTGCGCCAGCCGAGACTCGGCCAGCCATATAGCGAGATTTGACTCTCCCTCGTTTAGTACTACAAAATACCTAGCACTTGAATTGGCAACGAGAATTTGATTGTCGCCTTTTCTTAATGTCTTGTTTAAAATTTATCGCCTCTGTTGCATTACTTAGAAGAACACTATGACTTTAAGTAAAAGAGACCCTGGATTTTAACAATTTTTTTTAGGAAAAATTTATTTTCTTCTAAAAATTAATTTTTACAATCCCATTTTCGCCATTCTATTTATTGTTTATTTTTTTTCTAATTATTTTTGTTTTTTTTTAGCTGTGGGCTTTAGATGTGAAAAATGTAATCGCACATACAAATATATTAAAAATAGGAATGCACATTTGTTAATGTGTGGAAAAAAATTGTTTCAATGTGAGAATTGCACAATGAACTTCAGTTCAAAATTTTCATTGCGCAGGCATAATCAAAATAAGCACTTTTAGAAAATAAGCGAAGATATTCGGATAGTCAAAGCGAAGATATTGGGATAGTCATTTATCAGTATGTACCGTACAGTTTTGTTAAATTATTTTGTATAGCCAGTTTTTTTTAAATTATTTTGTTTCAATTTATTAAAAAAAATTAATTTATCTTAAAATTATAATTTAATTTAATTTAAAATTTTGTTTTAATTTGTATAATTATTATTTTTTTTTAATTGTACATATTAGGTACGTCTAAAAAAAATCTTTTTTTTTCAGAATTTTTGTTTTATCCTTACATCCAAGCCAATGTCGCTATACATCAAAAAACATGGAATTTTAAAATATCAAAAACTCTGAAAACAATATTTTTTAAATTCCTCGGACAGGTTGATTTTTATTTTAAACAAGATATGTTTTAATTTTACTCACAAGAGTGACGTCATTACCTTTTCCGTCAAGGAGCGCCATCTTTAAAAGTTTAAATAGGACCTAATAAAATTAAAATATGTCTCGCTTAAAATAAAGTAAGAAGTTTGTCTAAAACATATTATTTTCAAGGGTAATATCATAAGTGATACTAGGTTAGGTATCGGTGGTTTTTTACATAAATTTTACGAATATTAATCCCAATTACGAAAATGCAACTAAAGCAGTAGGAGTGATAAATGAGAATTATCAGGAGGGTTAAATTCGGCGTGTTTTATTTTTCAATTGTGCGCGGACAATAATTCCTGTTAGCTATAAATGTCGTAAAGTTATAGTTCTGGTACCATGGCGTTAAAATCGATTTTTGAACTACATGTACAGAAACTTTTTTTCTTTGGTTTTGGTGTACAGTAAAGCTACATCACAAAAAATCTTGGTTTTAAATATTTTAGTGTTGTTTTTTGGTTCTCAAAACCTTTAATTTTTCCTTTAATTGTATTTTTCTCGAGCACGGTTAATCCTATGGCATTACAACAAGAATGCCTTTAGTATGTACTATACTAATAATAAACAGACAAAAAAGTGAAGTAGCAAAAAGTTTGGGGCAAAAAAGTGACAAGACCCCATTTCGGAAGTCCCTGGTTAAATTAACTACATGCAAATACCATTTGCTAATAGGCCTTAATAAGGAAATATCACAAGCAAATCATTATTGCTTTAACACAAAGGGTTCCTAAGTTATAAGATCAAAATCGAATTTTTAGAACCCCTTTTGAAGTGTAGCTCCCTTACGAGTAGCTTTTGGACATATTTTTACAGGAAGTTTTTTAAATATTTTTTTATTTAGAACCACTCCGTAAAAGGAAGTGCGTTAGTTCTGAGGCACCAAGTATTTAAATTTTTAGGCCACAGTAAAACATTTAGAAAACGTAACTAAATTAATCCATTAGTTTACTAAAAATAATAATTAAAATTTTAAAATAAATTCAAATATTTAGGCCCACCAAACCTCCAAAACAAATAACCCTGGATTGAAATTGACCGAGATTAAGTAAATTTAGACAATTTTCCTATAACTTTTAGAGCAACGTTTTTTACTAATTAGAAAAAAAAAAACAACCACAAAAAAACCACAAGTAAAATCCTTAATTTCTTTAGAAAATCCTCAAATAAAAGATGCGGAATGTGCCAGGGACGTTAAATGTTGGCGCGGAAAATACATGCCCGGTTTTGGTAAAGCGCGGTAAATGTGGGCGCTTTAAATGTCTCGGTGAGGATTATCAGGCGCGTTAAATGCGGCGTGTTTTATTTTTCAATTGTGCGCGGATAAAAAAAGTACCATTTTCCGAGAGACCTGTATACTATTTTCTTATATACTGTTTTTATTTAAAAATAAAGTACTAATTTTTTTTGAAACCTAGATGTTTGAATTTAAATGAAGAAAATAATACTATAATACTTATTTTTTTAGTTCGTTTCATATTTACCACAAATATTTTTTCCTGCATTTCACAAGAAAAGCAGAATCATATAAAACTGAAGTTCCACATACGCGTAACCCAAATAAATAACCACAAAAAACATTTGTTGATAGCTAACAAGGCACCGTTTATAACATTTATTATCCTTCTCTGTCTCAAAAGTAAAAAACTTCGACGAAAACTGTACATTTAGGTTTTTTGAACGAAATGTATTAAATTATATTCGTGTTTATTATGACAACAGCAGTTCAGCCATCTTGTTTAAGCATTAATAATGATATTTTAATCGGTGGCGCCATCTAGCGAAAATTAATTATTTAAATTGCAGATCTGTAATAATTAGTTTACTGGTCTCTATTTTTCATTACAGGTCAGGTTCAGGCGTGGAAAACAGTGGGACAAGAAATCACGTACTTACCAAACTTTATTAATACATATATGTATGTATAACATATACAGTTGAGAATAAAAAATTCTTGTTAGCTATGATTTAATGTCGTAAAGTTACACGATGGTTTTTTGCAAATTTTAACTTTTTTTTTGCATTTTTTTTTGCATTTTTGGATTTGAAATGTCATGAAACGTCGAGAAAATATGAAAAGAGTTAAAATTTGCAAAAAACCACTGTGAAGTTACGAGTTACTTCTAGCTCATATCTCCATTCCGCGAACTATTTTATTATTTTCTGTTACCTTTTTGTAAATAATTATTTATAATATTCTCTTTTATTTTCTTTTTTTCTTTGTATATACTATTTTAATTCAATTTCTTTTTTATTTTCCATTGTTTTGTTTTATTTTCTATTATTTTGATTTATTTTATTATTATTTTTTTTTAATTAAAACGGTATTTTCAGAATTTCTAGAATTTGATAAAATTATTTTACCGCCGACTATGAGACGAATGTTTAAAAACAAAAAAATCAGAGACAGTAACGGTAACTCTATAAGAAGGTTTAAGTTTTTGCCTAAAGAACTTAACCCAGGCTACTCACCGGATTCTCAGTTTGCATGCAGACATTGCGGTAAAAGATACAAATGGAAATCGACGTTAAGAAGACATGAAATGGTTGAATGCGGAGGGAAAGAGCCTGCTTTTCAGTGTCCCAGGTGTCCTTACAAGGCAAAGCAGAAAGGAAATTTACACGTGCATATGAAGAAACATCATACACCAACGGAACTGCTGCAGCAGTTTCATTAATTTATTTATTTTAAATAACTCTTAGTAGTACGGAAAATTAAAAAAAAAATATATTGTAGTTTGAGGATTTTGACATTTTGCTTTTTATAGGGAGTAAAATAAAGCCTCCTACCCTTCGGAGTGGTGGGCGCAAAACCCTTTACAAAAATTCTCAAAACTTGATGCACCCCTGGTTTACCGCTTTTACTTCAAAACCGTCGATATAACGAAAAAAAATCACTGGACCAAAAAAACTCCTTAAAAAACTCTAAAGAAACAAGTTAAATTTAATATTAATTAGCCAATCGTGCACTCTAAAAATTGTTTTGTGAAATTACTAACAATATCGTTGGTTATTCAACGCCACCGATTTTGCTAGTAATATTACATATCAACTTTGTAATTTAACTAAACTGGGTTGTAATCTTAATTCTTAAAAAATATTTTTTTGTAATTTCACAACATTTACCTGTGATATTACATAAAAATTTGTAAAATTATTTCGCATTTTCACAATATTACAACACTTCTTTGTAATTTTAAATGTTTTTTTTTTTGTGAAATGCTAAAACATTTGTATTTTTTTTTTGCAAAATGTTCAAGTATTTTCGCAAGATTTAGTAAATCCATAATAATATTGCATTTTTATTAAACTCGCTGCAATAATGTTAGTATTTTTTTTTGTTCTAAAAATACCAACGTTTTTTCAGTGTGGTATTATACCAATAATATCTTGGAATTGGTTATAGTCCAGTCAAATAACGAGAAATTCCTTTGTTAAATTGCAATAAATGTACACTGGCTGATATTTTAAAGGGCAGTAATGGATAGTAACAGAACACTCCTATTAGTTTCTCACCGGGTGATTTGCTTAAGGAGTGTCCGCTATCTTGAATTTTAGGGGTGAGTGCGATTATCTCGCTAAATATGCATCTTACGTTAAAAATCCATATAATCAATTTTGATAAGGAGAAAATTTAAAACAATTTTTGTTTAAATCCTTTAATAAAAATCGAGTTAAAAATATTCTAAAATGGCCATGTTGTGGGTGAAATTGGTTTTTTCGATTTTTCATCCAAATTATTTATCGGATAAAAAAGGTAATGAGCAAACTTGTAGCTCTTGAAATTCTCTACAAGTTTTATATATTATGCATTTTTATAAGTATTTTGTTACGGTTACAGTGGGCGCTGAAAGTCGAGTTGCGTCCTCTCTAACCGTACCTTTTATCGCCCGATGAATAATTTGGTCACAAAACGGGCAAAAAAACAATTTCACCTCCAACATGACTCTTTTTAAATTAACTTAATTGTTATTAATATATTAAAAAAATGATCCTAACAAAAATTATTAGAAATTTCCTTCTTAACAAAATTTGTTATATCATTTTTTATCGTAAGATGCATATTAAGCAACGCACCCCTAAAATTCAAGATAGCGGACACCCCTTACTCAAATCACCCGGTGAAAAACTACAAGGATTGTTCTGTTACCATTCAATACTACCCTTTAAAATATCAGCTAGTGTACATTTATTATAATTATAATAATTATTTGACTGGACTTAGTTTTATTAAGAAAATACATATCGTCGTGTTACTTTCTCATCCTCCTAGGAAATGTTTAAGTATTACGTAACGCAAAATTTGGCAATTTTTGACAACAATATGGGGGGTTAACGGCCTGGGAAATCTTTTGTACACCCTTCTGGAACTCAGTAGGAATTCAGGAGAATTCATGGGGAATTCAAAAGGAATTCAGGGGAAGTCACAAGTAATTCAGGGGAGGTAACAAAGAATTCAGGGTAAGTCACAAAGAATTCAGGGGAAGTCACAAGGAATTCACGGTAAGTCATGAGGAATTCAGGGAAAGTTATGAAAAATTCAGGGGAAGTCATTAGGAATTCAGAGGGGCTCACAACATTTTTAACTAAGGCACATGCGCATTTGTATTTATTTCTGGTTTGACTTTTGAAAGTTGTCATTTGATTTTTCTGGGGGTTTTTCTCTGTGTTTTTATCTGGGTTTTTATGACTGGCAAACGCATTGGCGTCGATTATGGTAAATAATTATTACACCAGTTTTTACCATGCAAACAAAACAAAAAACAAAACAAAAACCCAATACAACATAACTTATAAACTAATTGACATAATTAATTGAGGTTAGTAGAAGTTCAAGCTCAAACAAATTTGATATTTTTTTACGAAACATTTTTTGACAAAGTACAGAAAAATATCTTTAATTTTCCACTTCAGTGACAAAGGTATATTTGTGGTTTGAGCAATACTTAAAGTATGGTGTTTGTTCAGAATTTCATAAGGAATTTTTTTGTTTGGGTGAATATTTTTGTCAGATCTACGGCATTAGTGAAAAATTCGGTAAACCAGCGGTCCTAGACCAGTGGCGCGCCACTACCCTTTAATCTACTCCTTATAGAGAACATAATGCTAATACAAAAGTATATTAACTTTTTATTCTAATTTAACCGTATACTATGAGGCCGTTATTTAAAAATATATTTATAGCTTATGAATCCATACCACCTTGGTGATTGAATATCGCGGATTTTGGTAAAACTTTTTTTTATATTATCTTTATCATATTACTAGAGGCTTTAAGCATAAGAAAGTTTTCAAAAAAATTTTTTGGAAAGATGATTTTTTTTAATTTTTGCAATTTTTTCATTTTCGGTCATTCATAGAAAAAACGGATTCCTTGAACCAAGGATACGTGTCTTTGGATATGTTCAAAGCCATATTCTCTTGTTTTAAGGCTGGCATTTTCTTGAACCAAAGTAAATGCCAGCCTTGAAACAAGAGAATATGGCTTTGAACATATACAAAGACACGTGTCCTTAGTTCAAGGAATCCGTTTTTTCTATGTTGAGAAAACCGCTTTATTTACGATATTTTATATTTTTCACAACATTATCATGCCCTGAGGGTGGCTAAAATGTATTTTTTAATTTACCCTAGTGTCGTATACAATATAGAAAAGGCAATAAAATGGTGTGATATTGTAGACTTACGCTTTTTTTGAAAACTCAAAACTCAAAATTTTTATTTATTTCTTGGTCTTAAAATGAAGTATTTAACGTAAGATTATGTTTAAGCACAAAACAGGACCCTAAAATTACACCCAAGTAATAAATGTATTAATATTTTAATTAATCCTGTTATTTCGTGTACTTTTTACTCCTTTTTTTGAAAATAACCAATAAATATTTTTATTTTGTTTTTGATTTTAAATAAAGTATCTATCCTAAGTTAACGGTTACACAGGAAAAAATACCGTAAAAATACAAAAAAGTAAAAAAAATAAAATCTGGTGCTTTTATAGACTTAAGCCTTTTTTGAAAAAACTCATGGAGCAATTATTTTATTTTTGCTGCTAAAATGAAGTACTCTATCTAAACTATCAGAAAATGATAAAAAATAAGTGGGCATTTTTTATTGTAAAACAGTTATTTCACGCACACCGTTATCATAAAAATTTAAAATAGCTGAAATATACAGTAAACCTAATTTACCCAGAACAATTTTTGATTCGCTGAGGAGAGGACACTTATAAGTAATTTATGCCAAATTATGAGAAAAATCTAAGAGGGGACACTTTTCGAAATATTGAGTTAAAAATAGTTATAAAAAATGGTTTAAAAATACATTTGAAGAAGAAGAGCAAAAACCGTCTACTAAAAAAAATTATAAAAGATTTAATTTAATTTTACGTGTTAGTACCAATTTTTATTATATTTAGATTAAAATTATAAAACTTATAAAAAAATATCGGAAATAAAGCGGTTTTTTCAATGACCGAAAATGGAAAAATTACAAAAAATTTAAAAAATCATATCTTTAGCAAAAAATTTTTTTTGAAAACTTTTTTATGCGTGAAGCCTCTAGTAATAGGACATAGATAATATAAAAAAAGTTTCATCAAAATCCGGGACACTCAATCAACAAGGTGGTATGGATTCATACAGAAATACCCTTATGCGTTTAGTTTATATCAAAAAGCCGGTATAAATGGAGCGCGTGACCGGTCATGAGCTTATTTTATGGGCAAACCTAGAGAGCCTTAATGTGGCGTTTTCTGTCAAGGAAGCGAGTGGAGACAATAAAATCTGGTAAAAATTGTTTTTGTTTGTTGGTAACTATGTTTTGGCATTAGATCACAAATTACATGTGCGCACATTTTTAAATAAAAGGTTTATTAAATGTTACTCTAAGTCGAAAGAAAATGGGTTCCATTTGTTTAAAACTCTATTTGGTAATATTAGAATAAAGACAAAATATGACTAATCCTACTGGAGAACAAAAAAAAGTTCAAAAATATGCGAGGTATGACAAACAAGTCATACGGCACTGTAAAAATATGTCATGATTAATAACCTTAAAAATATTTTTGACAAATTTATAACAAGAAGAGAAACTTGGCATATCCGGAAAAGGCTAAAAACAGGTTTGCGGGTTTGCCATTTCTCTAGATTTTAAATTATGTTATTATTCTTGACAGAAAACTTCACATTAAGGCACTCTAGGCAAACCTATCGTACTATATTAAAGTAAAAATACAAAAATTTGCTTTTAAACACTTTTTGTTAAACATATCTAATCAAAATTTAATCAAATTTATTTAAATCACTTTATTAAAAAAAATCTCAGGTTAATTCTAACTTAGAACTTCTTAGGACTTCTAAGATTTAAAAAAAAATCTATAAAAAATATCTCGAAATATTTTTAAATATTTTATTAGAATTATCGATTGTATTAAAAGTTAATTCATGGATAATTTTAATTTAACCATTTGAGGGACTCAGGCTCGAGGTGACTATGTATTTTACCCCAAGAATGCCCATAACTCTGAAACTACGCGTTTTAATACACATGTTTATAATATAACTATATTATAGTGTTTTTATTTTTTTTTTATTTATTCTATAACCCAGTTAAAAAAATAATTAATAAGTAAATGTATGTGACAGTTAATTAGTTGCTAATGATAAGTATATTTTTTCAAAAATTTAAAGAAAAATTTTTGTCAAAATTTAAATAAATTAATCATAAATATGTATGATGAATCATTCCTATAAAAATAGTTATTTTCTTAACTAGTGTATTAAGTGGATAAAATCACTTAATACACGAGTTGAGAATTTAATTTTATCCAACACCTTTTACTTTTAAATAAAAATCTATAATTTTGCGAAAAATTATGTCAAAAATATTAAGATTATTTGTGAAGGTGTTGGATAAAGGTTATAAAATGCTTAGTTTCCGAGATAATATTATATAAAATTCTAAAATTTTTGAAATAAATTAAATTTTATACATAAGGGGTTCACTGTAAATATTTTTTGGCTTACTATTTTTTTAAAACGGTTTCTTTTGAGCAAAGAAAATGGATATAAACATGTCTGGTTTCGGAGATACAGTCATTCTCCCGGTTAACTGCATGCTACTACGGGCCTGGATGGATGCAGTGTGACCAGATTATTTTTACCGAAAATACCAACCTTAGATCAAAAATATACCAAAAAATACAAAAAATACTAAATTTAGAATAAAAAAATACTAAAAATATACCAGAAAAAACTGTGTTCTGAAGTTTTATAAAATTAGCTTACCGTGTTTTTCTGCCTCTCTACTTCTTTATGGCATTTGTCTCAAGATGGCTCTTAATTTATGTCTTCGCTTATTGGATTTATCCGTCGATCCTTATAATTTTAATTTTGATTTCCTAAATATTTTTAAATAACAAAAAAAATACTAAAAAATATACCAGACAACCAAAAATATACCGAAAAATACTGAAATTTTGAAAAATACCAAAAAATATACTGAAGACCAAAAAATGGCTGAAAAAATACCGAAAAAGTATTAAAATACTGAATCTGGTCACACTGGACGGATGAGCGGCTAGACTCACGCGATGATCGCACTTATTTTCTGCGTCAATCAGCATAGCGGCCATAGTTTCTTGATGATCTACGGCAAGGTAGCTATAGCCAATTAAGGAGCTGTAGCATGGCAGCTAAAGCCGATAATTATTTAGCTGGTTCTGCACACAAAAAGATTTAAACCCCTCAAAAAATCAGGTCATGTCAGATTTATATTTTATCTGGTTGTATTTTTAATTTCTTTGATTAACGTGTTAATTTAGGGATAAGTTATAATAATTATAAATAATGCCTAAAGTTTTATTTTAAATTCATTAATTTAAATTAGTGACAAATTGTAGTATTTATTTTAAGAAAAGTTATTAAAATAAAACCTATAGATATATTCAATATTAAGAAGATAACAAAATACCTATATACATATTTTACAAAAAATTATATATTATTTAGATATTTACTCATATAAATTATTTTTATATAAAACCGTAGAGGTATTATAAGCAATAATGTTTGTTAGTTGTTTAAATACTTTATTATTATTATTGTTATAATTAATTTTATTATTATTATTATTATAGTTAGATAGGTGTATTTTGGGGGTGGCTGTTGGGTTGCACCCATGAAACATACTACAGAGAAAATACTGGGAGTAAAGTGGAGTTTACACTTGATTAACAGTATTGCGACAATAGGTTTTTAGCCAATCAAAAATCAGTACCCAAATTTTCTCTACTCTACTCTACAAATTACTCTGCTGCCGAAGTTGAACTGGATTCAACTGCAATAATTTGCATATTATGCAAATTGTGGGATATCTGAAAAAATGTAAAACCTTAAGATTTTCAAAATGTTTCGCCTGCGGCGCTAAATAAATAATATTTGGACCTCATAAAGGTATGGAGAAAATGAAAAATATATATAACTGATTAAAAACATTTGGAAAAAAAATAAACCAAAGAAATGGGCTTAAAAACTTGTATGGTTAAAATTTATAAAACATTAAAATATTGCAAGTTTTAAAAAATAATGAAGGCGCTTATTGCACACCTCCCTGGTGGCTGAGTCGCTCCTAAATTTATTTCTGGCTACGGCCCTGTCTGGAGTGAGGAAGCAGCCCCCACATTGTTCCTAAAGTGTATATCAGTTAATAGATTTTATAAAATAATTTAATTTGCATATTATGCAAATTGTTAGATATCTGCAAAAATGCCAAACCTTAAGATTTTCAAAAAGTTCGCCTGCGGCGCTAAATAAATAATATTTGTTATCAAAAATCTAAACAGTAGATCAATCAGATAATTTTAGTAAGCTTTCTATTTATGTAATCGGTAAAGTTCTAAAACTCACCTCCTAACTCCTAGCAACCCCAATTTTAAAATCTCAAATAGCAATATGGGTCACGTGATGCATTACTTGAAAGGTATTTTTATTTTTTTAAATCGGATGAGCCGTTCCGGAGATGTCCATTAAAATATTTTCAAAAACTTAAAAAAAGTAATATAGAAACAAAAAATATATTTGAAAATGAAAGGTAATTTAACTGTTTTCTTTTCCAAATTCTAACATTCACTACATCCATATGACATAAAATGCTGGAAATTACCACCATTTTTAACTATGGACTGTTCAAATCGTGACATTAAATTTTTTCTGCAAGCTGCATATACCATATCCGGACTAATAGTTTCACAAGCATTAGTATTGCGTGTCTTTAAGTCCTCTAGGTGGTCAGTAGCTTATGTTTCGTAAACTATTTCTTCCTCATAAAAAATCTAGTGGCGTTAGGTCAGAAGAGCTTGGTGGCAAAGATTTTTTTATGAGGAAGAAAAAGTTTACCAAACATAACCAACTGACCTAGAGGACTTATAGACAAGCATTACTAATGCTTGGGAAAGTATTAATCGGGATATGGTATATGCAGCTTGCAGAAGAAATTTAATGTCACGATTTGAATGAACAATGCATAGTTGAAAATGGGGCTCATTTCGAGCATTTTATGTCATATGAATGTAGTGAATGTTAAAATTTGGACAATAATATAATTAAGATACCTTTATTTTTCAAATATAAGAATTTGTTCAATATTACTTTTTTTAATTATTTGAAATTATTGTAATGTAATATCTCCGGAACGGCCAGTCCGATTTTAAAAAATTAAAAATAGATTTAATAAAATTAAAAATACCTTTCAAATAATTCATAACATGACCCATATTGCCATTTGAGATATTTAAGCTGAGGTTGCTGGGGTTGAGGGTGAGTTTTAGAACCTTACTGATTACATAAACAGAAAGCTTAATGAAAATATCTAATTGACCTTTTTTTTAGATTTTTGATATCTCCTACAGTTTTCAATATAATGCCTGTAGGAATAATTAATGGGACACCCTGTATACTTAATTAAAACTATTTGGAAAAAAATTAAACCAAAGAAATAGACTTAAAAACTTGTATGGTTAAAATTTATAAACATTAAAATATTGCAAATTTTAAGAAATAGTAAAGGCGCTCATTCGGCGCCACCCTGGGGGCTGAGCCCCCCTAGATTTTTTCTGGTTAAGGTCCTGTCTGAAGTGGGGAAGCAGCCGCCGCACTGTTCCTCAATTGTAAACGACCCTAATGAGGTTAAATTTTGTTTAACTGCAGTATAGACCACCCACTTTATAGTGGAATAATCAATGGAACAGAGGCTATTGATTGAATGAATGTTGGTACAACTACAAATTAACAAATTTAATTTTTATTTCTCTTTAGTATTAGTACCGGGTAGCTTCAGCTGGTTGGTGCCCATAAACAAATCCTGAATACGCCTATACAGGGTCATTCAGAAATAAGTTACCAAAAAAAATCTATGAATAGTTTAAGGTTAAATAGAAAATTCCATAGAAAAACCAAAATAATTGGATAAGGTGTTTTTGAGAAATATTTTTTTATTAAAATCGAATCTGTAAGGAGTAAAACATCGATGTTGATTTACTACGCGATATTGCGATGTTGTCAAGTTTTTAAAATTTGACGTTTAAAAGTATTTTGTTGGTTTAATTGTTTTTTATTCCAATAGAAGATCAAGTCTTAATCTTTGCACATCCCAGTGGTTAGGTATAATTCCCACACATTGATGAACGTTGATAAATTTTTATTGGTTACCTCACCACACTACACAAAAAAAAATTAATTTGATATCAAGATATCACAAAAATCTCAGACAGACAGACGGATAGACAGCCAAACAATAATCTTGTTTTTTGCATAGGTACCTAATTTAAAAAAAAAATAATTATCAAGGCTTTCTAATTTTATCTGTCAAGATATAGGAAAGTACAACACTATTATAAATATTAAAACAAACACTTATTCGTCAAATTGTTTCACTGTCACAAACCAATACAACGATCAGCTGATCGTTGCTGGTTATAGGTACGGCTCTTCTCGAGGGCGAGTTTATTCTTGTACGAGGGGTGTTTCAAATGACATTTGTTTAGTTCGCATTTATTTGGATGTTAATTTTATTTATAATTAGTGTTGTTCTTTAAAAATCATTACCTACCTTTTTCAGTAAAATATTATTTCCCTTAGTATTAGTTTAGTGATAATACTCTGTTATAGGATCTGTTGACTAATTAAATAACCAATAACCTGTGTGTTTATTTAGTTTTTTATTTTTATTTCATAAAGAGGCTTTTAAAAAAACGTCATAAAAGTATATGGTCTATTTATGTAGGTACCCAACACTTTAATTTTTGTTAAATAATAGTGGAGTGCTGCTTAAAAAATGTGATGTGTTATTTTTTCATAATTATAAAATTATTGTTAACATACTACAGTAGGGTGCTTTTTTTTTGACTATTTTATTTTTTTTTCGGTCCCATCACGAAATGAGATAGTGATGTATAATGAAATAACGATTTTTTATAATTTGACGTGATACTCGATAATAATTTGAAATAACAAAAACTTTAGAATTTAATATCTCAAGAAATATTGATGTTAGCAATTTAGTGCCAAGAACCATTTTTGTAGGAAATTAAATTTCCTACAAGTTTGTCATTTGAATATGTTTTGTAGCTCTTGTCAATTACGAGATAAGGACAGAAAAACGTAAATTTTATGAAAAAATTGGGTTTGGTGGCCCAAACTACCTCACCAGTACGAGTTATGATTATGCCGCAATGGGCACTTTTGTAGAGCATTCAATTTTGAGAAATACCTGTCTATGGACGAAGCGATGCCATAAAATGCCGCTAAGCTATAGAAATTTAAAGAAAAAAAATCAAAGTTTACGTGTATTTTCAATGGGAAATCTTTACATGCCTTGGTCCACCTTACTATTAATATTAAGGGCTAAAATTTTGAGGGAATTTTTTTTAGGGTACTACAAAATTTCGTGATGGGACCGAAAAAAAAAATTGTCGGAAAAAAAAGCACCCTAATACTACAGGTATCTAGCATATCAATGACAAACCAAGAATCGTAGGTATGACTTTAAAAATGTTGTATTACTAGTAAATTAAAAGGAGGCTTACAGATATTTAAAACCACTTTTTTTTAGATTTATTCCCTATGAATAAAAAAAAAATACACAAGAAATGTTTTTGAACTCTTACAGTCAATTTTTCACATCATTAAGATCTTCAGGTTTTTTTGTAACTTATTTCTGAATCACTCTGTTAGTTAGGGGTAGTCCATAAAATACGTCACCCAAATTAACCAAAATTCATACACTTCATACCCCGTTTCTCGCGTTATTGAAGGCTATAGAGATTTTATATTTTGGCTACTCCCCAACACCCCCTATTGGGGGGGGGGGTAGCCCAAATATGAAATCTCTACATCCTTTAATAACGATATAAAAGGAGTATAAAGTGTCTGAATTTTGGTTAATTTCCATCACGTATTTTATGGACGAGCCCTTATATAGTTTAATTAAATTTTATTATATTATTTGATTTATAATTTAACTGTTAAATTTAATAGTAGATATATTATTGGTTGAGGATTTTATGTTTATATTTTATTTGTTTATGAACTAAAATTGACCCAGAACTAAAATACCGCTGCCAACAAAATAATAATTAAGTAGGTAAAGTAGTAGTTTTAAAAACGTTTATTTAATTCAAATGAGTAAATCCATGGTAACTTACATTACACTTTCTTTTAGATATTTTATTACATTACTATTTTTTAACAAACAATCTTTGACACGTCCCAGAAAACCAAAATAGCTCGAAACTAGTGCACTAAATGCAAGCTATTTTTATGGTCTAGAAACATCCTTAAAAAGTCCCCAAATGCACACAAATAGCCCTAATAATATAGCTCACATTTTAACTCCTACTTTTTCATCCATTTAGAAACTTAAAATAGCATGCTATTTACGACATATTAGATTGAAAATATCGACCTAAAATAGCACCTGAATAAAATGATATTTTTAATCCAAATAAGTTTAAAAATAGCATGCTATTTATGACCTAAATTAACTCGAAAACATCATGCTATTATCTACTTAGTTTAGCAGTATATTTTTGATCTATATTTTTGATAGAAATAAAACAGGTAATATATGTAAAAAAAAGGTTATTATTTTTAAACAGGAGAATTAGAATAGGTATGATATATTTGTTTGTGGTTAAGACTTGTATCACAACACAATTTAGATAATTTTTGTAGAAAATTTAAATTTATAAAATTCATGTTCTTCCTCACTGCCATTACGTACTTTCGCTTTCACTTATTTACACAAATTTTCAATATCATTTTAACTCTCATTTCACCTATAATAATAAGACCTTAAATTAACATAAACTAGCATACATATTTCGATATAATTATGAGTGCTTTTAGATGTACAATTATAGCGTCCATTTTTCATTTATCTTTTGAGAAATATTTTGAACGTCTCAATAATTTCATCCATTTTTCTTGCTATATGTAAGCCAGTTTTGGATGCTATATACTCTCAAGCTGGTTTTCTGGGCGTTAAGCGCCATTTGTATTCAAACAGATACAGGCAGATTTTTCCAATCGGGCCGCATGTATCCTATAAGATACAGTTACTTGCCTATACTGCATATAACACTTTACTTGGTGGTACTTACTAGGACAGAAAATTTTGCATGGTGGCACTTGACGTGTTAATAATATTGTAATAAAATATTTGAAAGAAAGTTTATTTTTTTCTGCTGCTGTAACGTGAGTTACTATGGATTAACCTTAATAAGTTTTTCTTTTATTGATTTGAACTATAACTAATTATTATTAAAAAAAAGTATTTATATTAAATATAAAATCTTTGTAGTAATATACATATATATATATAGTATATTTATATTATGGGTCAATAAATCATAAATTATGCACTAAATAGTTATGTTTGCAATAAATATCATAGTATATTCAGTTACAATATATTTTTCTTAAAATTTAAAATATTATTTTTTTTAAGTCCGTTTAGTGTAGAAATTCAAGGCTGCTATTAATTTTACCATTGTCATTTATTTAATTTCCCTAATATTTCCACACTCCACATACTTGTTATTTCTGGTTATCATACGATTCACAGCGCCCGCGCTAGAATAGTATTATACGGTAGTTTCGAATGTATAAAAGTTTTCAAAAATCGTCATAGACAAAAAATACTTTTGATTTGTTTCATGAAAAAATAAGCACCTTTTTTTTCAAATGTCCGTCTGTCAGTCCGTCTGTCCGTCCGATTTTTGTGAATACCATAACGCAATAAAAAACCAATCAAACTTAAAATTTTTAGGAAAAATCAAGTTCTGTGAGGGGAAGATCCATATTCTTTTTGAAAGTAATCCCCCCAAAAACAAAAAAGTTATCGGGAGTTAAACTTTTAAAAAAATCGAAAAGACTAAAAGAAAATTCCCACTAAAGTATATTTTTTAGGAAAAATTAGTTCTATTATAAGGATCAATTCTACCAATTTGGAAATTAATCCTTCCAAAAACAAAAAAGTTATGGGGGGTTAAAAAATAAAAAAAGCTGAAAGAACATTCCGATTAACGTAGCTTTTTCAGGAAAAATTACCTTTATTATAAGGATCAATTATATCAATTTTAAAAGTTATCCCCCTAAATGGGGGGTTAAATTTTTAAAAAAAAATTAAAAAAAAACTATAATTAAAAAAAATAATTTTTTTAATTTTTTCCCAAAAAGGAAATTAAAAACATAAATAAAAAACTTAAAAAAAAATTGTTTTTTTTTTAATTTTTTTTATTTTTTGTTTTTCGCAAAAAGCAAATAAAAAAAATGAAAAGTTTTAAAAAAAATTATATGTTTTTTTTTAATCAAAAAAAAAATTAAGGGTCCACTAGAAAAACGACGAGGTTCCATTTTTTTAGAAATCGATACTTTGATGGAAAATTTAAATTTGAATGTTTACATCTTTGAAATGAATAAAAATATTGGGAACCTGAAGTTTTTATTCGTGCCTGGATTCAACATGGGGTTCTAATGAGTTTTTGATCGAGAAAATTACTCAGAAAGAACTTTAAATGTCAATAAAAACTATTTCACCAGTAGTTGCGAAACTTTAAATTTCGTTTTTCTTAACTTTTAAAAAATGAAACCTCCTCGTTTTTCTACTGGACCCCTCAAATCTCAATTTGTTTTCGTTTATAAAAAAAGTTCTCAAAAAAAAATGTTAAAATGTTTTTTATTGTTTTTTTTTTTTTGAAAATATTTTTTTTAAGTATTTGGGAAAATGCAATATACCATTTACTGCGATTAGTTTATAATGGAATGCGTAGCATTACATATTTTCACGGCTGGTTATTTTATTTGCACCGACTACCTTTCAACATCCAGAAAACTTTCCAAATTAGCTTCCTCGAGGTTCTGAGCTGTACTTTTGCCGCAAAGTCTAACAATATACCCCAAGATTACCAACCTGCGAGAGTTGAGGGCCTTGATGCATCGCGATGGTGACGTAGTTGCACGTCCAGGGTTGTAAAATTAACTTTTTTCACCACCGCCGCCGGTGATAAAATAATTCCCACAAACTATCCTGATGACAAAATATCAGGATACCTAATATCCTGTCCAAAATAGATGCAACAAATTATCCTGGCGATAAAATATTCTAGCTCAAAATATTCTGGCTTAAAAATTGGTAAAATTGAGTTTTTGGCCCATATCCCTCATCTCGACCAATTTTATAAATATTTGAGGTCGTTACCAGTTTTTAATTAAAAATTGGTGTAGAAAAATGTCCCGAAGAAAAAATTACTGGTGATAAAATATCCTGGCGACATTATATCTGGGAAAACGTTTGTATTGTTTTGACTTGGTGGTCTTGTAATTAGATTTGTAAGGATACATTTGTTTGAGAGTGGTTTGGATATTTTCGTATTTTTTATCCTTTTTTTTTCGTCACACTCGTTTTTTACTCAGGAAATATTACCAAAATAATGTAAAAAATATATGGTTGAATAAAGAATTTCTCATATAATTAAATAATCGTTGATTTATTTCTTATATTAATATTCCTATACCGGGTGTTTTTTTTAAACTGAAACTTTAAAATATCTCGACTACTATGCATTAAAAAAAAAGTAAGACAAAAGTTGTTTATTTTAATGGGGCAAACAAAATGGATTATTAATTTTTTACGGATTTTACGTTTTCAAGGTAATTTCAAGGTCAACTTTGTTTTTTTTTTAATTTAAACATATATTTTTTTACTGCTATTTAATTCTCCTCAAAAAAATAAAAAGCTTTTGTAAAAAACTTTTTTTTATCGGACTTTTAGTTTCAGAGATAACACAGCCACACAAAATTAAAAAAGTTGGATCTTCGACGGACTCAAATAGTCAATTCGTGTGTATTTTGAGCCGCTGAATCCGAACCTGAAGTCGGAATTTGAAAGTTAGCTCCCATTTTCAACATAACCTCAAAAAACTTATTATATTATTGCGAAAAGTATGTTTTTTGACGTCGGAGACCCAACTTATTTAATTTTGTGTGGCTGTGTTACCTCTGCAACTATGGTAAAAGTCCGATCAAACAAAGTTTTTTACAAAAGAATTTAATTCTTTTGAGGAAAATTAAATAGCAGTAGATATATGTTTCTATTAAAAAAAAACAAGGTTGACCTTGAAAGAACCTTGAAAACGTAAATATCCTTAAAAAATAACTCCATTTTGTTTCCCGCATTAAAATAAACAACTTTTGTCTTACATTTTTTTGCTAAAATGCATAGTACTCGAGATATTTGAAAGTTTTAGGTTAAAAAAACACCCGGTATACTAAGAATAAGCAAGTATTCACATTGCAAGATTGCCATGCTTAAGAGTACGTTAATTATTTTGTTTTAGCATAAAATTAGAATAGGTAATATACTCATGTTTAAGTAAATATATGAAACATGCATGTTTGGTTTTTATTTTCTTTATTATTTATTTGTTTTTCTATTTTTGTTTTAGCTTCAGAGTATAGGTGTCCGACCTGTAAAAGAGCATATAAAAATCAAAATACATTAAACGTCCACATAGCATTTGATTGCGGAAAAGAAAAGCAATTTTCCTGCCCTATTTGCAATTTTCAATGTAAAAGAAAGTACAATTTAAAAACCCATTTAGCGAAAGTACATTTAATGGCTTTACAATTATGAATTTTAAAAAGCCTACATGCTCCTAGGACATTTTTGAAAGATCCATCCTTTTATTATTATTATTTTTTTTTAATGAAAAATGTTAAATTTATTTAAAATTAAAAAAATAACACGTTGCGGTCGAAGTGTACTACCGGTGATATACAGGTTGGTCTTAAAAAAACCGAAATGAGTCACCATTGAACCGGTTTTTATGGTAATAAAAGTTCGGGTGTTTCAGGAAGGTGGTTCCCACCCTTAACTTTATATTTTTTTTAGGTTCCTAAAATTTGCAGAGTTACATTTCGTATAATTTAAAAAATTTTGACATTAAAGTTTTTGGCACTTCTGGTTTCGCCAGAAATTAATCGAACTTTCGATTTTTACAAACCCTGTATATTTTTACATCATTTGATTCAGAAATAATAATAAGGAAAAAGCTTTCCTGATGCATATGGGGTAATATGGTACCTAATTTAAGATCGTTATTATTCCAGAATATTTATTATGCTCAAAATTAAAATGAAGAGCCCCTACCACAAGCTTACAACTCTGTTGTATAAAAACCTAACTTATAAATAATAATAAATAATAATTCTGAGAACAAGCATGTGTCACTGTCAATTTTTGACAGGCTATATCATTTTTTATCATTTTAAAGCTTTAGTGTTTCAGTGCCAAGTTCTTCCAAATAAACTATTCATGTGTGGTATCAAAATGTTCGCAAAAAAATCTTTCTTATTTGAACTTAATGAACCACCCTTTTTCAATTTGAAAAAAAAAATAACATATGGACCAAAAGTATGATTTTCAAACGTTTTAGAGCCCACCAAATTTAAAGTTTTGGTAAAAAAATCAAAACAGGATTTTTCTTACGATAACAGGCTAAAAATTAAGCGAATAAGATAATTCAAGCCGATATAAAGATATAAAATAAAAATTTTAGGTAAAAATGACATGACCTGTCAAAAAGTGACACATGCTTGTTCTCAGAATTGATTTCTGAATCAAGATATACAAAAATATACTGGACATTCTAGTTAAAAATCAAAAGTTCGACTCATTTCCGGCGAAACTAAAAGTGCCAAAAAGTTTATAACTGTCAAAAAATCCTAAATTTTACATAATGTAGCTTCTTCAAATTTCACGATCCTACCTAAAAAAGTAAATAAGTTAAGGGGGGTAAACCTCCTTACACCCGGTATATTCTAAGAATGTTATAACTTTATTGGTTTACCGCAGTTTTTGGATTATATCAAAAATGTGATTTTTGCATACAAGTAAAGTTAGAGTATATTCAACTTCAATATGCAGTAGAAGTAAATAAAACAATCTAGCACGCGGCAGCTGGCGCGTGGTTTTATTGGTTAGAACACTCGAATGTTGCGAGAGTAGGGATGTAGAAAATTAAAAGGGTCAGTACGTGAGTACTTGCGAAAAACCGTGCAATGCATTGCAATGGACCGTTATATAGAAATATTTTGTTTTGAGTCCTACCCTGTCACTAAATCCGTTGTTGTCACGTGCGTTTGTTTACACTCACTTCATTTTGAAGTTGAATATACTATAACGCAAGATTTTTACTTATTCGGTTGTCTTTTGGGAAGGTTCTAGATTTTTGGCTTCGACTGCAACGTGTTAAAAGCAGACACGTATTCACTGAATTTCATGAATTGACTGTACCTAATTCACGAAATGCAAAAAAATGTTTTTCTGGCAACAAAATGGTGTAACCCACCAAGTTTTGTTCAGAGAGCTATTACTACACGTTAAAATTTTAGCGAAACCGGACATTTTATTTAGTAAATGTGTCTTTAAAAAATAACTGAAATGTCTAGTTGAGTTATCTCGAAAATGTAGGCTACTTTAGTTATAAAGTTATTATATTTTATACAGCTGTACAAAAAATCTAAGGGGTAAGTAAAAGAAAAAAGTGTACGTCCCTCGAGCAATTCCTTATTTGTTTTTAATTCGAAAAGCACTTTTCTCACTTCTCGTGAGTTCATCCAGCGATGTAATAAAAAAATTATATAACGAAATATTACCAAAATATCACCAAAAATATTTATAGACCCTAAAATTTATAATAGAAAACCAAAAAAAAAAAAAAACAAATCGCATCGAAATATGTATATTTCCAGAAAACATTTTAAAAAATTGTGCATTATGCGATATAGTCAACGTTTTAAAGCGGTATTACATTTGCCAAGTTTTATGCTATGCAATAAAAAGTAAGCCTATAAAATATTTTAAAGATTCTAATGACTTCTTATTGTATATCGCCATGTTACTTTCGCAACCTTGTATCCCCAAAATATCGATGTTCAGTTCCTTCTACTTCAACAAATAGTTAAGTTGCATTTTAATAATAAATTGGATTTTGTTTAAATTTTAGTTGACTTTTAATTATCAGTCATTATGTAGTGCAAGAAAACGAAAATTGATGATTTGGAGATACGAGGTTAGTAAAGTAAAACGATGATATGTATCTTGCCTAACGTAAAACTAGCTCAAGAGGTTTTCTAGGATAAGAATGTATATATTCTATAGGTACTCCAATGCCTATTTGATCTAAGCTCTCTATGTTCCTACCTAAAAATATATGTGCCAATAAAGCGTAGAATTTAAGTTAGATTATAGGTATGTATTTGTTTTGTTTTTTTTTGTGTTTAAACCGAATATAAGTTTTATATTGAAATAAAACAAATTTTTCTATTATTCTCCTATAGTTTATCTTTTTTTTTTATTTCGTTCCTAATTAAATTATTCTTTATTCTCAGTGTTATGTAGAGAAATTTTATCAAGGTTTCTATTGCTGATGCTAATTTTTATGTATTTTGGTATAAGATTTTCTTTAATACATGTATTGTTAAAATGGATATCTTCTATGTGCTGTGTTCTCTTAATTCTAAGATTCTTGTATTTTTCGGAGACTTGGACCAGATTAGTCATATTTGATTGGTGTTAAAGCCGAATAGGAGAAGTTTTATATTGAAATAAGACACATTTTTCTATTATCCTATAGTTTATTTAAACTATAGGAGAATAATAGAAAAATTTGTCTTATTTCAATATACAGGGTGATCAATAACTGGCATGCCAAATTTAAAGAGGTGATTCTGCATCCAAAAAGTCCACAAATAAGCCCTAAGGGAGGTACCCCCCTTTAAAATAGTAAAAAAATAAGGTTTTTAATTAATAACTCTGCTACCCTTTAAGCTAGAGCTATGAGCTTTTGCATGTATACTAGTATTAATAAGAGCAAAAAGTTTATGTTAATTTATTTTTTTGAATTTATCCAGAGGCGTGCCTAGATGGAAAAAAGTATTAGGCTTAACACATTTTTCCCCAAACTTTTTTATGTGTACTGTTTTTGGATTTTTTCTAAATAATATGGATTCCTAGAGTAAAAATACATAAAAAATGTCATATAGTGTAACACTGTAGGAGCAACCGTTTTTAAAAAAATGCAATTAAGAGGAAGTTGTTATACGCTGGTTTGATATTGAGATATTACCAAATCAGATAACTAAAATTTCAATAAAACCTTGCATTGAAAAGCAAGAAATATATAAGCTCACCCGGACAAGCCAATCGTAGATTGGGTCGTGTTCTAATTATTTTACAAAGCGCCACTCGTTTTGAGCTTGGTGAATATTTCAAAACATAAAACGAGAAATAGGTTCTTAATTCAAAATTATACAAGAGATTACTAAAACTTCAATATATTCTCAACATTGACCCAAAATCTGTTTAATAAGCCGCAGTATGCATACCTAGACCTTTACACATTATAAGTTATAAACATAATAATATGGCATGTTACTGAAGAACCATGGACAACATTACGATACGTAGGATGTGAGTAGCTGATGAAATCATAGATATGTATGATGATAGATGCAATTTATGCTGGTACAGAAGCTGATATTCTTGATAAATGACACTAACCTGTTAGTACTACAGTCTTTAGTACTTATCTGTGTTCCTAGCAGTGTAGGAGGCGTTAAAGCAAGATTGCAGGACCTGGGCACCAGCTCGGAATGGTACAAAGTTAGCAGTGTGGTTATACCAAAAGCAGAATCAAAGCAAAGCCATGCATGGAGGTTAAATACCCATTTAAAAACATTAGTACTAAAAGCCGTAGATGGAATGTGGCCTAAAGTGTTCATAAAAATTAATATTTGACTGGATTATTTAGGATTCAGCTTAAATCCGTTATAAAACGTTATTATTACTAATAATATAGCTATAATTCCTAAATTTACAGTTATTAAAATCCGCAAAATGCGTTTCTTCAAAAATGGCTTCCAGCACATAAAAAAATATAATCCTGCGCACTCTTTTCGCGCATATTTTACTCAAATCTAAATTCAAATTTGAAAACCAGAGGTTCTAAACCATTACCTAACTTTTGACTAAAGATCTTTACTAAAATTAACCTAAATAACCTAAATTAAACTAAAATAACCTAAATAACCTAAATTTTCTAGTTTATTCTGACATTCAAAACTAACCCGTAACAAAGTAACATTTTGTGTCACCAAAAACGATACTTTTTTAAAGGCTATTCGAGGCTATTACTCCTTTAATATTAAATTTAGGTGTTTTGGTGAAGAATACTTTTTTTGCTCAGTTTTAAATGAAGTTCAACCTGCAGCATTAAAATTTTATTGATGCTTTTTTTGTTCCCCATTCAGTGTCATCTTTGAAGGGCAATAGCTCCCTTAGGGCCTATTTCCGGACTTTATAGAAACTTTTTTTCATATTTTTGGCATTACATGGCAGTTACTGCACCCTGTATGTATTTTATTATTACCAATATAAAGGTTTTTTTATAAATAAATATTTACATAACTTTAATTTTAGGAGGGACTAAAACACCATTTGCACTTGGGGAGGCGTTTCCTTGTCCACAATGTGACCGGGTTTACAGTCACCACCAATCAAGAAGCCGACACATAAGATACGAGTGTGGCAAGTGCCCCACTTTCGAGTGTCTTGTAATGGAATGTAACTACGTAGCCAAACGCAAAGGACACTTAAAGACTCATATGATGAGAAGGCACAATTTACATATTAATAAGCTGAATTAAAACATAGGATAGTCTAGTAAAAGCAAAAATAGGCTACAGGGCCCGTAAAATGTCGCCCAGTAAAGGCAAAAATGAGCTCTGGGGCACACATTTCCTGAAGGCAAAATGGGTTTCAAAATGAAAGCAACTTTTGCAAATTTGCATATAGTTATTTTGGGGCTACCTTAGTATACTACTTTTAGCAAAATCAATACCTTGTCCGTTTCTTATATAATGGTAAAAGTTCCTCAGCAGACTCTGTAAGAAAGAGTTAAATTATATAGAATTTGACTAATCTATAGTATTTTTTCCTCTGATTTCAAATCTGTTTAAAAATTATCTGTAGCTTTAGTAGTTTTTAAGAAATATGGTTTTAAATTTTTTAAATTTTCTTATAATAGTCATATTCGGAGACCCATGAGTAGATAATGAAAGCATCTAAATGTAATTAAAAAAGTCTAAATTAACATTTATTTTATGATTTAAATAATTAAAGTAAAACTAAATGTCACCTTTTTCTTTTTCTTTTATTAGCCTCTTTTCTACACCTCTGAAACAGTGTTAAAAAGTATGAACATATTTTTTGTTTATGGTAGCTTAATGTAAATCAAGTTTGTAGACGTTCTATCAGATATAAATGTCACAATATAACTTTTAATATGACAGTCAATTATATCTAGTAGTGTACTGGATCCAGTCCATGGACAACAAAAAATTTGTTCACACTTTCTAACACTATTTCAGAGGTACAGAAAAAAAGCCAACAAACTAAATCCAGAAAAATATGACAACTAATTTTACTTTAGTTTTTAAACCATAAAGTAAACGCTAATTTAGACTTTTGGATTTTCCTTTTAATGCTTTCATTATTTACTTATTAGTGTCCTAATATGACCATTTTTAGCTAATGTAAAAAATTTAAAACCATATTTCTCGAAACTGACAAAAGCTCACGGTTCACCTGGGCCTTTTTAAATAAAAATTTCGTGGACCCCTACATTTTTTGGACTAAAATATACCTAATGACATAAGAAATCAATTTCCATTTGAAAGAAAATCGTAAAAGATACACTTTTTTAGAAAAATAAAATAACGTTTTTTTGAGTAATAGGGTGTGTCAAAAAATTCCGATTTGAGAAATTGAAAACGCTCTCTGGCTCAAAAGTTGCTCCTTAGTAAAAAACTGTAACCACTGAAAAATGAGCCAAATCGATTAGTGTTTAGAGGTAGCACAAAGCACTCAAACTTTGAAAAATATCGGTACCTGTTTTTCGGATAAAAAGTGATTGTATATAAAATTAAGAAAATTTTGGAGTGTTTCTTTGGTAATATTTAGAAACAATGCTAAGTGTAAGAAACTAAAAAAATTATATTTCCCCTTCCCTTAAGTTAGAACATAAAAAAATCGCCAATTATTTGAAGATTTTGCAAAAATTTATTGAAAATGGGCATATTTAAAAGGACATAACTTCCTTAGGAATGCTTTTTTGACCAAGGTGCATATTAACTTTTTCTATGTTTTTAATGTTAAATAACCACTCATTACTAAAAAATTTGTTTTTTGCTTTATATTTTTTAATTTTTTTATTTTTGGTTCTTCATGCGTAAAAATTTACTTTTAAATGCATTTATCTTTAAAACGGTTAAACCTGCGATCTTAAACCACAGAAACTTTTTTTGTGTATTTTTACATAAAAAAGTATTCCAAACAAAAAATCAAAAAAAAAGTACACCGAGAAAAGTTTTAGGCAAAAAACAGAAAATCCACCCGGTTTCTAATCGAAATTAATTTTTTTTACTCAACTTGAGGAAAAAAATTATGTTTTCTGTATAGTCATGTAGATTAACATGTATGTTTGCTTATATACTAATATATAATTTTGCAGTTTTTTTATTTAAAACTATTTTTTATGCACTTTTAAAAACTTGCAAAAATTAAATTTTCGCGAAATCTTCAAATAATTGGCAATTTTTTCATGTTCTAACTTAAGGGGAGGGGGGGATATAATTGTTTTAGTTCTTACATTTAGTATTGTTTCTAAATATTACCAAAGAAACCCTCCAAAATTTCTTCAATTATTATCGGTATCAGTTTTTATCCGAAAAACAGGTACCGATTTTTTTTTAAGTTTGAGTGCTTTTGCTACCTCTAAACATTTATCGATTTGGCTCATTTTTTAGTGGCCACTGTTTTTGATTTTGAAAATCGCGATTTTTTGACACACCTTATTACTCAAAAAAACGTTTTTTTATCTGTCTAAAAAAGTGTATCTTTTACGATTTTCTTTCAAATGGGTATTAATTTCTGATGTCATCAGTTATGTTTTAGTCCAAAAAATCTAGGGGTCCACGAAATTTTTATTTAAAATCGCCCAGGTGAACCGTGAGCTAGAGATAATTTTTAAACAGATTTGAAATCATAGGAAAAAATACTATAAGATTAGTCAAATTCTACTTGCAATATGATTTACCTGTTGTCAACAGAGTCTGCTAAGGAACTTTTACCATTACCTAAGAAACGGACAAGGTATTGATTTTGCTAAAAGTGGTCATATACTAAGGTAGCTTAAAATAACTGTATGCAAATTTGCATAAGTTGCTTTCATTTTAAAACCCATTTCACCTTCAGAGATGTGTGAGGGCTCGTAAATTATTTCTCAAAACTGACAAAAGCTAGAGATAATTTTTAAACAGATTTGAAATCATAGGAAAAAATACTATAAGATTAGTCAAATTTTACTTGCAATATGATTTACCTGTTGTCAACAGAGTCTGCTGAGGAACTTTTACCATTACCTAAGAAACGGACAAGGTATTGATTTTGTTAAAAGTGGTCATATACTAAGGTAGCCTTAAAATAACTGTATGCAAATTTGCAAAAGTTGATTAAATTTTGAAACCCATTTCACCTTCAGAGATGTGTGGGGGCTCGTAAAATTGCCACCTAGTCCTTAAAATATTTATGAATTAAAATTATCCTGTTTGTCTTTAAATTATGTATTATTATGTATTACTATTATACCGTGCGGTCCAAAAGTCAGCTCCCCCTCTTAACTTTTGAATGAGTTGAGATACCGACTTAAAATTTAAAACTCTTAAATAACTTAACTTAAACCATCTTCCATATAAGTATTTGAAATTTTCGGGTTTTAAAATTTGGGCAGGTGTGCATGAATTTTTTTTTTTAATGGAAAGGGGGGTCGTGTAATGCATCATTTCAAAGCGTATACAATTTTCTATTTGACCGTATAATTTTTAATTTTTTTATACATTTTTTTGGGGGTTAAAATAGGGTTAAAATGGGTATTTTCGTCAAAATTTCTTTCAAACCAACAATTTTTGAAGAAAATTAACTGATGTAAATAAAAATGTACAAAAAAAAACTTAAAAAACGCAAAAAAAAAATAAAAAAAGCCATAAAAAAAAGTTTAAAAATAAAAAAGGCGAATTTAAAAATTTATAAGCTTTAAAATAATGTATCACACGATCCCCCTTTTCATTAAAAAAATGTCTCATTATGCCCCCCTTACACATTTTAAAAGCTAAAAATTTTAAATATATGCAAAAAGATAGCTTAAGTTGTCTTATTTATGAGTTCCAAATTTTAAGTCGACATCTCAACTCGTTAAAAAGTTAAGGGGTGACTTTTGTAACGCACGGTATGTTAATCCACTTGTTTTACCCCCTGGACGATCAAGCATTTTTGGGATAATTAGAAACAATATAAAATTGAAAATTACCGTCTAATAGTACCTATATTGTTATACTACGAGAAAAAGTAAAGCTTTTTTATGTTAAATTTGTTGAAGTGACGGATGAGCAGAGCAAGTGCGGCAACAGCAAATGAGACAGGAAAAAGTTACCTTGCCTACGAGTATAACATACTATTTTTTCTTTAAGCAAAAATAAATATTATATTATATTAAATATTACCTTGGTTGCTACACATGAAGTAGGTATTTCAACAAATTAAAGCTTTTTATACTTTTTGACAGCGTTTAAAACTGCGTTTCAACTAAAAGTATACCTTCTCCTCTTTTGTCCATATACAAAAGTTTTAATATTCTTTTTCTTATGTTGGTATACTTACCGTCAACCGAGGCGACTTCGGGCGGTATAGGTGTCTCCGGGCACTTTTCGCAAAACCTTCTAAACCAAAGCACGTGTGCACAACTAGTGCAATTGAACCCTACAACTTGTGCCCACAACCCCACAACTTTTGCAAATGTGCTTTGGTTCAAAAGGTATTGCGAAAAATTTTCCGGTCACCTTCACCGTCCGAAGTCACCTCGGTTGCCGGTACTTGTACGTATAATTACTCGTGGTGCCATCTGTGTGCATTTGTTTTTATTTAATTATTACGTTACTCGTAGGTAAATAATGGCATCTCTCGACTGTGAGTAACTGTACAGTTATGACGCACTTTGATATTGCGTGTTCAGGAGGGATATAAGAATATTTTTTTACACTTCGAGAAAAAAAATATATTTATGTATTTATATGTATTATTGTTATTATATGTGAGTGGTAGAGCGAAAACGTATATTACCATCAAAAAGTAAATTTCGAGAAAAATGAGTTTAAAGTTAGGATATAATTTCGTTTACTACACATCAGTAATAGCTGCAGTCTATTTTTTTTTAAGACTAATTCAACCATTCTGATTATGAAAATCACTCTTTGCAGAAATGCACCGTTCTTTCGTGGTTGACAAAATATTTTTTATTATTTATAATACAATTTTTAAACCTATTTTAGTTAATTATGGTTCATATCAGCCCTAAATCGGAAACGGGGGTTTTTTGGGTCAAAGATAACAAATTTTTGGTCAAAATTAAAAAAATTAAAATGGCGGCTCCAATTCGAACCAAAATCGGTATCAGGGGGTTTTCGGGGTCGTAGATTACGAATGTTTCGTAAAAAAAATCAAAATGAAGCGCCATCATGGCGGAACATTTGTGTCATTAATGGCGTATTCGAACCAAAATCGGTATCTTCTTCTGTGTCGGAGATTAAGAATTTTTGGTCAAAATTAAAAATTTCAAAATGGCATTGCCAATATGGCGGACATCTTTTGTCATTTATGGCTTATTCAAACCGAATTCGGTATCTGGAGATTTTCTGGATAGTAGATTAAGAATTTTTGACTAAATTTAAAAATTTCAAAATGGCGGCCCTAATATGGCGAATTTTTGCATTTATGAACCATGCCGAATAAAAATCGGTTCATGAGGGTTTTTGTGGTAGTAGATTACGAATTTTTGGTCAAAATTTAAAAACTCAAAATGGAGCCCTCAATATGGCAAACTTTTGCATTTATGATACCACTCAAGAATATTTATCTTCTCCACAACATCAAATAGATGTGTTTACGTCGAAATAAATGACACATCAAAATGACGTGTATTGAAGTCATAATGATTTAACACGTAAAACTGACATGAGTGCATGTCAATTTAACGTGTCAGAGTGCACTCACTTCAACTTGACTTGTCACATAAAAATTAAGTGATTACGAGTCAATTTCACGCTTAAAAACGTTTTTTGATGTAATTGAGTGATTACTTGAAACAATCCCAAATATCTTGAAAACTAAGTACGTTATGACAATTCTAAAAAATAGGTCAATTTGGTTTTTTGAGGGTTAATTTAAAATTTTAACGGTAAATAAAATGACCTTATTTTTTATTAGTAATAAGCTATTTTTGTAAAATATCTTGCTTTAATTAATATTAAATAAAAGCATCCACCCTTAAGTTAGGGGTTGGTATTTTTTTGTTGTATATCAAAGATGGTACTTTTTAAGCTCTTTGCTATACCCTATATAGCAAGAATTGGGATAAAATTCAAAATAAAACAGTTGGGGTGGCTGGTAGCTAAAGGGTAGAAGTAACAACCCCTATGAATTAGAGTGAAGTTATTTATTTTTAAATATTCAGCTATTTTTGTGAATATTTTGTTTAAAATCATTCACCCTCAAGTTAAGGGTTGGTATATTTAATATTTGTATTAACCAAAATATTCCATTATTTAAGTTCTTCTAAATGACTTATCACAAGATGGGGTTGCTATTTAAGATTCTAAGGTTGGGTACCTGAGGGCTAGGGGGGTAAAAGTTACAACCCCCAAAATAATACACTTAAATTTCCCTTTTGAAATACCAAAATTAACCACTATTTTAGAATTTTTATATTGTGCTTAGTTTAAGAGATATTTGGGGTGGATCTTTTTTAAAAGATCACCCTGTAAATTCTTGAGTAGAGATGTTATGGTGTAGATATTTTTTGAGTAAAGGTATTCTGAAGTTAAGATATATGGAGTAGAGATAGAGTGGGCATAATCCAACTAATAATTTTAATAATTTTTATTACAGGTGACTTATTTTTATAACTTTTTTTGTAATCCTTTACAAAAAAATCATAATAACAAAACTATTGGGGATATTATTGTTTTTTTTTTTCATTATATTACGTAGAAATGTACAATGCATCCGAAACCTCAAAAATCAGAAAATCGATTATTTTTTTTCGCTAATATATGTTTTCCCTCTACCACTCACATATGAAGTTAACCCAGGGTTTATAACCCTAAAGTAGTTGCATTGTAGATTTCTAAATAACTAGTCATTTAAAAAGTATTATGCGTTCTACATTAGAATTTCTAATATAGGGACATACTTAAAGGATGTGCCAAACTTCAAAAATAAAGTATGATAATTTATTGAAAAAAATATACATTTTCTACTATGAACCACACCCCATTTGTAATATAAAGTTTAATTTAATTTCGCCGTTCTTTCACACAATTTTGGTGTATATTTTTGCAAGGGTGTTTCTGATTTTTTTTTTTGTTTACCTAGCCAATTTTTTTTTAATCGGTCTTCAAACTCGGCAAACATCATATCTTGTCAGAAAATATTGATTTAAAATTTAGGCAACAAGTGACCCTTATGAGTGACTATGATTTTATAAAAAAAAATTGTTTTGATTTTAACGCTGTGTTCAATTTTTCTTAAAAGAGTGCTTTTTTTGAGAGCAAAATTCTAGAGGAGACAACGATGTTCAGAAAAAACATGATATATTCGTGAAACTATAAGTATACAACTCTTTAGTTCTATGGTATTTCCACAGACTCACGATGCCCCCGCTTGCTAGATCAATTATAGTGAAGGTCTGCACGTACGCCATTTTTCCTGTGTTTTTGGGTAAATATGTTTGATTGCAGTCTTATACAAAACAAATCGTCGCATTTTGGACAGACATTTAACATTTGGAATTTTTATAATATGAGGTGAATAAGTGTTTTTCTATTTTTGAATAAAAAGCAGGTTTTTGCCATTTTCTCTTTAATGGTGAGATATATTATCAATTAATCAATTAAAAATTTTAAAAATACAAAACTATCATTTTTGCGTTTCGCAAAAAGAAAATAAAAAAAATTATTTTTTTTTTGTTTTTTGTTTTCGCTAAAAGAAACTAAAAAAAAAAAAATAAAAAAAATGTTTGGATTTTTTACCTTCCTTTTCAATTCTTTTTGTTTTTCAAAACATTTTTTTTATATTTTTTTTAATTTTAATCGTTTTTCGCAAAAAGAAAAAAAAATGTATTTGGGAAAATGCAATATACCATTTACCATATACCATTTACTGTGCGTAGCATTATATATCTTCACGGCTTCTTTATTTTTATTAATGTATATAAATTTTTAGGTTCGCGAAAACCGTTTTCTTGTAACAAGTGCCACAAATCTTACCAAAGAAATACCTCTCTAATAAATCATATTCGAGATGAATGTGGAAAGGAAGCGAACTATTATTGTACAAAATGTTCATTTAAAACATTATTTAAGTGCAGTTTAAAGAAGCATTTACAGAAAAAGCATGAAAAAAGTTAATAAAAATTGTTTTTTATTTATTTTTACAGAATTTAATTTAATTTTAAATAGGCATGTAAGAATAACACCTATGTATTGCAATAAATGATCGTGCTCCTAAATAAAGTTTATTTATAAATAAGACCATTAAATGGTCAACATTTAAAAAAAAAATATTTCGTCATTACAGGGGAACAATTTTTTTTTCGGATTTTTCCCAAACTCTGCAGAGGTACTAGTTTTTTTAAACGATTTAAATATAGATCGGTGCTGAAACATTCTTTTTCCAAAATAAGAAACCAAATGTGCCACAATAATTTTAAAGATAGCTAGATACAGTGCGTGCCTAAAGTCCGCCCCTTTAACTTTTGAACTGCTTAAGATATCAACTTAAAATTTGGCTTTTTACATTCCCTTTTTTATTGTTTTTTAAGCATAAAAATTTTTAATATTTTTTCCAGATTATTTTTTGATATTTTTATTAGTATCATTTAAAATTAGTTTAAAAGTATAATATACTTTTTTGTATTATAAAATTGACTATTAAACAAAAGTTGTTTTTTTTATTCTGACGAAAATCCTGTTTTTAACACTTTTTAACCTCCCCAAAAAAAGAAAAAACAAACTGAAAATTAACTTATTATAATTTTACTTTTGTATCTTCCATAAATAACCAAATAAATTTCGTTAATTGCAAAAACAACATTAAAACTTTTATATTTTTTATTAACATATAAAATTAAAATTATACCTACTGTAAAAATTACACAGCCACACAAAAAGAAAAAAAAGAGTCCAGTACTTTTGACGAGACACACCTATTCCTATGTATTTTGAGTCGCTGAATCCGTATTTGAGGTCAAATAACTAATCGTCTAATTAGTTTTCGAGATAACCTCAAAAAACGTAATTTTTGAGTTTGAAAATAAAGTTTTTTTAGGTTATCTCCAAAACTAATAGGATGAGGTGCCTGTTTGAACTCACGTTGACGAGAGTTTTTGATTACAGAAAAGTCAATAGAAAATATTCTGTATTCACAAAACCGAATAGTTCACATATAAGCATTGTTCATATTGAGCTTATACTGTACTAAATTATGTAATTGTTTATATATTTTTTTAAATTATTTAGGTAAGTCAAATTTTAGATAAAATTAGGTTATTTATGGACCACGTGGCCAATAGCTAATTTTTAGGTTAAATCTATAGCCAGTTGTTGGCAGAAATACCTCGGTCGTTACAATGTTGGATTTCCAATAAATATTATTATTATTATAGTCTTCATTGTATTATTTATCTTATGCAAAAGTTATTAATATATTACTTTTAGGTCTTATGGAACACAAACATGTTTGTGAACATTGTGGTAAACGATTTAAATTTTATAAAGCTTTAACCACTCATACACGGTTAGAGTGTGGAAAAAAACCTTCTTTTAAATGTCCGTTTATGTATTGCTCTTATGTTGGAAAAAAGGAGGCTCATTTAAATCTTCATGTTACTACGAAACATCTAAGACCTGATGGGGACCACTATATATATTAACTACATAAAACTTTAAAATCTTAGTATGTGGGATATTAGGGTGGACCTTATTTTTTTATTATCTTAAAATTTTTATTTAGATTAAACTAGAAAATTATAAAAATATGACAGTGATCAAACTTCTCTAAGGGTACTTATTGGGCCCCTTAAATTCGTAAAAAAGAGTGCAAAATGATGCTTAGATCAAAATAACACAGCCCCAGAAAAAAAAGTTAAAAATTCTGCTACCCGGGCTAAACCACTATACCTATGCGTTTTTCAGGTCGCTGAATCCCAATCCAGGGTCAGTTTAACCCCATCAGGTCAGGATCAAGGTAAATTGAAGGTCAAAATGAATCCGGGGTCAGTTTCACCACATCAAATCAAGGTGAAAATGAAAAAAAAAACATTGAATCGGCAAAAAAAAATAATTCTGCAACCCGAGGTAAACCACCATACCTATAGGTTTTTGAGGTCGCTGAATCCGAATCCAAGGTCAGTTTTCCCCCATCAGGTCAGAATGAAGATCAAGTCAAGTTCAAAATGAGAAAAAATGTTGCCAAATCATGCATTGACATATGTCAAAATTCCCAATTAAATAATTAATTAAAGTATGTTTCGGGATATAAAAAGGCCTGAAATTTTGACTATTTATTTTTTATGTATCTATAAGCATGTAAAGACTTATCGTTGCAGTCGATTTAGCCCAAAATACGATACCCTCCTTTGTAATAATTATAATTTTTGTATAAGTGAAAAATTTAAAGGGCTTGAAATCTTATTTTTTATTCTTTTAAGCATACAAAATTATGTGCCAAATTTTAAAATGATCAAAAGATCACCGTGACGTAAATCTGCCAAAGTTTTCACTAAAACACTGAAATTGACGAATTCCTACCAAACGGTAAACAAACATTAAAAAATGTATCAAACCGGACTGAATTTATTTTTATTTAATGCATTTCAATAAATATTCATAATATTAAAATGATTTAACTAAAGCAAAACGAGCTAAGCTCCAAATAAGGGCTCCCCAAAGTGGTTTATTTAGGAGCTCTTATTTGGCGCTTAGCTCGTTTTGTTTTAGTTAAATCATTTTAATATTATAAATAAATATTAAAATGCATTAAATAAAAACAAATTCATTCCGATCTGATACATTTTTAAAATGTTTGTTTACCGTTTGACTCACATTTACGGCATAAATTCGTAAATTTTAATGTTAGGGGCAACTTTGGCGGATTTTCGGCAAGATTCTATTTTGATCATTTTGAAACCAGGAAAACAATTTTGTATGCTTAAAAGAAAAAAATAAGATTTCTGGCGCTTTAAATGTTTCGTTTATACAAAAATTACAGACAATATTCTACGATATTCTACGGTTTATGGGTAATTTTACAAATTTTAGGGCCCAGTTAGGACCCTTAGGGAAGTTTGATCACTCCCACATTTTAAGAATTTTCTAGTTGCACCTAAATGAAAATTTTAAGGTAATAAAAAAATAGGTCCACCCTAGTGTGGGATATTGACAATATATTGAAAAAAAAATTTGGCAAAAAAATTTTGACAAAAAAAGAGTTGGAATTAAAAGTCCCAGCGTTCCGGACTTGCAAAAGAACAGATGTAGACAAAAAAACATGGTTAAATATAATTATAATAATAATTATATAAATCCATTATAATGGATGCCATTTTTTTTTAATTTTTGAATATTTTTATTTTTTAGTTAATTATACCTAAATTAAACCTAAATGTCCACTTTTTATCAGGAACAATCTGAAAATATACTTTCGGTTATTTTTGTTAATTTGACCATATATAATATGATATTTAATTGTTTTTATAATATTTTTTACCAATAGGTTTTAATTAATACATGATGTGACTGAAGGAGAAGTATAGCAAAATGTTTTTTATGAAGTGATTTAACAATATACATATGTGATAAAAAAATGCCGGTCCAGGGGACCTTAAAATTATTTTTATACCTGGGCTCAATCTAAAATAAAGGATTAGTTTACAACATGAGTACTATATTTTAAGTCCATTTATTTTTTATGTACCTATCTATGTTTAAAAAAGGCTATAAATAGAATTAGGTAGATAAAAAGTACCTGGAGTTAAAATATAGTACCCATGGTGTAAACTAAACCAAATACTGTGGTTACATTTTGTAATTTTATTTTATTTTTTTAAATATATAAATTAATCTTTTTACCTTAATATACACGGTGTATTTGAAGGTGAAATTTCACGGTACGAGGACGAAAAATTAAATACTAAAATGTTGAAAACCGAAATTTCAGTGATGCAGGGTAAAAAGTACATTAAAACTAAGAAAAAAAAAATTAAATATACAGGTACTTCCAAAAATCAATCCTAAGGGAGCTATGGTCTCCTAAATATGCACCATTTTTAAAGGGCCATAGTAGCTTTAAAAGCGATTTTTGGACATAAATCTAGAAACTTTTTTTCTTTGTTTTCGATATAGAATAACTCTACAAAATTTTGGTTTTTAGCGTTTTAGTATTTAATTTTTCGTCCACAAACCGTGAGATTTCACCTTCAAATTAATTTTTCTTGAAAACGGTTAGCCCTACAGTGATACAACAAGAGTAAAAAAATTACAAAAAAGTTACACAGAAAAAAGTTTGGGACAAAAAACTGATAAGGCCCCCCCGTTTCGCACGCCCCTGGTTAAAATAAGTACATGAAAATAACATAAGAAGATGGGCCTTATTAAGATCAGTATAAGTGCAAAATCTCGTTGCTATATCTTAAAGAATTCCTTATTATTAAATAAAAACCGAATTTTTAGCCACTTACAAAGTGGCGTAGCTCTCTTACGACTTTTTTTAGACATATGTTTATAGGAACTTTTTGTCATATTTTCTGATATTCATATCCATATATTAAAAAAAAAAATAATGTTGAGAAATGATGTGTTTTTGTGCTTAATGTCAGAATATATTTTAAGAAAATTTCACTGAGTGCCATTAGGAGGGGAGGATTTTAAGATTCCTAGCTTTTGCAAAATGTATCCATACTTAGTTTATCCAATTCCTCCATAAACCACCTATGATAACTGGACGACGACTACCTAATGTACTTTTAAGATTCCCAAAAGCGCTTTTAGAGATTTAAAGGGTATGTCTTCAAAAGAAGTACACTTGATTTTTTAAAATCACAGGATTGTTCTTTTTGTGGGTATTTCTAACCACAAATGATGGTTGTGACAGTGACAGATATTAGCCGTTCAGCAGTTTGCTAGCAAAACTTATCATTTGATGACTTTTGATTAGTTTTGCTGTTTTCATTGAACGCAGCCAATGTGGTAAAAGTTTGTAAACTTTTGATTTGTACTATATTTTGAGATTAAAATCTTTATATATTCTTTTAATAATTGTAGCGGGTGTTGTTTCTAGTTTTTTTCCATAGTTTTTGCATGGGCGGATTGTCCAAACTTGCCAAAGTTTTTACTTATCGAAATATATTAGGTGTTCTTACTATTTTGGATACACGCTTTTTTTCATAACAGAGAAGCTCTTTTCTGTTCATCGCTCTACAATTTGGTGATAAAATAACCCTTCATCGGAAAGTGCGTGCACGTATTATGAGACCTAAAATGTGCTTTCGACGCAGTTATGTACTCATATTCCAGAAAATTCCAGTCCCAACCAAGCAATATATTTTATCGTATAAAGATTTTTTTTTGAAAGTATAAAGTACCTCTGTAGTACCTTCATATAGGAACATTGAACAATGTAATTGTTTAAAGCCAAGCTACACATCATTTAATGAATTTGTATGTAAATATTTTTAGGGCTAATTTTATTATAGTGTAAAATTTTCAAAACGAATAAATTCGAAAATAATATTGGAAATTTCGGTTTTAATTTTGAGCGGGATATCTTTTGGTTTTACTTAAATGAGTGACATCATAAGTTTAACCGTCAAGGGACGCAAATTTTGAAAGTTTGAATAGGATCGTAATATGGAGGGATCACTTGACAAATTATGTCAAGTGATCCCTCATTCAAAAGGTTTTTTTTATATATTTTAACAGTATTTTGTTTTTCAAAATTGGAATAGCGGTCCTCGAATTAATTGACATTTATTTCTATTAAATTGACATCTTTAATGAACTGCTCTAGGAGATTTTCTAAAAAATAATATTTTCAGAATTATCAAATTTTTTCTTTTTGAAAATTCCACACTATATAGTGGTGGAACATTGGTGATGTGGGTATTAATATTTAATTTTGAAAGAAAATTAATATATGTTATAACTAAGCGTTGGTTATAACCAACTTGGAGAACTCTTTATAACCGGTACTCGTTATAATAACCAAGTTCTACTATATTAATTTTCTTTTAAATCTACATGGAATATTAAATTTTACAATTTCAGTTTTCCACAGAAGACCCAGAGGACAGGGTAATTACAAATGTATTTGTGGTCGAACGTATTATGAAAAAAAGAACTTGATGAGGCATCAAAAATTAAAATGCCAGCTATTTTCTGAAGATCCTAAAATATTAAACGAAAACAAAGCACCTGAAAAAATTTTTATTACTGATGACGATTTTTTTATAATTCATGAAAATTAACAGCACATTGTCAAAATATAAAAGATGTGTCAGTAATTATAAATATATTTTTGTTTATACTATTGCTAACCAAAGATCGCATCTGCAGTCAATACAGTATCATTTCACCGTCAACGTCTCTGTTGCGTATCAATTAACTTTAATGTATAAATACATATTTTTTGCTAATGAACTTAAAATTTAAGGAAAAGCTTTTACTGCATTTTCGACGATTAAATTTGAAGAAACATTCTTAAAATTTGCATTTATTTGTTTCATATAACCTAATTTTTTGTCTGTTAGTTCTACAGCTTAGTGGTATCCGTTTAATCATATAGAAATCTCTTAGATTTAGCACTGGAATGGCCTTAAGTGAAAAAGTGCCTTTTTTGTTTAAAATATAATTATATTTTAATAATTATAATTAACTAATTTTTAATTTTTAATAGTGGTAACTTTGGGCAAAGAAATAGTAAATAATTTCCTCTAGAATATTACTTTTTTTAATTAAGCCAATAACGTTGCCTTAAGAACATACGCTAAAATGTTATTTAAAAAAAAAAATAAAATCAAGTATTGTATTAAAAATATTAGCCTTTTTTATAAGAAAATTAAATCAAGTGTTGTATTGAAAATATTCGCCCTGTTTTCGAAACATCTTATCTGCAAAAAATAGTTATTTTTGTAATAAGAGCGCAAAATGACTGATTTCTGCTTGAGCGTGGAATTTGCTGATCGAGGCGTCTAGCCGATATCAGCAAGCGAACGCAGAAATCACATTTTGAGCTCGTAATACAAACAACATTTTTTCTACGATCTAAAATAAATAAATAAATTAATTTCAGACAGTAAGTTACCTTACAAGGTCACAGCATATGAGTACAATTTTCTGCAAATCTGTTGGTGTAAAAGTAAAATCACAGTAACTCTTCATACTTCCTTCATAACAACAAATATACATATACCACACAAATATTTAGCACACGAAACTGAGATTTGATTCAAAATAAATAATAATTTCATATTAAAGAAATGGCAGATCATCATCTCGTCGCATATAAGTGACAAAATGTTTTACGATTGACATACCGGTTGCCTATACAGTGCACGCGAAAAAAATCACTTTTCCGCTTGCTGTCATGGTAACGAGCAGAAAAGTAAAATACTAAGAAATAAGTTATTTTGAAGTCTGAAAACTTCATTTGTTTTTGTAAAAATGTTAACTTTTGTATTAGATAGTAGAAAAAAATATTTTCGGTTGCTTGTGCTAATCAACTCTGTATATGATGACTGTTAACTCCAATTTATTAATCGAGTAACTTATAAACTAAGTGGAGTAGTTAATTGGAGTTTATATATTTTACCGGTCATTACCTGTGTATATGACAGGTAATTTGTGCAAGGAGCTGAAAATATTTTTTTTTGCAGATACGATGTTTCGAAATTTAAAAAAATCGGGCTTTAAACTAAAACATTAAAAAAAGTTAATAAACTTAATATTAAATTTTTTTCAAGAAGAATATTGTACTTGTGTATGAATTAACGAATAAAATCTTAATATCCTAATTGAGATTTCATTGTTAACTGACAAGTTACTCTAAGGGTACAGTTAATTTTTCATATGGAAATAACTATAGTTACCGTGAGCGGGGGATACTTTGAACTGTGGGGTAAACTTTGAAAAAATGCACTAGTTTATTTACAATCATTTAATAACTTTATTAATATTTTAAATTAAAATATTTTAATACCCGCTGTTATTTAGATACCCAGATGTATTAAATTTTTGTACAAATTTTACAAGCTTGAATTTAAACAAACATAAATTAGCCCTAGCTCTGCATATTTGCTCGTTTCTACGCCTTTCTTTTGTGGGAGCATACATAAATAAACTGTTTATTGTAAACTTTCGACGCCGGGCCCCCCTCGAGCCCGAGCCCCGGGTAATCTGCACGCCCCTGAACCCGACCCTGTTTCTCGCTATAAACGTGTGTTTAAAATTATGATGAAGCTAATATGTCATTAGATAGGCGTGAAAGTGTTCAAAGATTCTAACCCCTAACTTTGAACAGATATAATTTTTATTTTTTATTTATAAGATGTAGATATTAAGTGGCCATGCCTGGAGTTGCATTGTACATTAAAAAAAAAACAGTTAAAACAGTAGGATTACGGAAATATTAATAGTTATTTAAATATTTTGAAAACAAAAACGTTCAAAGTATACCCCACTCACGGTACTTTGAATTTTTATTCGGGATGATTTATTAGCCTGTTTACAAACTTTGGCAGAGAAAATTAGATTTAATTTCATTAAGGAATGTTCATATAAACATAGGTCCTATCTTTCTTCGTTTAGAAGTTATAGCGTTTTTAAACATTTTAATTTGAAAAACGTAGTAGCCATGATTTAACAAAACAAAGTTTAGTAACTATATCAATTTTTTTATGTCAATGGTCAGCGCCAAATTTAGGTAAAGAGTTAAATTATACAGAGGGAGACAAAAGTATAATTATTATATTTTAAAATTAAATTATGAATATTTTAGGTATTCGTTAGCCTTTTAAAATGTAATTTAATATGTTATGTCATTTGTACCTAAATTATGCATAAGTTTACTTTAAAACTAATTACACTTTTTTCTCCCTCTGTAGAACTTCTCTCTTTATCTAATCTAAATGTGGCTCTGATCATTGACTTTAACAAACAATTTTTGACAGGTGATGATTTAAAATGATAGTTACTAAATTTTGTTTCGCGAAATCATGTCTACTACGTTTTTCAACTTAAAAATTTAAAAAAGCTATAACTTCTGAACGAAGAAAGATAGGACCTACGTTTGTATAAACATTTCTTCATGAAATTAAATTTACTTTTCATTCTCAAAGTATGTAAACGGGCTAATAAATTACCCTGTATAATAGTTAATCTGACAAATAGCCTAAACAAAATATTAACCATTCATTGAAATACTGGGTATAGAATAATCAAATTTATCATTTTATTGTATTGCTTATAGCCTTCTTTTATTTTTTATATTATTTTTAATTTTTTATGGGTGGTTGATTATAATAATTATAATTATTATACATTTATTATGTAATACTTAAAAATATGGATTTTATTTATTAATGTATATGTATATGTATATTATGCCCACTTTCTTATTATTTTTTATTTTATTTTTAACTACATATTAATAATAAATACACAGGCCCACAGAAAAACAAAAATAGTCTCCGCCATGGATAAGACCATGATATTCCTATGTATTTTCGCCCTCTGAACCCGAAACTGAGTCCAGATTCGTTTTCATCGGGCGAAAATACATAGGAATATCATGGTCCTATCCATGTCGCAGACCACTTTTGTTTTTTTGTGGGCCTGTGTTATCTTTATTTTTAATAACACAGGCACACAAAAAAAATCTGCGGAGCCAAAAAAGCGACCTATATAGCATTGTATTATTGATCCAGCATAGTCGAAATCTGCATTGATTAGAATTTTCTGCTTACCAGTTTTTTTTTTATTCGAGTTTAAATTTTAGTCCGGCACCAAAAATCGAAAGTCGATTTTTTTGTAAAATGAATTTTTTAATAGCCCCCAGGTTTTGATTGAATTTTTGTTTTCCAAAATTTATTAACAATGAAAGTTTAATGTTTCATGATCAAAAAAAAAATAATTTTTTTAATATTTTTTTAAATAGGTCCATTATTTTTTTATATTCGGAAAAAAGATTTCTTGAGTGTAAGTACCTATTTAAACAAAAATTTTAACGTAAGATTCGTTCACGAAAAAAATGTTGATTTAGGCCCGGTTGTACAAACCTGGTTTAACTTTGAGCGGAGTTCCTTTACCATTGAAACACATGACAGTTGAGCTAGGTTCAAATTTAAGCGAGGTTTGTACAACCGGGCCTTAATCATAATATGTTGTCATATTAAACTTTCATTGTTAATAACTTTTGCAAATTTTTTTTTCAACCAAAACTTGGGAAAATCTTTTTAAATATAAGAGCTATTAACAAATATATGGGGAATATGACCTTATTCGTTTTATTATTATAATATTACCCCACTATGGATCCATACGTGCGTTAAAAAAATCATTTTGCAGCAAAAAAAAAAATGATTTGGACATTTTTTGGTGGCCTACTTGAAAAATTTGAGAGAAACTAAAAATTCGAATAAAAAAAAAACTGGTAAGCAGAAAATTCTAATCAATGCAGATTTCGACTATGCTGGATCAATCAATAATACAATGCTATATAGGTCGCTTTTTTGGCTCCTCACATTTATCTTTTTTTGTGTGCTTGTGTAATTAATGCACAGACCGACAAAATTATCGAATTCCTACT
>OY294045.1:44479231-44502914 GCA_958510825.1 Brachypterus glaber | reverse complement strand
TTTTCGATTTCAGCAACCTTAAAAACCCCTGTAATGCAATTTTTAACAAATTTTTAAAATTTCTTAAATTTGATTAATTTCAAGGCCCCCGTGGTGAATCAAAACGACTTCCAAAAAAATTGAAAAAAAAAATACTGGTTTATGTTCTATAATAAAGGCAACTTTTGGTACATAGTGCTATATGATAGGGTCAAAGAAATAAATTCCCCCACACTCACTCCCGCCGAGGTGGAGTTAGAATTTTTATATCAGAGTCGATTTCAGCAATCTTAAAAACCCCTATAATGCAATTTTCAGATTGGGATTTATATTGGTTCACACGCTGTTCTAGAAGAACTTTTAAATGACATGACAACTTCCATTTTTTTTTTTATTTCGGGAATTTGTTATATGAGCTCTAATTAAAAAAATAAGACCAAAATTTTAAAAATCGTTTGGACTTTTTGCCGTTTTTGAAAAAATGTGTTTTTAGGAAAATATCTCTTATATTTCACGCTAACATACTCGGTTTGCCCTCGATATCTCGGATTTTGACCAAACTTGGCACAGGGGTGCCACTATGGTACCTAAGCACTCATCCAACTTTTTTCAAAACGGTCCATCCGTTCACGATACCGGGTTGTCCCACCAACCAGGTTCTTGACAAGTTATATCTCCGTTATTTGAAAAGGTAAATTTTTTGTAAAAATAGCGTTAAATGGGAGCCAAAAAGATTTATTGACTTATTCAACCCCCCCTCCATTGCTTACTCACTACCTTGTAACCACCCACCCTCTGATTTTCAAATAACACTTCCCACCCCCATTTTATCTATGAATATGAAATTACATTTCATTTTGAATTAAACCATGTATAATAAATAGTATTATTATTAATAGTTATTCTTTTAGGGGGCTTTCAATAACAATTATTATTTAGTAATAATAATGTCCCACCTGGTTTTAGACGGGCTATATCTCCGTTATTTAAAAATATAATAAGAAAAAAAAAAAAGAAAATTGAATTGGAGTCAAAGTATAATTTACTGACATATGCAAAACTACCTTCTTGGAACCACTCCAACTAGTTTTTTAAATAGCACTTCCTATTTTACTAAAGAATATAAAAGGACGTTTCATTTTAAATTAACCAGAAAATTTTTCCAATAACTTACGTTAAATTATACCCAAAAGAAAATTGATTAATATATTCAAAACCAACTCATAACAACCCAGTCTCCTGGAACTACCGCAATTTTGTTTTAAATACCACCCTTCTATAAATAAATAATAATTGTTATTTAGAGCCCCTTAAAATCTAAAATACCACTTATAATAAATAGTTGAATTCAGAATAAAGTGCACTTTCATAGTCTTTAATAAGAACTAGGGGGTGTTATTTGAAAAACAGAAGTTGGGGGTAGTTTCAAGGGAGTGGGTAAGCAAGGGCCGGTTTTGAATAAGTCAGTAAAATCTTCTTTGGCTTTGATTTAATGCTATTTTTTGCAAATTTTAATACCTTTTCAAATAACGGAGATAAGCTATTTCAAGATCTTGGTGGGACACCCAGTATAGTGAACGGATGAACCGTTTTGAAAAAAAAATTGGCTCTACGATTTTTAAAATTTTGGTCTTATTTTTTTAATTAGAGCTCAAATAACAAATTCCAAAAAGAAAAAAAAATGGAAGTTGTCATGCCATTTAAAAGTTCTTCTAGAACACCGAGTTCATTCAACAAAATTTAAAAGTTCTTAAATCCCTGTAATGCAATTTCAACAAATTTTTAAAATTCTTAAATTTTGATAAATTTCAAGGCCCCCGTGGGGAATCAAAACGACTTCCAAAAAAATTGAAAAAAATTACTAGTTATGTTGATGGGAAGATTGGTGTAGTGTTCTACCGCGTCTGTATATGACAAGTCTACTAGCCAACTAGTGTGAGTTCGATTCTCACTGGCGCCGATTTGCCTTTTTCAGTTAATTAATAATTGAAATTTGGCGTAGGCGTAAGTAAAGCGGACACTCCCTATAAAAACTGGTTCGAAAGTCAATATAAGGCGGGTGGTTCCCTCTAATACTAGCCCACACTTAATTAAGTAGAATAGTGCGAGGTTAAACAAACATGTAATGTAATGATTGGGAGAAAAAAAATTTCACTCCACCCTACTAGGCACCTTAGTATAGTAAATATGGGCCCTTCTCTGGCGGGGGTCCACATATGCCTCATCACGTACTCTAAATAGTTTATATGTAAGGTTTTTCTAGATAAATAGGGTTAAATAAATATACCACATAGAAAAAACGGATTCCTTGAACCAAGGACACGTGTCTTTGGATATTTTTATTCCAAAATCCGTGCTCTTCATTCAAGGACATTGACTTTGGTTCAAGAAAATGCCAGCCTTGAAACAAGAGTATATGGCTTTGAACATATCCAAAGACACGTTTCCTTAGTTCAAGGAATCCGTTTTTTCTATGCACATATTTATTTACTAACTAATAATTTTTGTAATTACCTTGTTAAAAAGTCCAAATTCGGATGTAGTTGCTAAAAATCTATAAGAAGCGCAATTCCATGTACCAGTTGGAATTGAAAAATGTTTTATGTTAATTATATTCTTAGAATACGTTTAATTTTTTGAATTAACCCTACCACAACATTATCGACGTCCCTATATAATATGTTACAAATAGATATTTAAGAGGGAAGGATTTTTTTAATTTTAATCAAAATGATAAAAATATTAACTAAATATTCCATCAATATATTTTTCTATCATGGTACCGAATGATATTGGTAGACTGCACATTTTAGGCAGGGCCGTAGAGAAGAAAATTTTGTGGGGGGTGAGAAGGTCAAAAACTACAACTGTTTTTAGCCTAAAAATACAACTTTTTTCCTCGAGAAAAAAGTTAATGACTAAAAAAAAAGAGGTCCTCACTTCCAAAAAAGCTTTGTCCCTGTCAGTTTTTACCCTTAACTAAAATTTTGATGACCAAAAAAAAAGGTCCTCACCTCTAACAAAGCTTTGCCCGTGACAGTTTCTACCCCTAACCAAAATTTTGACGACTATGACTAAAAAAAAGGGGGTTCCCCATCTTCAAAAAACCTTTATCCGTGACAGTTTTTACCTAACCAAAAGAGCTTAGCAGGGTAAGCAGGTAAAAAGTGCCCCAGCCCGATTTGAGCTGAGTATTTGTGCAAAAGTTAGCTCCCATAGAGGTCAGTTAATTCCCAGATTTTCAGCCCCCAACGACCCCCAGGGGGGTCAGAATTAATTTTTTTAGTTCTACATGAATCATTTTTTTCTCCGGTCCTGCTGATCCGATTGACTTCAAATTTGGAACACATAATAAGGACTATAGGGATAGTCTACAAAAAAAATATTGTCGATTTGCGACTATTCTAACCTATAAAAAAAATCACTTGTATTTTTTGAAGGGCCGAAAAGGCCCATTTTTGGCCGAACACACCCGCCATTTTTTTTATGTTATGTATTCGTATTCGATCTAAAACATATTAAAAATTTAATTTTTTTCATGTGGTAGAACAGTGTCAAAAAAAATAAAAACTGCGTCAGGTACGCATTTGTAGTAGTATAGAATTAAGAATATTATTTGGAATAATCGAATTTTTATTTAATATAAATAGGTCCAAAAATAAATATTGAAAATAAATAACAAAAAATAATTATTCTAAGAAACCAAGCAAAATTAAAATCATAGTCAATTGAGGATCATAAAAATTAAAGTAACTCAGGAACCCTTTGAGATATATTAACGAGGTTTTGCACGTGAATTAATTCTAATAAGGCCCATCTTTGTATGTCATTTTCACGTACTTATTTAAACCAGGGGTGTGCGAAACGGGGGGGCCTTATCAGTTTTTTGTCCCGAACTTTTTTTTGTGTAACTTTTTTGCAATTCTATTTTTGAAATATGATTCCTCAGGTCAAAACACATAAAAAAGGTACTCTTGTTGTAATACTGTAGGATTAACCGTTTTCGAGAAAAGTTCATTTGAAGGCGAAATTTCACGGTTCGAGGACGAAAAATTAAATACTAAAATGTCGAAAACCAAAATTTTAATAATGCAATGTTATTCTACATCAAAAACTAAGAAAAAAAGTGTCCATACATGTAGGTCGAAAAAACGCTTTTAAAGCTACCATAGCCCTTTAAAAATGGTGCATATTTAGGAGACCATAGCTCCATTAGGATTGATTTTTGGAAGTACCTGTATATGAGATTTTTTTCTTAGTTTTTAATGCACATTCGCCCTGCATCATTAAAATTTTGGTTTTCGACATTTTAGTATTTAATTTTTCGTCCTCGAACCGTGGAATTTCACCTTGAAATTAATTTTTCTCGAAAATGGTTAATCCTACAGTATTACAACAAGAGTGCCTTTTTTATGTATTTTGACCTGAGGAATCATATTTCAAAAATAAAATTGCAAAAAAGTTACACAGAAAAAATTTTGGGACAAAAAACTGATAAGTCCCCCCCGTTTCGCACACCCCTGGTTGAAATAAGTACATGAAAATAACACATAAAAACGGGCCTTGGTAGGATTAGTTGACGTGCAAAACCTCGTTGATATATCTCAAAGGGTTCCTGAGTTATTAAATAAAAACCGATTTTTTTAGCCAATTTCAAAGGGGCGTAGCTCCCTTATGACGCATTCTTAGACATATATTTATAGGAACTTTTTGTCATATTTTATCATGTAGAATCACCTGTTAAAATTTCCTACACTATTTCAAATACACCCTGTATATACTTTACACTTTAATTTTTATGATCCTCAATTGAGATTTCTCCCATTAGATTAGACAGGGACAAAAGTTCTACCCAAAAAGGATAGAAGACATACATACACTCCCACTTCCACCCAACCAAACAAATTCTGTATTTGTTCTTTGTTGAACAAATACAATATTTACTTGGCCGGGCGAAAAGTGCATTATTAAAGAAATTACTGGCGCCATCTAAATTGTAGTAGAATTATCTTATTCTACAGATTCACATTAGCTATGTTCGTACGTGCCGCTCACTGCTACACTTTCCGGCCAACTTAATAAACTGTATTTGTTGTATGAAAAACAAATACAGTATTTATTTGGTTGGCTGGAATGTGTAGCACAAATGAGATAGAGATAGGGTAGACGTCTTTTGTTTCATAATTCTAGTTGTAGAGAGCTCCATTGACTATGATTTTAATTTTGCTTGGTTTCTTAGAATAAACATTTTTTGTTATTTATGTTCAATATTTATTTTTGGACCTATTTATATTAAATAAAAATTCGATTATTTCAAATAATATTCTTAATTCTATACTACTACAAATGCGTACCTGACGCAGTTTTTATTTTTTTTGACACTGTTCTACCACATGAAAAAAATTAAATTTTTGATATGTTTTAGATCGAATACGAATACATAACATAAAAAAAAATGGCGGGTGTGTTCGGCCAAAAATGGGCCTTTTCGGCCCTTCAAAAAATACAAGTGATTTTTTTTATAGGTTAGAATAGTCGCAAATCGACAATATTTTTTTTGTAGACTATCCCTATAGTCCTTATTACGTGTTCCAAATTTGAAGTCAATCGGATCAGCAGGACCGGAGAAAAAAATGATTCATGTCGAACTAAAAAAATTAATTCTGACCCCCCTGGGGGTCGTTGGGGGCTGAAAATCTGGGAATCAACTGACCTCTATGGGAGCTAACTTTTGCACAAATACTCAGCTCAAATCGGGCTGGGGCACTTTTTACCTGCTTACCCTGCTAAGCTCTTTGACTAAATGACTAAAAAAAAAGGTCCTCACCTTTTCGTGAAATATACTACTTTTGTATTTTGAATCCCTGCAATATAGGACTTTTGTCTGAATCCCTGCAATATGCAACTTTTTTTTGTAAAATATGCAACTTTTGTATTTTGAATCCATAAAATATACAATTTTTGTTTTGGATCAATGAAATATACAACTTATCAAGATGGGTGTGGGGATGCTCTCCTCCTCCCCATAGCTACGGTCCTAATTTTAGGGCTGCTGGCCTCGTCAGTAGGTACCAAAAGTCAACAGCCCGAAACGATTGATGGAATATTTAATTAGTTATTTAAGGATTCCGTGGATCAGGATTATTTTAGTAAAAAATATAAACAATGTTACCAAAATTACTTCAGGCATTGATAAATCTTTATAAATTTGTTCAATAACACCCTCACGTGTGAAGTAACTGGATAATATATATGCAAGGTAAATCCTTTTTATCCAACACTTGTTTTTAGCACCATTTTAAATGTCAAAGTTTTTTCCACTTTTTTGCCTAGAAGAGCACTATTTTAAGTTTAAATTTTTATGTAAAGTTTTTTCCACTATTGACTAAAAAATGTTTTGCTCGCTCTTTTGCGAATTAAGAAAGCTTAATATTTTTGTCATATTTTTTTGCTAAATTATAGATTTTTATTTAAAATTAAAGGGTGTTGGATAAAATTTAATTCTCGTGTTTTAAGTAATTTTGTACATTTGATGCTATTTTTAAGTAAAAATACACTAGTTAAGAAAGTATCTATTTTCTTGTTAATCTTTTTATAATTTTATATAAATGAAAAAAGGGTTAAATATTAATATAGGGTAGTTTTTAAAAGGTGTCAATAAATATATTATATTTTGTTATGAATTTTTATTTTTTTATTTTTAGATACTAAGATACCAATCAAAGTATATAGCTGATACTAATTCTTATTTTTTTAGGCAATTTAACACCTTTTCAATCACTTCCTGATTATTTGGCACTACCACTGCATTTAATGAGAAAGCATTTTAAACAATCTACAACCATCAGAAAAGGAGAACCTAAAATGGCAGTTAAATCTTTCGAAAATCAAAGAATTCTTTGCACGGACTGTGGTCGTGAGTACAAGCTAAAAAGTTCGTTGAGAAACCATCGAAAGTGGGAATGTGGAAAAGAGCCACAATTTAACTGTCCTTATTGCAACTACAAGGCTAAGCAAAAAATGCATATCAGAAGGCATATTGAACGGATGCATAAGATCATTGATTACTCGGCAGTTAAAACTGAGATTAAACAAGAAAATTGGTCTTTATAAGATTCATTTAAATGGAAATTAGTAAGTTTTGTGACAAAATTTAAAAGAATATTAATTTAAAAAAAAATTATTTATAGATTTTTAAAATCGAGCTGAAATTCTAATGAAAAATCTTTATACATTCTCAGTTGAATGGCTTTGCTGTTTATTCAGTATGTATGTCTTCTTGTTAAGCTAGGTTTACGTTTCGAATATTTCGCAAATTTCGCATTAAGGCTTAACTGCGGCGACCTACAGTTTAAAGTGAAATATGAACTACTTCTTACTCCTACTAATAGGGATTTAATCCACACCCACGGTGTTCTAGAAGAACTTTTAAATGACATGACAACTTCCATTTTTTTTTCTTTTTGGAATTTTTTATATGAGTTCTAATTAAAAAAATAAGACCAAAATTTTAAAAATCGTTAGAGCCGTTTTTGAAAAAAATGTGTTTTTTGAAAATATCTCTGATATTTCTGGCTAACATACTCGGTTTGCCCACGATGTCTCCGATTTTGACCAAACTTGGCATAGTGGTACCTATGGTACCTAAGCACTCCATCCAAATTTTTTTCAAAACGGTCCATCCGTTCACTAAACTGGGTGTCCCACCAAATTCTTGAAATAGCTTATCTCCGTTATTTGAAAAGGTATTAAAATTTGCAAAAAATAGCATTAAATCAAAGCAAAAGAAGATTTTACTGACTTATTCAAAACCGCCCCTTGCTTACCCACTCCCTTGAAACTACCCCTAACTTCTTTTTTTCAAATAACACCCCCTAATTCTTATTAAAGACTATAAAAGTGCACTTTATTCTGTATTCAACCATTTATTATAAGTTGTATCTTAGATTTTAAGGGGCTCTAAATAACAATTATTATTTATTAATAGAAGGGTGGTATTTAAAACAAAATTGTGGGTAGTTCTAGGAGACTGGGTTGTTATGAGTTGGTTTTGAATATAATAATCAATTTTCTTTTGGGTACAATTTAACGTAAGTTTTTGGAAAATTTTCTGTTTAAATTTAAAATGAAATGTGCTTTTATATTCTTTAGTAAAATAGGGAAGTTCTATTTAAAAAACTAGTTGGAGGTGGTTCCAAGAGGGTGTGTTAATAAGGGGTAGTTTTGCATATGTCAGTAAATTCTACTTAGACTCCAATTTAATTTTATTGTTTTTTAACTTTTTTATATTTTTAAATAACGGAGATATAGCCCGTCTAAAACCTGGTGGGACATTATTATTACTAAATAATAATTGTTATTGGAAGCCCCTTAAAAAAATAAGATACTATTTATAATACATGGTTTAATTCAATGTGAAATGTAATTTCATATTCTTAGATAAAAATGGGGGTGGAAGGTGTTATTTGAAAATCAGAGCGTGGGGTTGTTACAAGGGAGTGAGTAAGCAATGGAGGAGGGGGGTTGAAAAAAGTCAATAAAATCTTATTTGGCTCCCATTTAAGGCTATTTTTTACAAAAAAAATACCTTTTCAAATAACGGAGATATAACTTGTCAAGAACCTGGTTGGTGGGACACCAGGTATCGTGAACGGATGGACCGTTTTGAAAAAAATTTGGATGGAGTGCTTAGGTACCATAGTGGTACCACTATGCCAAGTTTGGTCAAAATCCGAGATATTGAGGGCAAACCGAGTATGAGCGTGAAATATCAGATATATTTTCTAAAAAACACCTTTTTTTCAAAAACGACTAACGATTTTTAAAATTTTGGTCTTATTTTTTTAATTAGAGCTCACATAACAAATTCCAAAAAGAAAAAAAATGAAGTTGTCATGTCATTTAAAAGTTCTTCTAGAACAGCGTGCACTACTAGGCCTAGGATAGCGACTATATCGAATATGTCGAAATGCCATGCTACCCAACATGCCTTTTAGTATTAGAATTTATTTTTTAATCTTTATTACTACCATATTATACCTATATACAATGCTCCTACGTAATCACCCTTACATTTTCTTACTGCCTTAAATTTACAGTAAATTGTTTACTATTTTTCATTAAACTATACTATAGTATTATACTATACTATACTGCCCTACTACGCTAGAAAGCCGTAACTCCAATTTTTGAGGATTTTTAATTAACCTTACACTTAGTTGTGCATTTCGATGGGCTATTTATTGAACCAATCAAATTTGAGTAAATAGTTTTATTTATGTAGTTATAAACTTATGAAAATTGCAGTATCTCCAAAATAAGGGACTGTTACTAAGCTAAAAAGCAGTAACTCCAAATAAGTTTTTATTATGAAATAAAATATAAGTGGAATATCGGACAGACAGTTTTTTATTACCTAATATATTAAAATAAAATTAGAAGAGTGTAAAGCATTAATAAAACAGTTTCTTTTTGGATTATAATATAATAATTATTATAGCTTTTGTGTGACTCTAGGTTTTCCAGAAATAGCAACAAAAAAAACTGCTGCTACCAAAATAATACTTTTCCCTGTATTTGTTCATTAAAACAATTATTTTGGAAAACAAAAAAAAAATGAAAAAAATTTTGCTTGAAATTTTTTTTTGAAATTTTTTTTTTCAATTTTTCAAAAAAAAAATTAAAAATGTTTCTTTTTTCAAAAAAGTTTCTTTTTTCGAAAAAGTAAAATAAAAAAAAAAACGAAAAAATTTGTTTTTGCCCTATTTTACTCCCTTACCCCACATCGAATTTTATCAAAAACAATCCCAGCCCAAGACTTTGGATAATCAACCTATGGTCCCAATTTTAAGTCTTTAGCTCAAAGCGCTATCGAGTTATCGTGGTCACAAATTTTTGGACAGAAAGATAGACCGACAGACAGACCGAGACACAGATTTTTTTTTACGGAAATTATCTTTTTTAGACATAAAATGTCGACAAACGTGAAAAAAAAAATACAAATTTTTCAATTTTTTTACAAACTCTAGACTTTCCTGGGGGAAAGTAAAATTTATTTTTAAAAGGAAATTTAAAAATATATATATTTTTATTTTTGGGTTGTTTTTCTTTATCTTGTTACATACTGCGTTTTAGTTTAGCATTCCTAAAAAATTTGACTACGAGATACTATACTAAAAAGCAGTAAGTGCCATTTATTTATTTAAATAAATAATTAATGATTGTGTACTTGTGTTATAATAAAGGTACTTTAAACCTAAAGTTATACGCACACTCTCTTGATTCTAGCTATAAGACAAGAGAGTGGCTAAGACGATTTACTGTTTTTACCATTATCTCAGTTTTAATAAATATGGAGTTACTGCTTTTTAGGGTAGTAGGGCAGTATAGCTATACCTATATATTTAATTTTGTTTAAATAAGTGTTAAACCCTCTAGTTAAAATTGAACTAACTAAAAATTTGACCAACAAAATGTCAAATTTATTTTTCACGTTTCATTTCATTGATTAAATTCTTAGTTTAGTGTTAACTATTGGTTGGAGTACTTTATGTGGCTTTTTCTGTCGAGAAATATCCTGTATAAATTATTTTTTATTCGCTTGTAATCCAAAGTGACATTTTTCGGTTAGAAATGTTAAGTTATCTTTTGTCTTTTGTTTTACTTTGGCTGGCTGCAGCCCGCCAAAGTACTTTTGCAGTCCCTTGTGGAAAACTGCATAGCGGTTGTGTTTGTCTCTTGTTTTACTTTTGCAGTCCCTTATGGAAAGTTGTCAGATAACTGACAGAACCAAATTAAAACTAATTTAACTTATTATTTTTACCTTTTTTTGTTAAAAATATGTTTACTAGCGAATAAAAAATAGCGTATGATACACGAGAAATATTTCTCAATCTTACGCGGTTGTGAATCGAGGCGTGAGCCGAAGATTCAGCTCACGCCTCAATGTGACCGAGAAACATTATTTCTTGTCCTTGGATCATAATATACTAGTTTGTTAGTTGACAACTTTGTTTTGATATTAGATGACACAAATCATATTAGAGCAAATTTTTAAAGAAAATGGGTTTTAAATGTTGCTATAACTCAAAAAAGTTTTTGTTAACTCATTATAAGTGCCTTAGAAACCATAATAATATTAGTGCCTTAACTTTTTATATATTTAATATAAAGCCTAATTAGAGAAATATGTTATAAAACTTTTAATAAGTGCCTTATAAACACATACTCATGTCCTACAATTTTTATAAATCTGTAACTGTACTACTGCAGTAATATACAAATTGAATTAAAAAAAATAGATAACAAAATTTTAAGGGGTGATTCTACATCCAAAACATCTAAACAGGCCCGGTACTGGCCAGGTCGGCTATTCGGCGATCGCCGAGAGCCCCGAATCAAGGGGACCTCGAAAGGGCCCCAAAAAAAGTGGTTTATATTTTCTTTTTTTAACTACACTATAATTAGTGAATTTATGTTTTACAAAATCTGTACGTGTTTTTGAGAATATAAGGGACCACAAACCGGCAACGCTGTTGTTTTTTAGTTAATTAATAATTAAAGGCGAAGGCGACAGGTAAAACAGAGACCTTCCTAAAAACTGGTTCGAAAGTCGGTGGTTCCCTCTACTGCTAGCCCACGTAAGTCCTGGACTTAGGGTACGCTTAATTAAGTAGAACAGTACTGGGTTAAAGAAACATGTAATCTAATAGTCTATATTAATCTTACTACAATTTAAAAAATTGTTTACTATAGTATATGGGGTTCCAGGTATATTAAATATTTTTTTAGACAACCTTTCAAGGTCCCTAACTCCCTTAGGGCTTATTTCTGGACCAATGGAAACCTTATTTAATATTTTTAGGTGTAGAATTACCCCCTAAAATTTTGTAACCCATTTCTGAATCACCCCGTATAATTCACACAGGTCTAGAACTTTTTTCCTCCCCTTTATTTATTTTTTATTTAGTTTTTTTTTTAATTTGTTTTATACTTTTTATATTTACCTAATTACAAACACTTCTGATTCATTCCATGTTATACTTATAAACATCTTTTAACCTATAATAATAAAATATTTGTTCCTGAATACCTAATACATATTAAAAGTTTACAGTTCCTAAAAAATATGTTAATATCCAAACATACCATTTTTACAATAGGTATTTGATAATTATAATTATTACAATATCTGCACAAAGAAACCCACCTAGTGTGTCAAAACTACTTTTCTCAGAAAACGCGTTTAAATTTTTACCTACAGTCATCTTTTGTCATCTTTTTTAGCTTTTATCATCGATACACTGGCGTTGCGTTGTGGTAGAGTGGGGACAGCCTGTCAACAGGCGTCTTACGATCGCTTCTATACTGATTCAAATAGCTAAAGCGAATTGACCGTTTTTTTCAGGAGTGTGCCTTGTTGCCAGATTAAATATTTATTGAATTAATTTTATATAAAAGTTTTATTCATATGATATAAAAATCTAAAATTTATTATGTTGTTAAATTTTTATAATTGAACATAACTTGGAATAATAGTATTTTAATTTTAAAAAGTATATTTTTGAAATATATTAAAATTTAAGCTATGAAAGATACAGGAAGTTTGCGATTCTAAATTAGACTCGGCAACATACCCTGTGCAACGTTGCCGGGTTACTTTTGGTGACTTTTGGGCGTTTGACTATCAACTTTGACAAGTGTTTTGAGGTTAAAGTTTATATTTTTCGATTTATTTTAATAATTTTCCTAATTTCTATTTCTTTTTTGATTTTGTGTTATTTTTTAATAACCAAATACAAATCTGTGTTTTTGAGACAAAAACTGCTTTTTTCAAAGCAGTTTTTCTGTTGTGTTTTTTGTTCTGTTTTTATATTTGTTTAAAGTTTGATTTAAGTTTTTGAATTTTGTTGTGTTTTTACTCTTGTTTGTTTTGCAATTTTTAAAATGCCAAAACATTAAGTGTGGAGGTCAAAGAGTTAGTGGCTTCTTTAAAACGTTCTTTTTTTGAGGAGGAACGAGACAATAATGGTCCATTTATCCCTCTAAACAATGTGAGAGAGGTAAGCAATACATTTTTGTATATAAATATTTAAATTAACTTTAAAATTAATTTTTAGCAGGTTAGTATGGCTCTTGGTATAAGCATAGGAACTGTACACAGAATTTCTGCACTTCAAAACAATGGTGTAGCAATGTAACCACCAGTCAAAAATAAAACCATTAAGATGCCTGCTACTGGTATTGATGGGTTTACTGAAAATGCCATCAAGAATACGATATAAACTGCATATGAAAGAAGTAAGTATGGGAGTGTTCAAGTATTACATAACGCGCTAGAGGGGGGGGTGGGGGTCTCCAAAACGTTTCGCCGCGTTACAGATTCTTGTTCAAGAATTGTCAAAGAATTGCTACAGATACTTTGTCAAGATACTTGGACTTTTTCTTTAGCAAGAATGTAGCAAGAAAAATTGACAAGAAATCGAAAAGCAATCTCTATCATGATCAAATTGTACTTGTTATAGTAGGTCAAGATTCTTGAACAAGAATCTTGTCAAATTGCTTGCTACAAACTTGACAAAGTATTGCTAAACGCTCTGCTTCCAGAATCTTGCTAAAGTCTTGTCCAAGTCTGGATACAGAATCTTGATTAATTCTCTCAAGAATTGTCCAATTCTTTACAAAGAACTTTGTCAAGTGCTCTGGTCAAGACAATTGTCCAAGATCAATTTACTAGGGCATTAGAAAAATGAGTCAAGATATGGGGTAATTGAAAATTGTTGGGCGCATTCACCAAAATAAAAAATAATTTTTAAAAATCTTTTGACGCATAAAAAATCGCTGCAGGCGGGAATTCTTATTGATAATAACACTAAAATTCTAAAACACCAATGATTCTATTTTTTTATTTACAGAAGAGCATTTAACATTGTCCCTCCTATATTTGAAACTGCAAGAAGCTGAATTTTTTTAAGGAAGCCATGAGTCTCTCAGGCTTGTTTTATTAAATATTGGATTTAAATGGTCCAAGGATAATCCTAGGAGAGGACTTATGGAAATTCCCTACATAGCCCTTAAAAGTATACAATTTTTAAGGGAGTATACAAAAATTCAAAAAAAATTCTATTAATTTGTCTTTCTTGATGAAACATGGATTTTTCAAAATGGCACTCTAGGTCATTTGTGGCAAAATAGTGACAAAAGAAGCGTCAGAACTATGCAGGTATGCAACTCATTTTTTATGATTTTTATTTTCCTGTAAAAATCTTAAATGTCTTATAAAAACCTGGAATTTCATTGCAGTAAATAAAAAAAACAGGAATTTGCATGGCATCGAATTTGGCTTAAAAAGTAAAAAAAGGATATTTTGGGCGTTATGTAAATTTTTTATTTTAGACCCCCTTGCCTCCGTAACATTTCGCCTCGTTTAATTGGAACATTTTATATAGGGTGTTAATTTCAGCTAGACTCCCCCAGGTCAGTGAAACCATTGTTGAACAGCCCCCCAAGAGAATATTAGTAAATCAAATAGGGGCGGATCCAGGATTTTGCTCTGGGGGAGGCAATTTCTGTCCGATTTTACCTATCTTTCACAAAACTTGTTCTAAACAAAAAAAAATTGCTTGACTATTGGGGGAGGCAGTTGCCCCCACCCCCCCCCCCTGGATCTGCCTCTGATATCAAATTGATATTTGATTTTGAAACCCTTTTGTTTTTTTAGGTATATAATTCTTAATGCTGGAAATGCAGGGGGATTTATACGTGGAGCAGAACTAATATTTTCATCAAAAGACAAAAAACAGGATTACGACGGTGAAATGAACCAGGATAATTTTTTTAATTGGTTTGAGAACCAACTAATTGCCAACCTGGAGGAGCCTTTTGTAATAGTATTGGACAATGCTTCTTATCATAATGTATTCTTGGAAAAAAATCCAACAACTAACCGGAAAATCCCACAAATTCAGAAATTGTTGGAGAACAAAAATATTTATGTTGCTCCCCTTGTCATTGAACAGAGTATAGATAGTGAAGACGAAGAAGAATAATAAGTAATGCAGTTTTTGATAATATATCAACTTTAAATTTGGAAAACCTTAATAACATAACCCAAATAGTTTTTTGGTATTAATTTGATATGTTTGGGGGCACAAAAAGCGGATTTTTTTTATGGAAAGGGGGTTTGTGTGCTCGTACATCATAAAATTCTTCATTCGACCATATACCTTTTTTTACATTTTTTTAGGGGATTAAGAATGTGTTGAAAATGGTAATTTTATTTAAAATTTCTTTACAAATATCAAAAAAAAATAGTTTAATAATTAATTTTATGACACAAAAACGTAAATTATACTTTTAAATAAATTTAAAAAAAAAAAACAAGAAACCCGTATTTTTCAACAAAAAAAAAAAATGAAAATCACCTTCAAAAAAAAATATAAAGTTGAAAATGATATGGTCAAAAACAGAATTTAATAAAATTTAAAATGACGTATCACATGGCCCTTCTTTTTATTTAAATTTTTTTCTCCTTGTCCCCCTACCTTTATTGTGCCCCTAAACATAAAATATATACCAAAAAATTACTTGGGCTATGTTATTTAAGTATTCCAAATTTCAAGTTGATATCTTAAGTCGTTTAAAAGTTAAAGGAGGAGCAGACATGCACTGTAGATTTACAAGATATATTTTGTTTTAATGTTGAGAGATAAACTAAAACAAGTTTTTTTTTGTCTTATTACCAAAATTCCTCTTTTCTACAAATTGTTAAATATGTTAATTAATATTTTAAAATGTTCAATAATAAAATTAATAAACATTTTCAAAATTTATATATTTTTATTTGTTGTGTGGCAACTGGTTGGCACTAAAATTAATATGTAACCTGGCATAAAGGGCTGGACTGACCCAGCTGGGGCCCAGGGAAACTTTTTCCCTGGCCCCACATCTGGAAAAAAACCTTACCCATGGCAGAAAATTTTAATAAAAAAAGGTCCTCACCTCTGATGCTGGGCCCTGGGGAAATTTCCCCCCTGCATCTGGCCCTTCCAACATACATGGCTAAAAGAGTCCATAGTTTTGTCATGAAAAATCCGTAGGTATGGTATCAATTCACATTCTGTATATGATGTGATGTTATCAGGGGGCTCTTGAGGTATTTTTTTTTTGAGGGGAGGGCAGGACAAACATTTCTCAACTAAAGATTGAAAAATTTCCCAAATCTAAAATAGCTTTGCCCCTGGCAGAAATTTTTTACGACTAAAAAAAAAGATCATAAGATACTTGTCTCTGATTTTTCCAACTGATACTACCAATTTCCCAACTGTATGTACCACACTCTATTTTTTACTACTACATTTGATGACAGCTCAACACCTAAACAAATTTCCCAACTTTTACCCTAGCTGATAATTTTCCTATTTGGAAAGTAGATTTAAACAATTAAGGTGTGGCTGGGGGGTGTTTTATCACTAAATTTATACTCAAAACTATTTTTTTCTAAATCATTAATTTAAAATGCAAAAACAATTTTTATTATCCATATTTAATTGACGTTTTTAGGTTATGTTTACACGAAATAAATCCGGCAACAGGGCACACTCCTGAAATAACGGTCAATTCGCTTTAGCTATTTGAATCAGTATATCAGTGTTGAACTTATACTATGCTCATAAACCAAAGGACAGCCCTCTTTTCCCCGAGGTCTGCTTATAGATAGGCTCAGTGTGTATAATCGTTTCCATTCAGGGTCATCCCAACTGCTACCACAGTATCAAAAATTAAATATTATTATTATATATTTATTTTGATATTGGGTAAGGTTATACTTCAAAATTCATCCAGCATTTCCAATGAAAATAAATTAAATAAACTTGTAAAATACCCAAAATTAAAATTTTAGGGTCCCTAAACGACCCCTAATTGAACCATGAATCATAGTCCACGATCAACTGCAATTTTTTTTGATTTATTGCCATAGGGAAGAATAATTTAACTTGTAGTTAGTATTCCCAAATTCAATTTGAAATTTCGTGAAAACCCGCAGGTAACATACGTAAAAATATTTTGCAACATACGACACATAACAATTTCTAAAACTCATATTTATCATATTTATTTTTTTATCCTACCTATACGTTTTTGAGGTCCCTGAATCCGAATCCGGGGTCAGTTTAACCCCATCAGATCAAGGTCAAGTCAAGGTCAAAATGAGAAAAAACCAGTGTATCGGAGAAAACCTCTACTCTCAGAAGGTTTTTTTCTCATTTTGACCTTGACTCGACCTTGATCCTGAACTGATGGGGTCAAACTAGCCCCGGATTCGGATTCAGCGACCTCAAAAACGTATTGACATGGTGGTTTAGAATATATTTTTTGCCTATTCAATGGTTTTTTCTCATTTTGACCTTGACTTCACCTTGATCCTGACCTGATGGGTTTAAACTGCCCCGGTATTCGGATTCAGCCACCTCAAAAACGTATAGGTATGGTGGTTTAGCTCGGGTAGCAGATTTTTTTTGTGGGGCTGTGTTATCATTTACATAATTGCATTCCAAATTTTGTAGCGTACGTAACGCGCACATAAGCTGAATTATTTTTATTGCCTAACTGATTACTCGATTAATCGATAGTTTATATGCAAACTAAAAGATGCAAGAAAGTGCCTGTAAGGATTATAACCTAAAATACAAATAAATGAACTATCGAGTGTTTTTTTGAGACCTAAATTAAAGCTTCGGTTTCCTCCAAAAGTCGCTGCGACCGGGTAGCGGCGACCCAGTCGTTGAGACATCTCGAATGAATTTTTAATGTCCCTGTTTTCCTAGCTGCTGCCTAGTCGTTACTACTAAGTACCGGTCGCCGTTCGTTTGGTCGCCGGTCGCTTGACTGCTTCGGAAGAAGATGCACGACTATTTCGTCACAAATTTGACGGTGAAGCTGGTGGTTTTGCGCTGTGACAAATGTCTTTCACTGTCTCACTTAATTAGAATTGCTTGAAATCCCTCCACCTCTCTCAGCCGAAACATCTTATCAACTTTTACCCTTTTTTCTTCATAATGTAATGTTAATAAGAGGAGGAAATTCTCCTCTTCAGCTTGATAATTCAGAAACATTAAAATAATCGACTTTTTAAAGATATTCAGTAGTTGGCGACTGCGACTTTTGGAGGAAACTCAAAAGCTTAAGGTGTACGAACGTAACGTTCTTAACTACGGAATGACTCTTCATTTCCTCCAAATATCGAGGACCTGCTCCTCGAGAGCTTACTTGAAAATTCAGGTTTTGTTACAAAAGAATCCGAAAAGAAGCGAAATAAGTAAATTTAACACACTGTGAGTTTCTTTGTGCATTACACATATTTGGATTTGGCCTTGCTGCGAAACTTTTCTGACCCTTATAAAATCAAGGTTTGGGTCCTTAGAAGACATAACTACCATATTTTTTCCAGAAGTGAAGGGAACATTGCTAAAATGTACAGTGAACTTGGAAAACTAAAAAATTTGGTCAGAAAAGTGCCGCATGAGTCAAAAATCGCCGTTTCCTGAAATCCTCGGTTCCGTAGCGAGGCCAAAAATCGCCGTTTCCTGACATCCTCCTTTAAAAACGTTTAGTGTAATAATTTGGTTTTTTTTTTTTTTTTGGAAAAACTAGGGCTACACTACAAAAAAAAATATGTGTAAATTTACATGCTAAATCAGAGGTAATATATTGCAAAACAGGTGCACGTAAAATTTACGAGATTTAACTTGTAATTTTACAATTTTTTAGGAATATTACATGTACATGTACGTTATTTTCCTAAAAAATTGTAAAATTACAAGTTAAATCTCGTAAATTTTACGCGTACCTCTTTGGCAACATATTACCTCTGATTTAGCATGTAAATTTATACATTTTTTTTAGTGGATACCACTGTATGGAGTGTGTACAAATTTAGGTAAACCCTTGGGAAATCTTTGTCAAAATCTTTAAAAAAAAATGAAAATGCAAAAATTTTAAAAATCTCTACAGAAATCTCGGAAGTCCTCGGCAGATTTTTGAACTTAATATTCATACAATATTATTTCTTATTATTTTTGCTAAAATAAAAATATAATTTAACGTTATCCGTCTAGCTGAGTAAAAAGAGATTCAGGCACATATGTTTTTCGAATCATTACCCAAGTGGAAAACACCTACTTTGACTCCTTATAAGTAACTATAGAGAAAATATCGTCGCCTTTCTTACAAATGGGCTTATCTCAACATGACACATATACATAAAGTGACATGTTTATTGGCAAATCAATAAACATGTCGTTATTTTGCATCAATAGATTTTGAGATAAGCCCCTTTGTAAGGACGGCGACGATATGTCCAACACAAAAGTCCCGCCTATTTTTAGAAACTTGCCAATCGATAATAACCAAAAATATAAAACCCAATACGCTTGCTCTAAATGTTTTTAAAAATTTACTTATAATTAGTTTTATACAATTTATACAAGCTTATACATGTTTTTATTATTATAAATAGGTTTATACAGACTAATTATTCACATAATGCATACTATTTTATACAAGCTTATACATTTTTAATTATACATATGTTTTTATACTTTTATATATAAAAAAATAAATACAACTTATATTCTTAATTTGTTACTTTATATAAACTCTACACACATAATAACATAGTCTCAATTCACTTGCTTACTTTGACTAAAGCCTATTTATTTTGTTTTTGCTGAAAATGAACTTCCTCGTATTCTTTTACTTTTTATATCAAATGGTTATATGACTCATATGTACTTGCAAAACTGCCTAAGTTACATCCCCTATGAAAATTGGGATAATGGCTTAATAGTATAATACTTGTATAAATCTATAAGTAAAACTGTTGTAAATGCAGAAAAAATCATTCACTTTGGTGCAAAACAGAGTAAAATATCTTGTACTCCTGCAAAAGTTACACAAGAGTCCACCTGCAAACGGTGCCCTTTAAAAATCCACTTACAAACAGTGCTAAGTTAAAATTAGCCCAGTCACATTGTCCGATAACTTATGCATGCCTTAAGTTAGAGACTTGAAATTTGGCATACAGGTATGTTAACAAAAGTTCTCGCTCGGGGATGTTTTTGGTGAACATTTGGGTGCGGCAAGGGGGAAATACACGTTTTTAACAAAAATTTGAAGATATAGTATATCTCCAGAGATTTAAAAATATTTACCCCCTCTCCCTCGTGGGGAAGAAAATTTTTATTATTATATTTAATTCTAGCAACCCCCAAAACCCCTGTATACAAATGTTCACGAAAATATTGTAAACATTTAAAAATTATTAGCCCTGACCCCACAGGGGTGAAGTTATAAATATGTTATTATCAGATTCAGTTTCGTCGTTCCCAAAAACCCCTATATATCAATATTGACAAAAATATTGAAAACATTTAAAAATATTTACCCCCTTACCCCCGTGGGAGTATTGTTTTTCCCCCGTTTGCCTCCCTTACCCCACCACAATGCTTACGCAAAACAATTCCGAGCGAGAACTTTTGGTAGCATACCTGTATGTTAAATTTCAAGTATCTAGGTTAAAGGGTTCTTAAGTTATCGTGCTTACAAGGTTTCCCAGACAGACCGAGCGACAATTTTTTTTTGCTCGAAATCGGTTTTTATCGACATAAGCTGTCATAAAACGCAAAAATATGCAAAAAAAAGTTTTTGAAAATAGTTGCACAAAATTTGTGCAACAATAATAATCCTGCAAAAGTGTCTTAGTTAAAATACTTCTACAAACCTGCCTAAGTTCTTTACGTTTTTTAGAATAAATGCCAAATAATAACACAAGCATTTAAATATTTATTAAAGTTAGGCTTTACTTATGTTCCTTAACAATATCACAAATTTTCACATTCCTACCAGCTTTATTTATGAAAAACTTTCTTGATTTTCAAAATTTTATTAAACCAAACCTAAAAATACCAAAATCTAAAAAAATGTGGTATATGACCTTGTAACTCTGACCTGACGATATGTCAAATGACAACTAAATTAAAAATACATGGTGGCACATTTTTGGCACAGACAAAATTAACGGTTTGAACACTTTTTAATTTATTATTTATGGAGTGTATTCATTTGAAATAGACTTGAAGTTACGGAATGACTTATTCACAAAATTTTGTGATGTAAGAGTTCTCTTTAACTTCAACCACCTGTTCCATATGTCCTGCGTCTCACTCGTTGTGACAAGAACGTAAAAATATTTTAAGGCAAATGTGCAACTTTGGCAACAACGTTCTATAGCCATTATATGTCATGTAGGAAGATTCTGGCCTCAGTCGTAAGATCAATCTATCTGTCGGCGGATCAATTTTGCACAGCTCGTCAAACTTAGGTAGAGACGTGGAAATGTAAGAGAAATTATTAGGAGAAAGAAAGATAGGGGTTACGCGCACCTCTAATAACTGGTGAATTTAGCTGCTGTCCAATGCGCAATCGGGGCGTGTCCACTTTTAAAAACTCAAGTCTCTTCCTAAGTTTGACAAGCTGTAATTATATTTAAATTATACGGTCCCCAAATAATAAATTAAAATTTGCATAGTCTAAAAGTAAAATTATATGGCTGGAAAGCCCATGTTCAGATAGTTATCAACACTATGCTTTTATGTCTAGGTAAGTTTAATTCTCTTTATTCAACAGCCTGTTATAGCCAATATTTAACAAAACTTGCTTTTCAGACGTGCAAAGGTTTCCTTGTATGACTTGTTTCCGTTCCTATAAAAGAAAGCATGATTTACTAAGACATATAAGACTTGAATGTAATAGATGTCCAAGATATAGATGTTCAAAATGTCACCGACTATTTAAGTTAAAATGGAACATGCAAACGCATGAAAAGAAATGCATTGGATGAAGTTAAATGTAGGAGATCCTGAGTAGAGTAAACGTTTTTATAGATTGTCATGAAAATAAATCATTTAAAAATATTTGTTAACTTTACTTACTTAATAGCAGTAAACAAAGTACAGACAATAATAATAATTAGTGGTCGAAACACAGTAGACGTCTAGCCGAGATCAGCAATCAAGCGAACGCAGAAATCATATTTTGCTCTCGTAATACAAACATCATTATTTCTACGATCTAAAATAAATAAATAAATTTCAAGCAGTTAGTTACCTTACAAGATCGCAGCATTTAAGTACAATTTTCTGCAAATCTGTTAGTGTAGAAGTAAAATCCTCATAACTGTAACTCTCTATAATTCCTTCATAACAACAAATATTTAGCACACAAATATTTAACACACGAAATTGAGATTTGATTCAAAATAAATAATAATTTTGTTGTTTTACGGTTGAGCTGCAGGTTGCCTGCAATCCATGGTAATCAGCAGAAAAGTAAAATGCTAAGAAATAGGTTATTTTGCGGTCTGAAAACTTCATTTATTTTTGTAGAAAAGTTAACTTTTCTATTAGATCGTAGAAAAAATAGTTTTTTTAAAATCTAATTTTTACGACCCCTTGTTAAATGACCAGTGAATAATACACCATTTTATACTATGGTATACTATTGGCAACAGACCTGAACCTGTTAAAATAAACATTATTTTAACACGCATTTAGCTAGCTTGTTATGTCCATTTATCCCATTTACCCCACCATACGATAAGTTTCCGAAAATGAAACATGTAAAAAAATATAATAACTAAATTTCTAATTTATTATAATACAACTTATTTCAAATAAGTTGGATGAATTGATTTGTAAATTGTTATGTTTGTACAAGCTACTTGTGTAGGATAAATGAAAAATTGGGTGTTATAGAAGAGAAAAAGATGAAAGTCGCTTGTAAAACAAGTTTACACTACGATATTTCAAAAACGCTTTGACCTAGTGACTTGAAATTTGGAAAAAAGATTTTTCAAGTGGTAAACAAAATTTTGTCCCAATTTCAAGTGTCTGTCATGGATTTCTTAAAATATCGTACTGTAAAGTTGTTTTGCAAGCGGCTTTTTTCTCTACTATAAGTATTTCGCTAAATCGTAAAGAAAACAAGCCGGTAAGATAAAAGAGGCTTTGTATTCTAAAGTATACTCCTCGTAGTTTTTTCTGGTGAATTTTATTTTAAATTTAATTTATATTGTATTGGGACAATTTAAATTTTGGCGCCTCCTATGACTTTGTTTTAATGAATTTTTTAGTACGATTGACTTTTAATAAAAGTTGTGTTTCTTGAAAAAATTGCGTGTTTAGCATTTTTTCTTCTATTTTTTTTTATATTTTACAAATGGTATTGATACTTTTTACAAATAAATGACGTTGATCGCTCGTTTCCTTCTATTTTTTCGTTTTTTTTTTCTAGTTTGGCCCCTTAACTTTTTTGTTTTAGGGGGATTTTAGTTTTTTAATTCGGTACGAATTTTTTTAGGAAATTTACAAATTCAATAGTGCCAAATTAAAAAAAAAATAAAAACAAAAAAAAATATAAGGGTGCCACTTCAATAAATAAATATTAGAAATATCCCAATAAAATGTAAGTTTAACTTAAAGTTTACCATGGTGAATTTTAAGTTAAACATAATTTGCAGGATAAAAGACACTTGGAACTTTCAACATGTATATGAGATATCCCCATAGTAATGTGTACTATGGTTTGTTTCTTCAAGCAAGATAGTAAATTAAAAATCGCACAGTGAATATTTTCAAAACAGATTCGA
>OY294045.1:44295079-44479031 GCA_958510825.1 Brachypterus glaber | reverse complement strand
CAAAATGCAGAGTATGTGGAAAAATATTCAAAAATTTTAATAGTTTAAGAGCACATGTTTCCCTTGACTGTACCAAATCCAGGCTGTTTATGTGTCATGAGTGTCCATTTACATCAAAAAGAAGATTTAATATGAGGATGCATTATGTATCGAAACATGGCATAGAAATTGATAGTCACGCACTAACCAAACACTTATTTAATTAAATTAACGTTAACCGCTACGTGTAAAAATAAGCATGAATTATATTATAATTATTTTCCACCTCGGATATACAGAGCGGTCCAAAAATCTCCGTCCTCCTCTTAACTTTTAAACGAGTTGAGATAGTAACTTCAAATTCAGAATACTTAAATAAGACAACTCAAACTATTTTAGATTTTAAGCTTTCACGGCCATTAAGATATAAAGAACTTTCACTTTCGGGTTTAGACCGTGTTAATGGATTTTCACTTTCCGACGTTTCGTCTCTTACTACTAGAGACATCTTCAGATTAATCCCTGAAGATGTCTCTAGTAGTAAGAGACGAAACGTCGGAAAGTGAAAATCCATTAACACGGTCTAAACCCGAAAGTGAAAGTTCTTTATAACTCAAACTATATTTTTGGTTATTTAATATTTTCAGCTTTTTGTTGGGCAAAGGGAAAATATTTTTAAATGGAAAAGAAATTGTGTGATACATAATTTTTTCTATTTTTCGACTCTTATAAGCGCATAATCACAGGTATTTTGCTTGTTCTTATAGGCCTATAAGAGGTTAGTATTTTTTTCTTTTGGGTTGGCAAGACAGGACAAAAGAATATCGCTTGGAGTTTTCCGTGCTTTTAAGTTTATTTTTCTACGAAATTGTGTTTTAAGTTAATTTTTACCATTTTAAAATTAAGACTTGGTTACTTGCAGTGAAAAAGAGAAGAGCTGACTATAAAAGATATTAAAATATCATTTGTTCTAAAAATTTCAAACATTGCGAAAATTGTAATTTCAACCCAAAACAAAAGTCCCTAAATCGGTCATCAATTTAAATGTAAGTTTTTTTTTTAATTTTAGAGCAAAATAAAATAAAATAATATAAAGCACTCGTTTCATAACACGTTTTTAGAGCACTAGTACTAGTAGTTTAGTTTTTAGAAAAGGACAATTTTTTTGAAAAATTGTTAACTTCGTGATGAAAATACGTAAATTGTACTTTTACACAAATATAAAATGATATAAATATTTTACGAAAAAAAATCTTAAAAAATCGCACTTTTTAGTAAAATAAAAAATGAAAATGAAAACCTTAAACAAATGTTTAAAGCATTTAAAAATATATGGTCGAATAGAGAATTTTATTTGCTTTAAAATGTCTTTTCAAACGACCCCCCTTTCCATTAAAAAAATCTTCCTTCATACACCCTTGACCACATTTTAAAAGATAAGACTCATAAATATATGCCAAAAGAAGTTTAAGTTGTCTTTTAAATGTATTTTAAAGTTGTAATCTCAACGTAAAGCTCATGCTTACGAATGTTTTATGGTCGGTTTACTGATTGTAAATGTATGCCCCAATTTAACGGAATTAATTAATTAATTGTCCACTAGTACTTCAGCATAGTGAAAAAGTATAACCACTAAGCATGCGCAGTGAGGTGATAATTAAATAATTTGTTTTTGAACCATAAAGCGGCCATTAGTTTAGTTTAAACTTAACAATTTGTTATACTATCTATTTTTATTTTGATTTAATAAAATAAATTATTAATATTTACGATATATTTTTAACTCACAATGTTCTTCATAGCTCTATACCTAGAAATGGTACAGAATCTCTTACTTTTAAATGTCGTAAGATATCGACTTGCAAGATATATGCTGGGGCAATATATTATGAAAAAGCCCCCCTATATTTAATTTTCAGCTTGGCCCCGTTGACCTGCCCTTTGATCAATTCCAAGAAAAAACTTGGGCCTGAGAATAAGTCGAGCAAGCATAGCAACGCTGAATTAGGCCTATTCACATGTACCATTGAAATCTATTCAATATTGACAAAAATTATAATACCATCCAGTTTTAATACAGTTGACATAAATGACCTTGCAATTTTCGTCAATATTGCCACAAATTTAAATCTCAATGGTACATTTGAATAGGCCTGAATATCACTGTATTATATACATAATAATATATATATATAATATACAGTGTATATCATTAAAATATGGTCCAAACATCGTAAAACCCATAACAGTAAAATCGTTGTATGTAGTACATACTATTTACGTCAAAAGTTACTGGTAAAAGTTAATTGCCGATGGTTATAGTTTGTTATTCTAGCTCAGCTTGATTAAATGGTGGTTGAGTCTTGTAGTATTTAGCCCGTAGAATTTATATACTTTCGCAGAAATACTGGTTACTTGTATATTTTAAATAAATGTATTAAAGTTTCGAAAATACTGTAATGTAGGAAAAAACAAACAAACTAGAATGTTTAAATATTTTAATAAGACTTTTCATGTTTGTTTAAAGGCCAAAAACTAGATTCATTCACCGTCTTATTGTTTGACACAAGGATGTGTGGCTATAGAAAATATGTGACGAATATGTGTGACTCTCACTTGTGCGCCTTATGACGCTCATGACGTTAAGAAGAGAGCACGCTGCCCGTTCCGTAATACCTCCCGCTTTTGTCGGAACGATCCTACCGTGTGGTAGACTATATCAAACTGAGCTAAAAGAATCGGCAAAGAATTTTTACAAAAAAACCTTATACTTTTCGATTTTACTGTTGATGGTTTTATGATATGTGGACCCTATTCTAAGATATTCAGTGATATTGAGCATTGCCATGCTTGCTTAACTTAAAATGTGCTCAGGCCCAATGTGAACTCTATATATCCACGTAAAGATATGTACATTATTACAAAATTATAATAAATAATGCAAAATTCATAAAACTTTAAAAGTAAAAAACAAAAGTATTGTATTTGTATTCATTATTTTGCAAAAATTATACATTTGTTTACGAGGGCATAATAAACGATGTAAAATAATGTAATTTTTACCATTTTTTACAATTCTTTTTGTTGTAGTTTTAAACTATTAAACTGTTTATTTTATGTAATATGTCTTTTTCTTTATACTAGATAAATAAATTGTTTATAAGAGTTGATGTACCATTAAAAAAATACCAGGTAAAAATTCACTCAAATTTAACAAGAATGTTTCTTTTAGGCAGTGGAGAATTTAATTGTTCCAAATGCCAAAAGTCTTATAAATGTAGAAGTTCAATGTTAAGGCATTTAAGAAAAGAGTGTCAGAAAACACCATCTGAAATTTGTGTCATTTGCAATAAAACCTTTAAACATAGACATCATTTAAGGTCTCATATAAATACTGTTCATTATAAGCAGTGATAGGAGACCGAGTCTAATTCCAGGACAGAACTCGGAAAATGGATGCATTATTATTTTAGTAATAAACAAATATTGTTGGGTTGATGTCCATTTTCATTTGTTTATTTTCTCTCAGCTGTATTTTATAATTGTCTTAAAGCACATTTAAATTAAGTTATTTTCATATCGCCAGGTCCTGGATCCTGTTCCTTTGAGTCAAAAGCTATGGAAATTAGGTACTTAGGTACATTTAAAATATATTTTTAACTTTCTGACTCATATAACACGGCATGATTTTTTGTGTCGATAACAAAAAAAAAATTGTCCAACACGAAACCAGGCTTAAACTATTTCTTATAAGTGTGGCTTTCATTTCAGACTAAATTTAAAATAATCCATATACGAAAAAAAAAATTATTCAACTTTTTCTTTTTTCAGTGTATTTTTTGGATCATATTTTTAAATTATCCAAAAATAATAAACTTTTGTTATAGAACCTGGATATTTTAACTGTTTTATTAAACTAATTTGGGTCGCTATTTTTAAAAATATTTATACTTAAACGAAATCTGCACATTATAATGTGGCAATCTATGATAATTATCATAGATTGCCATAGTTTATTTTTATTTAACAAAAACTTTTACAGCAAAACTAATATATTTTTTAAAATCAGAGTTTGGGTCTTAGTTAAAGAAAGTAAAAATATCTAAAAAGTTTAATAAATTTTGTTCAAAAACTACACTGAGAAAAATAAAAAGTTAAATAATTTTTTTTATCTATGGATTATTTTAAATTTGGTATGAAATGAAAGCTAGACTTTAGAATCATTTAAGGATTGGCCATTTTTTTATGAAAAAAGTCCAAACCTGAAAAATCTCGCCATGATAAATTTAATTTATTACATTAAGATAAGGCTATTTTCATAGTTATACACAAACATTTTTAGTACAAGGGGTAAAAACTTTAAATCGTGACATATGTCAGGTTTAAATTTTTAAAGTAATTAAAATAGTTGAAACTTTTTTATTAAATAAAAAAAAATTAAAATATGTCAAATCAATTTTTTAAAGACTGTTTTTACCCCTTTGCTTGCAGAATAATTGTGTATAAATGTGAAAGTTGCCTAATCTAAATATGAATAATGTTTTTGACTCGGTAAGTTATGTAAGTTATATAAAACCCCACGAAAGTTTAGTAAACATTTACTGTTGTTACAGTTACCAGAACTATAACAACGTTAACTATTACTGTAACAACCAGTGAATGTATACTAATATATTTTCTTGGGAGTCCACATATGCAGAAACGTTTCCTATTTACTACGGTAATGACACCACCTTTAGGCACCCAAAGGTACTGGATCCAGAACGGGGCAATTTGAAAATATCTTAATTTGAATGGAGCTTAAGATATACATAAAAACAGGAGAAAAAAATTAAAAGAAAATGGTCACCAGCTCTTAGACTAAATGGGCAATACAATAAATTAGCTGTAACTAAATGTGAGTCACATTGTCACATTATATGACCATTTGGCCGCGCCCTGAAAACGATCTGCAATGGGCGGTAGCCTCCCCATATGTTAAACCTTGACGATGTTAATAATGGTTACAAGTTTCTTGACCAAAACCGGTTAACCCTCAATAAGGCAAAAACAGCATTATTTGTATTTTGGAGGGTTAAACTGACAAGTAATAATTACACAGGCCCATAAAAACATAAAAGTGGTTTACGCCATAGATAGGACCATAATATTCCTTTCTATTTTGCCCCGCTGAAACCGAATCTGAACTCAGTTTAGCCCCTACACGTCTAGATGTAGTATGTATGTTACCAAACGGGAAAAAAGTAACCAAAATTATTTTATTGTCTATTTCAACTTTAAATGATTAGTAAAAGATAAAAAAAAAAACGTTTTTTAAATTTTTTTAAATACTTTCCTTTGAAAAATTTAGTGTCAAAAGAAAAACAGCGGGAAAAAATAACAAAAATTATTAAATAGTGTATTTCAACTTTAAATGAGTAGTAGGTAAGACATAAAAAAAATGTTTTTATTTTTTTAACATTTTAATAATAATAATAATAATAATAATAATAATAATAATAATAATAATAATAATAATAATAATAATAAATTCTTCAATTCAAAGTATTAAAAAATTAAAAAACATATTTTTATGTCTTACTAATCATTTATAGTTAAAATACACAATAACATAATTTTGCTTTGGCTTTTTTTCCCTTTTTTTTCCTTTATACTCTAAATTATTTAATGGAAAATATTAGAAAATTAAAAAAACATTTTTTTTATGTTTTAATAATTATAATCATCTGTACTTGAAATACACAATAAAATAATTTTGGTCACTTTTTTCCCGTTGTTTGGTGGCATAGTGCGGCTGTAGAGAAACATTCGGACGTGTGGGGACTAAACTGAGTTTAGATTCGGTTTCAACAGGCGAAAATATATAGGAATATCATGGTCCTATCCATGGCGCAGACCACTGTTATGTTTAATTAAACCCAGTTTTAAAAGGGTTAAAAAGGTAGAGGATATGGCTCTGGATTAGTTTTACTTATAACATTCCAATTTATGATGTGAAATATTTTAATTATTTTTAGTATGTTTCCTCACATTATATTAGTTTAATTTAAATAATGTTTGTTAAAATTAAAAATAATACAGGTATTTTGTAAATAATTTTAACGATTTTTCTTGTTTCAATATAAGAATTTTATACTTTTTATTGTTATAAGTGTTAGTAAGATTTTAAATAAATATTTTTTTTAATATTAACATTTGTATTATTATTATTTTATTTTCTGTTTTTAATTTTAATTTGAAACTGTAAATAAGTGATAACTTTTTTCTTCCAATTATAAAATTTATATTTATAGATTTTATATAAAAAATAGTTTTAGGATATTACATTAACGTCCAAAAGGAGTTTGCGTGTCCAAATTGTAGCAAATGTTACGCGAAAAAATCAACTTTAGTCCGTCATATAAAATACGAATGTGGAAAATTGCCCAGATTTGGATGTGCAACATGCACCTACAGAGGCATGCAGAAGACACATGTTGAAAAACACATATCTAGGAAGCACGGTGTCTATATTAAGGAAGAAATACAAAAATTAGTAATTCAATATTAGTAAAAAAAAATATTAATAAGCAACAGATTTTTTGGGACACCTCCCAAGTTTATTCCAAATTTTCTAAGAATGATGTGCAGTTTTTAGGTCAATAGCTCAACCATTATACGTGCACATCGAACCTAAACAGTGCACAACAAAACAATTTAAGGGTGTAAAAGCCAAAATAAACGTCATTTGGAAAAAATTGACAAAATATATTATTATTAAAAAAATATATTTTTTGAAAAAAGGAAAGTAATTTAAATATATTTTTGTATTTTTTTTAATTTTATAAACAGTTTTGTTCTTTGTATTTTTTTAGAGCATTTACACCGTTAAATAGTCTTATTGTCGGGTTCGATGCGGGCACAAGGTTCTATAGCTAACATTTTGGAGATTTGTATCTTTTGATGTACCCTTATCATTTCCTGTATATTTAAAATTAAAAATAAATGTATGTATGTACTTAGGCTATATTAAAAAACATCATTCCAACCGCATTTAACTAAAATACTATATCGCAACATGGTTCTATCTGTTTATTAAAGCTTGATTTAAATCGTTTATTATCACAAACGTAACAAATTTGAATTGTTTTATATTTTGTATTAAGGGACCTTTTTAACATAATTCAAGCCGTTCCAAAAATAAAATTTATAATGAATCAATTAAATCAATCAATCAAACAAAACATACATAAGATAAAAACCCAATTGTGTTTTCTCAGTATACTTTTCAGGAATCTGTGAAAAAACTGAATTTTTCATTTTGACATATTTATTGACAAATGAAAAAAAAAAAATCAGTGGAAATCAAAATCTGGTACTAAAAATACTGTTTTCACAAAAAAATCTAAAATTTATAATTACAGAACTAAAAGTGTCAAGATATTAAAAAATATTAAATTCTAATGAGCGACCCATAGTGTTAAATTATTAATTAATTAATTATTATTTGTTACCTTTTCATTAATCATTAATGTTTCAAAACCAAACCTTTTTATTTTCTTCTTTACACCTTCAGACTGATGTTTAAATTTAGTGTCTTATACCTTTGAAGAGGATGACCAAAAAAAAATTTATAAAAATTGTATTTTTAGTACTAGTACCACATTTTCATATCCACTGACACTTTTTTCCTTTTATGAAAACTTCAAAAAGTTTTTTTTACAGATTCCTGCAGTCTATCCCCTATAAAAAGTATACCCAAATTTTCATTGTGTTAAAGTTTTGATCGCTCATTTCCAAAACTTAGAATTAGTTCAGTTAGAACCGTGTTTCCCTAACACGTCGTGTTAGCGTTGAGCTATCGGCCCAAAAAGGCTTTTGAAAAAACTCACATAATTTTTAGACAATATGCAATGAAATGGGGCATCCCAAAAAATCTATTTTTAAGGATCACCCTAAGAAGTAATTTGTATATATATATATATATAACTTATATACAGGGTGTAACAGAGTCGCATGTAGATATTTTAAGGAATGATTCAACATTAAAAAATATTATATCTCGCTGTAATATAATATTTTCTACCGTATATATACAGGGTGTAACAGAGTCGCATGTAGATATTTTAAGGAATGATTCTACATTAAAAAATATGAAAAAAAGTTCCTATAAAGGTTGGTCCAGAAATGAGCCCTAAGGGAGCTACGGCCCTTTAAAATTGTAATAGAAATAAGGTTTTTATTTAATAACTCTGGTACCCTTTCAGCTAGAGCGACGAGCTTTTGCACGTATACTAGTATTAATAAGGGCAATAAGTTTGTGTTAATTAATTCTTTGAATTTATCCAGAGGCGTGCCTAGACGGACAAAATATGTGAGCATTAACACATTTTTGCCCCAAACTTTTTTATGTGTATGTTTTTTGTATTTTTTGTAAAAAATATAGATTCCTTCAGTAAAAATACATAAAAAATGTCATATAGTGTAACACTGTAGGAGCAACAGTTATAAAAAAAAATCCAATTAGGAGGAAGTAACATTTTGTTCCACCAAAAACGTTACTTTTTAAAAGGCCATTACTCCTTTAATATTAAATTTAGGTGTTTTGGTGAATAATACTTTTTTGCTTAGTTTTAAATGCATTAAAATTTTATTTATGCTTTTTTTTTTGTTTCCCATTCTATATGTCATCTTCGAAGAGCCGTAGCTCCCTTAGGACTCATTTCCGAACCAACCTTTATAGGAACTTTTTTTCATATTTTTTAATGTAGAATCATTCCTTAAAATATCTACATGCGACTCTGTTACACCCTGCATATATACGGTAGAAAATATTACATTACAGCAGGATTTTGTGGTCTCGTTTTATTTTGCGGTCTTAAACACATAATATTAACTATCTTTTTAACAATTAATTCCCAAATTAAAATATAATTTTTTTGTTAAATAAACAGGAATTTTTCAAAAATCGAATTTTATCGCTAGTTCCAATTTTTTAAAATACATAGTGCCTTAAAAATTGTTAACGTCTCCATTAAAAAAACGAAAACGAGGTAAATGACACTATGCCCAAAATTTAAAATATTTTATTTTTTTACAATAGAAAATGAAAGAAAGCGAATTATAATATTACATTTTTGAAGATAATAATCCAACAAGTAAAACTACAACATTTAACTAAAAATATTCATTAATAAGCAAGCTGGATGCGGATAGAGCAGTTAAAAAAAACTAAATTCCTCTTTCCTGAAAAACTTAATTTTTGTAATATAGTGCCGTTTACCTCTCATAAAGATATAATAAAGTACATTTTTGGCAATTATATACATATAAATATAATGATAAGGAAATCTTTTGTTTTTTTCAATTTATTACCAAAAAAAAAAATTATTTATCATTCCGTCAGAATTACTTTACATCATCTTATATATTTTTAATGTATATTTTGTATTTTACACAATTTTCCCTATATTATATCTATTAATTAATAAAATTTTCAGACAGACCATATCAATGTCCGAATTGTTCTAAATCCTATACGCTAAGTAGAAATCTGAAAAGACATATAAAAGTCGAATGTGGCAGAAATAAAGAGCATTTTTGTTACATTTGTGGAAGCTCTTATTATTATATTTCTGATTTAAAAAGACATCGAGAAAGAAAACATCAAAGCTTAGATTGAAATGTACAAGAATATATTTTTAAATTACATAATTTAATTATATTTTTTAATTGTTTACCGCGTGTGTAACTAACTTTTAGGCATTAGGAGGACACTGTAATATATTTACAGCGTCATTGGCACCATACAATGTTTGCTATCAGTATAATACTCCAGAGGTCACTTAGTTTTACATGGAAATAATTCAGGAAGTTTTGATTTTGGGTTTATTGGGTAGAGCTTAGGGCATCGAATAAAAAAAAACAAATTTTCGAACTTAAACTAGATTTAAATTTTAAATTTAATTTACATTTTTTTGTCGTATTTTTTACAAAAGACGGATTTTTCAAAATATCTCAAGATCGGTGTATCCTAAAACAAAAAACGTTCTATATAAAAATAAAGAGGACCATATTTTCAAAATTTTTTGCCTTTGTATTTTTTGTACGATTTTTAACTGTAACTTATTCACGGGACCGCTGTAAACGCTACACTATAGGTTTTTAGGGTTTTAGTTTTTTTTTCGTAAAACCAATTTTTTTAGGCATGCAAGTTGACAAAACCTTTCAAACGCTTTTTTTTTATTTTATTTTTTTAAATTCGGAAAATCTATGTCGGCATTTTTAAGGATCCAAGAAAAATGGTTTTTTATTTGCACGCCTAAAACCTACAAAAACCCAAAATCAAAACTCCCTGGATTATTTCCAGGTGAAGCATCTTTTATTGCCCTGACGACTGGATTATAATATCACTTGCCTGACGTTGCAAGTGCAAAGAAGAACGATTTAACCAAAGGTTCAAAATAAAAAAAATCGGTAACTTTGACTAACTAGTAAGTTCCCTGTAACGTTGAGATACTACTAGCAGTCTCCTATAATTATTTAAGGTTATGTAAGCTTTCTATAAAAACAATTTATGTTACCCATAGCGCGCTAGCGATGTCACGCACAAAAGATCTAAATAAAAGAAAATTAAAAGACTCCTTCTTGATATACCTATATACAATTACAATTACAGTTTTGCATTTCAGACTAACAGTTCCTAGTTCTTAGTTACACAAGCTGTTTAATAAAACTTTATTGTAACACACTGTAAAAAATGGTACACATGTAATTTTCTGTAAAATTACATAGTCGGAAATTGATAATAGGTAATGTAAATCTATCTAATTTAAAATAATTTTACATTAATTTTGTAATTTTGTATAATTTTAAAGTGCTTTACAGAGCTTTGCTAAATTTTAACAGTCCTTTACATTATTTTAAAATAAATAACATTTATTTATACACATTTCTGAATTAAACATAGTCAAGTATAGTAAAATTACTTGGTAATTACATTAATTTTTTATTGTGTATGTATATTGTGTATGCCAATAATAATAAAATATATTGCATTAAGTTATTAAATATTGGGTTGGATAGTTTATAGTACAGTTATATTAATAAATTATTTTAAAAAATAAGTTTGTTTTGGGAAAAATTTAACACTTTGCGGTAGAGGTGTACCACAGCTAGTACATCAAGGTCTGTCCTCAAAAGTCAAAGTGTGCGCCGGTGCACCCGTGCACGGGTTTATTTTCAGTTTTCAGTTTTCTTAGTTTTTATGGCATAAGTACGTGAATTTAATAGCGTGGGTCACGAAATTGGGCAAGTATATTAAAAAGTGGTATAACTACCGTAGTTTTTGGATTATGTAAAAAATATGATTTTCACATATAAGTAAAAAGTTCATTAACTTTTTATAATTAAAATGTTGATAAAACAAATGTTTCTTTGAAGATGTTGAATAAATATATTGATGACCTAAAACATTTATAATTACCAGTTTTAAATATACAGAACTGGATCGGCATGACTCAAATTCCAAAACTCTAAAAACATGTCCAACGATTATTGTAGGCGATTTATTGCCAGCAATTATTAATTAACTGTATTTTTAAATAGCCTTTGTAAAAATACCTTAATTTTTAAAGTAAATTTAAAGCGTTTGACTGTATTACCGTCGTATTTTTACAGCTTTTTTTACAGTTGTTCTGTGTTTTTTAATGTTACTGTGAATTCGACCTATTGATACAAGCACTTCCTGTATTTTTTTAGGGATATTTAAATGTAACCTGTGGTTTAACTTAATATTTACATATAACATGAAACATTAAGCATTATTGCAGTTTTTTGTAAATTTGCTTATATGATATAGTATAATTCAGTATTTCCTCACAAGGATAACTGCTTTAAATTTACTCACTTTTTACAGTGTGGGGGCACAATATATTGAGCCAGGTCCCTTTTTTTGTAAATGGACCACACACTACGGCTAGCCTTAAACAAAATTAAATGGAAAGTCAAACCACCCCGGATATTTTTGCTTTTAGGTTTTGGGACATTTCCAAACAATTTTTGATAAAAATCGAAATTGCTCACTAAGCCGTTTTTAATCATAATTTCTGCTTCTATTTTATATTGGTACTTTTTGTAGCGCTGATTACGAATATACGTTTTATTTTTCTGTTGCGTAGTTTTTCTATAAAACACTATTCATAAATAGAAAAATAACAAAATGGTTATTCTATTATTTTTTAATAAATTGAAGGGTTTTAGGTAAAAAGTATATTTACGCGTTGGTGTAAACTTTACACACTGGATTTAAAAATATAATACACACCGCATTTATATTAACGCTTCGAGAGTAAATTCACATCAGCAGCAGCTGCAAGTAAATTACCCATGCACGTGGATGTAAAAATTTATCTCAGTGTAGGTACTTCCAATGATACTCAATATAATCACGACCATTCACAAGCCTACAGTAGTAACTCTGTTAATGTCAAAAATAATTTTATTTATTTTTTGGACATTAACAAAGTAGGCGTGTGAATGCTCGTGATTATATTGAGTATGATGGGTAGTACCTATGCTATAGGGTGTCACAGAAAAAATTCCTATTGTGTAATAGGAAAAAATTGAAGAAGAAGAAGAATGACTTTATTTAAAATCGGCTTCTTGAGCGATTTCAATTTTTGTCAAAAACTATTTGGAAATGTCCCAAAAAGATCCTAAAATCAAAAAATCCGGGTTGGTTTGACTTTCCATTTAACTTTGTTTGAAGCTAGCCGTGACACCAAGGTGTTCCACATTTTCCGAACCCAAGCACTTTTGATTTTAAAAAAGGACCCTTTTCACTACACCTATTCTCGGTGCAGTTAAAATCATACATTAATATTAAAAACTAAGTAGGTAATACAAAATTTATATTTTAGGTGAATTAAAATACAAATGTGATATTTGTGAAAAACGATATGGTAACAGAGCATCCCTATATAATCATAAAAAATATACATGTGGAAAACAACCAGAACTCTTTTGCCCTTATTGTGATTACTGTTCGAAATATGTACAACATATGCAAAAGCATATGCACCTACAACATAATATTTATGTGTCCAGAGCTGAACTTAAAATTAAGCTTGACAAAAAATAGGATATAATTTTAAAGGTAGTCCTAAAGCTATTGATTTTTAGGGATGCCCCTAGTTTTTCAGTTGCCTAAAAATTATGTGTACATAATTTCAGGTCGTTAACGTTAACAGGTGCCACATCAAGCTTTTAAAATGGGGCACAAAACATATTTTAAGGGTGTAAACTTTACACTGTAAAGCCAAACGGTACGATCTAATAAAAAAAAAAAAATACAAAGAATCAAACACGAAGTAAAATACACTGTAAAGCCAAACGGTACAAACTATCAAAGAAAAAAATCAAAGAATCAAAAACGAAGTAAAATAAAAAGTTTATTTCATATACAGGGTTATTCAGAAATAAGTTCTAGAATTTTAAGGGGTGATTCCACATTCAAAAATATGGAAAAAGTTTCTATAAAGGAACCTTTTTTTATGTAAAGATTAATATTTTATCGAGAAAATTTCGAGAAATATAAAATGGCCTTTATCAACGTTAAGGTATGTGTAAAAATTTGTTACTGTGTTTCAAATGGTTCCAGAGATATTAAATAAAAACTACTTATTACATGTACCCTTAGGAGGGCCATTGCTCCCTTACGGCTCATTTCCTAACCAACTTTTATAGAAACTTTTTTCAATTTTTTTAATTAAAATTCTCAAACTTAATTCTGATTAACCATGTGTATTTTTTTAATTAAAAGCTAGGCGAAAGTAGGGTAACGGTGGGCATCTAAGCGAAACTTGATATGATTGTCACCTTATAAAAAGAAATAATGCAAAAATATTTATTAAACACAAAATAGGTATACAGGTTTTCAAAAACTTAATTTTTAAGAGAACGGTTTTGGAATTTTTGATCATTTAAAGAAAGTTGCCAAAACCCTTCTTTTAAAAATCTAGGTTTTGAACATTAATATAATTATTTTGTTTCCTACCTTTTAGCCATACGTAACGTAATTATAAGAAAGGTTTTAACTTTAAAAACTTCTTTTATTTTTTAAATTTAATTTTATTACTATTTAATGGAATGAAGGAAATGCGCATCATTACCCCATCATGAACTTAAAAATAAATTACTTTACATAACAAAATATATTTAATTAAATTTAACAAAATTACATGGATAAATTCAAATGATCATATCCTTCAAGAATATATTAAATATATTCTTGAAGGATATGATCATTTGAATTTATTTTAGAATAAATTTTATTTTAGAATAATCGGTCAAGAATTATGAACTTACCGTCCTATTTCGTACAAACATACAAACATACAAACAAAAATATTAACAACAAACATCAATTCACATATATTCAAATATTGTGAACAACTTTTATATCGTCGGCTTACAAGTAAAAGGCACTAAGTCACTTTTTTTGCAAAAATGGGATTTTAATGGCACTGTAATTAATTTTCGATGATCTATGTATAGGTAAACCGAACTAACTTCTAGGTGGACTGTCAAGGGACTTTTTACCCACTATACAAAACGCATCAATTTGATTTTGATTAAAATTTTATCTGACAATAGGCACTAAGTCACTTAGTGCACTTAGTGCGTTTTACTTGTAGATTATTTCAAATGTTTCTGCACTAAGCGACTTTCTAAAAAGAGTTAAATTATAAAAATATGATTGCTTGAATCATTTATATGATCGCCTTATTTATTGTACTGATAAACGCATTCAAATTTGGCTATGTTAAAGTTGATGGAATAGAGACAGAACAGAGAAACAGAACTTTACCTGTAAAATAACAATGATTTTTACGTGTGTAGGTAATAATTTAATTTTCATTTGCATTGTTTTTTTATTTATTATCAGATAATATTTCAAAACTAAATTTGAAGCCTTCACACTAAGTTCAAAGTCTCGGTGCATTTCTCAGGGGTTTTTTCCGAACTTGCGGCAAACTTATATTATTATTATTTATGTAATAACCAACGATTTAAGAGCAAAATTTAAAAAAATCTATCAGTTAGTTTTTTTTTTATTTAGATTTTTTTTATAAAAAATCTCAGCTATTTCTAATTATGTAATAAAAATATTATTAAAAATAAAGACTGCTTAATTTTCTACAAAAAAAGTAAAAGAATTTAAAAAAATGGTATTTACTTTGTAGAAAATTAAGCAATCTTTGTTTTATTTATAATAATATTTTTATTATAATTAGAAATAGCCGAGATGAAGACAAATAATTGAATAGGTGCAGATATTTATAAAAAATATAAATAAAAAAAAACTAACTGATAGATTTTTTTAATATTGCTCTTAAATCCTTGGTTATTATATAAATAACAAGAATATAAAAAAAACTAAAGTTCTAGGCAAGTTCGGAAAACAACCCGTAGAATTGCACCGTGAAGTGTTTTATCATTAATAATGATTCATTGAAAACTGTCTTATTTCTGGCATAGTAAGCAGTTTCATATAATTAATTAATTATTATTATTAATTTGGGAAACGTTCTTTAAACAATCAAAAAGTCCAAACCCTTCTTTTAAAAATCTAGTTTTTGAAAATTTATGTAAACATCTACTTTATAGTTATATAGTTTAATTAATAGAATGGTTTTAGTTTTAAATAGTGTTTTTTATATTATTTTATTGACTTAGTGCTCTTTACTTGTAAGCCGACGTCGTGGGCCTACAAGTAAAAGGCACTAAAAAGTCTTTTTTCAAATTTAGTTAAATTAAACTACTTCAATTTTTCTTTATTTAACTGCAAATGAGACATTATTATGTACAAACATGTCATTGCAATTTGCGGTAGGTATGTTTTTGGACTTACTGCTCTTTACTTGTAAGCCGACGATATGTCAGTCGCCGTTTTTGGTGCTAGCGAATTTTTAGACACGCCCCTCAAGCATGGACGCCTGAGATGTCTCAGAATACCTCGTAATATGAATTGTCGGTGGTGCGCACGGTTACCCACTGCGAACCGTTACCCTACTCTCCCCTATCTAATTATTTGATTTTTTTTTTTTTAATTGAAAAATATATTTTATACATTTTTTGTTCACTTTTTCGACCTAAAATTTCGTACACATCATTTATAGACAATTTGGAGGCGTCCTTAAAAATCAATTTCTTAGACCACTCTAGCAACTATATTTTCTATATAAATGAACCAAATTATTATAAGTAATAATTTAATTCATTGCTATAGAAATAATACATTAACAATAATGCCATAAGTGAAAATAGATAATGGTAAGAACAATCTAAATAAAGTTTTATTTTTTTGAATTTTGTTTATTTCTTTTATTATTATTTAATTTGTTTATAATTCGTTAACATAATATTATTTTATTTTTTGTTTTATTTTATTGTACAGTTTTTTTATTTTTATTGGGTTCGGCGTAAACTATATTAAATAAAGTTTATTTATCAAACCCCTGTAAATTTTAGCTCACGACATGAGGGCAACAAGTCCATGGCCTTTACCGCCCCATTTGCTATTACCAATGATGTTAATGCGAGAAAATATGCAGAAATCCATGCTTGCCAACCCACCCTTATTAGACTTATCTATTGGTAAGAACACTAAAACGTCCCCCAGTTCAGATAATGGGGATGGAGTTAGTTGCCAACATTGTGGCAGACATTATAAACTTAAAAGTTCCCTTCGTAATCATCAAAAATGGGAATGTGGCAAAGAACCGCAGTTTAACTGTCCCTATTGTTCCTACAAAGCAAAGCAAAAGATGCATGTGTCTAGACATATTGAACGTATGCATAAAGATGTCGATAATGCAATAATAAAACAGGAAATTAGGGAGGATGGAACCAATGGAGAAGAAAATAATGAAAATGGGGCAAATGAATAATAAAAAATTAATTAATTTGAAACTTTAGAGAAGGAATATTTTAGCACCTGAAGCTAATTTTGTGAGATGTCTCTGTTGGCTTATTTACGGGTTCCTTTAAGCATGCTTAGCATCATTTAAGAATCCTGGAAAAAGGTTATTTACAAGCAAAATACTGGAGCGGTTTTGATCAACCGACCCTGCTGCCACCTACACTAAGATTGTAAAAAATAATTACTATTAAAGCGGCGTTTACACTTGGCGGCTGCAATTTCCACTCAGCTATAAAACTGTTGCCGCAAGAGCTTGCCTGCAGTTTAATCCAGTTCAACATCATGCTGCTGCAGCAGCTTGACACTGGCAGTAGAAGGGAAGTTGTAGAAGTGAGAGTAAAGGAAATTTGGATTCTCGTTTCTGATTGGCTAAAAACCTGTTGCCGCAACACCCTTGCTCGAGTGTAAACGACAATTTAGTATTTAAAAACAAACTTAAAATTAAAAGTTTGATATGTCGATGCTGCCATCTGTAATCAAATAATTAAACTCAAATATATTAATTTATATTTTAACTTACTGGTACCTCGATCAAAATTAGCAAACAGAGTATCTTTTTTTTTGTTACGTTGCTTTGGGAAGTTCGTTCCCTGAAGTTGCAAATTCGAGAAATTCGAGAATAGACGAGTTGTCCAAATTAACCTTTTCAAAGTCTTTCTAAATTTGTAAATATAGGTAGGGGAGGGTCTTACAAAACGGGTGGTATTATACAACCGGGTACTGCCCCATTTTATATACAGTTGCTGTCAATGGCCGCTAACACCAAAATAATAATGTAAATAGTCAGTTATTGTGAGTGATGATCCCTCCATTCATAAATTGCATAAATTTCATAATCTCAGATTTTAGGTGCATTTATCTTGATTTTTAAGATACGTTTCGATTCATATGTTTTATTTAATGACCGATTAATATTGTTTTTAAAACATTTTTCATTCACACCAATAAATTACCTGTAAATTAGTACATGATTTTGACTTATAATTTATAACCTAAAATTTTGAAACACGATTTAATGTTGTAATTTGGAGTTTTAAAAAACCGGATAGTCATGATGGCTACAAAACTGGGTACCCACATTACGTGACAAAGATTTCGTTACTTCGGAGGAAGAAGATATTAATATTGATAGGATCATAACTTCTTATCCATTTGTAACTAAATATTCAGTTACAAATGGATAGGAAGTTATGATTCTAAACAAACAGTAGGTAGGACACAAACAAGTCATTTAGTAATAATTATACTTTAAAATTAAATGAATGTTTTCTTCGGTAAAACTGCACTCAATACAGAAACTTTTTTCAACTGATACCCGGTTCTGTACGACTCTCTCCTACTTAACTTCAGTATAAACATTTTTTTTGAGATATAACCTCAGCAGGTTATAAAAACTTTGAAAGCCGAAAAGTGCTAAAAACCATGCGCAAATAACTAGGATATTCGCTTAAGCTTTAATTTAAAGCTATAATACACTCATTTAAAATACAAAAAAAATGTACTTTTTAATTTGATCGGTGATTGGATCCAATTTTCAATACAAAAAAATTGAAAAATTTGTTGATTCTTTTGAGGTCTTTGAAAGGACTTAAGAAGGGTCCACAAATTTGGTTTGAACTTCATTGTTTCAGTGGGAACACCTACAAAAATATTACTAAGCTAACTTAAAAAAAAGAGCTCTTGAAAGGTTTGATTCGGTAAAAACTTCTCTATTTGAATACTTTTCAAATTTTATTTCATTTATTGGTTACCTAATTTATAGGAAACATAACATAACTTTTATCCAACACCTTCACAGAAATACTTGTTTTGAGAACTATTTTAAATGTCAAAAGTGAGTTTTCTCCACTAGTGACTCTTTTACGTACAGCTTTTGATCTCACCCAAAATTAGTTACATACCCTGTTAATTAAGTATTTTAACTATTCTATAAATAGAAGCACGTAAACTAAACCATAAAAATTAAAGAAAACCCCAAATTATTCTTTAGTTTTTGAATAAAATACTGTTTTTATTAAAAATTCTGTCATCACGGCGTCCATTTTGACGTTTGTAAGAAATGTAAAACTAGCAATTGTTTATTTTTAATAGGCATACTTAGGCCATAGCTACCTATTATATTAGTATTAAGAAAACTTAATCTTAATATTTTTGACATAATTTTTCGCAAAATTACAGATTTTTATTTAAAAATAAAAGGTGTTGGATAAAATTAAATTCTCAACTCGTGTATTAAGTTATTTTATCCACTGATATTCTTTGCGTGGATAAAATGCTACTTAATACACTAGTTAAGAAAATAACTATTAGATACATATTTTTGGAGCTGGTATGATAAAATTTATTATAAATCTTTTCTCTTCTTCTAATTTTTTAAACAAGAAATTGTTTTTACCCCGAAAACAGTTTTTTGTATATAGTTACAATACTATCATATATTATAGCTAAATATAGCTAAATAGTAATTAGTAAATATTTGTTGGGTATATTTTAGGTTATTTTTGTTTTGTTTACAATTAAATTTTATTTGTATTGCATTTTATATGCTAATAATTGCATGTATACTCATATTACATTTATATTTTTGGGACAATTTAAATTTATATTTTTAACGAAATTCCTTGGGATTCTACTGACTGCCGATAATTCAACTGGACAAAAAAAATATTGGTAAAAAAATATTATTTTATATAATAATATTTCCTACAGCATGCTTCTTGAAATTTATTTAGGGTTATTTGTGATAAACACTCGGAAATGAAGCAAATAAAAACTTTATTGTATTACATAATCATGCCAACGTTTCACATAATATTTAGGCTTCTTCAGGGCTAAATTATTAAATATGCATTAAAACAAACAAATTAAACAAAAACATTACATCAACAAACAAAATACACTGGACATTTTTTAACAGGGGAATACTCACTGTAGTAATTAATTGTTCTACAATGAGTATTCTCCTGTTTAAAAATGTCCAGTGTATTTTGTTTGTTGATTTAATGTTTTTGCTTAATTTGTTTTTTTTTTTAATGCATATGTAATAATTTAGCCCTGAAGAAGCCTAAATATTAGGTGAAACGTTGGCATGATGATGTAATGCAATAAAGTTTTTATTTTGCTTTATTTCCGAGTGTTTATCACAAATAACCCTAAATTATTTTATATAATTTAATTACCAAATTACACAGTGTGTAATTTAAGTAATAATACATGATGTCGACGAAATATGCACAATTTGTTTAATTTTAAATATTTTGGACTGTTTAACTAAAATTGAAATTATTAATGAATGAAGCAGATGTTATTTGACCCGTGTCCATATGATCTTTTTTATTATATTTTGATGTTTTATCAAATTCATTCCATTTTTATGTTTACAATTTTATTATTATAAGGCAAAGTAAAAAGTAATAAGTATAAAAAATATACAAAAATTGTTATAGACATGGGCCAAATATTATCTCTTAATAGAGCTGAAGTCCATTAAAGATACCAGTTTAAAAGAAGTAAAAATCAAAAAAACCTTTTAAATGAGGTATTTCTGCGCGGTCTGCATTTTCTTCGTTGGGATTAACATTCTTGAAATTTATAATAAAAGCCCCGATATACTACTATTTATATTAGCCCTATATAATATAATTATATATAACACAGTTCCGTCAAAGAAGTACAATAATCACCGTTTGCCTCAAAAAATTCAAATGTTTTTAAAATTGGTAGTGATACCTATAGTTTATACTTGATGAACGTATTAAAAGTCCCCAATAATTATTGAAGGCGACCTCGCCATCTTTATTTTAAGACGATATTTGCAAAAAATACAAAAGTGTACCTTAAAATCAAGATGTTGGCCTTTGCTAATTTTCTTAAAAACTAAGTTAAAAAAAAAAATTTAAAAAATTATTTTGTAGAGAATTTTATAATCTTTCTTTTTTATAAAAACTATTTTTTTTAATTGACGGTTTAGAAGTCATTTGTAACAAACTCCAAAAGTACACCCTAAAATCAATATGGCCGCGCGAGCTCACCTTTAATTGTTGAGGACTTAGACGTTCATCAGAAAGGTCTTAACTACAACTAACTTTTTAATTTTTTTGAGACAAAAAACCTTCGTTTCCGGGACTAAATAATTTTTTATATTAATAATATTATTATATCCATGCCTTAGATATACAGGGTAATCAATAACTGCCATGCCAAAATTTAATAAGTGATTCTGCATTCAAAAATATCAAAAAAAGTTCCTATAAAAGTTGGTCCACAAATGAGCCCTAAGTGAGCTACAGGCCTTTAAAATTGTTATAAAAATAAGGTTTTTAATTAATAAGTCTGGTACCCTTTAATCTAGAGCGACGAGCTTTTGAATGTGTACTAGCAGTAATAAGTAAAATAACTTTATGTTAATTTATTTTTTTGAATTTATCCAAAGAAAAAATGTATTAGGCTTAACACATTTCTGCCCCAAACTTTTTTATGTATACTTTTTTTTAATTTATTGTGATAAATGTGTATTCCTTGAGTAAAAATACATAAAAAATTTCATATAGTGTAACACTGTAGGAGCAACCGTTTTCAAAAAATATTCAATAAAGAGGCAAGGCATTTTGTGCCACCAAAAACGTTACTTTTTAAAAGGCTATTACTCCTTTAATATTAAATTTAGGTGTTTTGGTGAGAAATACTTTTTTGCTCAGTTTTAACTGAAGAATCACCCTGCATCATTAAAATTTTATTGATGCTTTTTTTTGCTCCCCATTCAATATGTCATCTTCGAAGGGCCGTAGCTCCCTTAGGGCTCATTTCCGGACCAACCATTATAGAACTTTCTTTCATATTTTTGGATGTAGAATCACCTGTTAAATTTTGGTATGGCAGTTACGGATCACCCTGTATGTAGCAATATTTTTAAACTCAGGTACATGTATACAATTCACTGCCTTTATGTAAAATATACATTTCCTAATAAATATACTGTTAGGTAATTATTACTCATGTGATAAAGAAACTATTTTAGACGTTCCTGTTTTTTTTTTTATATTAACGGTCCATTGCTCCTGTTTAAAAAGTGCCTTTAATTGTTAAGATTTTTACAAATATTTTTATAGATTTAAAATTTTATAGTTATAAAATCATATGCCTATATTACAAAACATTTTTTATCAATAAAACAATAAACTATCAGACTTTAAGCTTTATATAAAGCTTTATATTCATAATTGTTATTTATTAACACTTAAATTTGATGTTTTGGATTTTAAAGGTCTGGTAAATAGTTAATGATAAGTCTACAAGATTTAAAAGGCTTTTTTAATATAGACCGGATTTAACTTAAAGTTACTATTACAGTATAAAAATAGAATAACTACAGCCCTTTAAAGTCGAAAATTGTAAGATGTTGCTGATTTTCTTTGGGCAGCATAATTAGATAATATTTGCTTAATTTATTTAAGAATAATATTACACAATAGCATTTTATTCAATGAGCGTATAATAACTACTATGAGAGTGAATTTTGGGACACGAGCCGAAGGCGAGTGATCTAATCACCCGAATGATTAATAGATATTATACGCAAGTATAATTCTATACTTTATCCAGGGTCAGACCTGTGACCTATAATTCAACGAGCCTATAATAATTGATATTAATCAGTAAGGGTGAATTTTGGGACACGAGCCGATAGGCGAGTGGCCTAATCACCCGAATGCTTAATAGATATTATACGCGAGTAGAATATTATACTTTATCCACTGCCGTTTCGGGTTTTAACCGGTTTATTTTTACAGACCCGTGATTAATAGGCCTAATAATCACGGCCGTGGATAAAATATATTTTTTTTTATTTATAAAAAAAATACTTGCATAGTTTTTTTATATTCAAACTTTGAATCCCAAAGTTTTATTGTTAATAATTAGAAATAAGTGGTGAAGGTTTTTTTTTAACTTTACTATGATAATGTAATACTCATATCATTAATTGTGATTTTACCAATAGTACAGTTCCTTTTATACATTGTATATTTTGTATATTTTTACATGAATACAAAGCAGATATTTTGTACTGAATAAACGTTTAAATTAAAGAAATATTTTTTCTATTCCCCTCTATTGTGGTGCACTCTAAAGGTGTAATTAAAAAACTGAGGCCAACAAAATAATACTTTCCCATATAGGTCTAGGTTAATTAAAACCAAAATACAAAAAGAAAATAAAAAAATTTAAAGGAAAATTCTTAAAAAAAAAAGAATTTTCATTTTATGTTATGTTTTCATAAAACAAAAAATATTTGTTTTTTAATGAATTTGTTTTCACCTCATTTTACCACCTTACCCCATCCCGATTTTTACCAAAATACATCCCAGCCTAGAAGTTTGGATAATCAACCTATGGTCCAAATTTGAAGTCTTTAACGTTCTTGAGTTATCGGGTCGAAAATTTCCCGGACAGACAGAAAGACAGACGAAAATATTTTTTGAAGGCATTCATATTATAAAGAACATGTTCTGTAAAAATCACATCTTAACGTTGGCAATATTCTTACCTACGTTATGTTCTGTGAATAAAGCTCAACTAAAAATGACATAAGGGGCTGTCCATATATAAACTGTTTATTTTTGCAAATTAATACAGGAACAGTAATTACATTTGCTGATGATACCGCTATATATGTCGAGGGAGATACCTGGGAGGAGGTGATAAAGAAGTGTGAGGCATGCCTACAAAAACTAAAAAATTGGTTCGACTGTAAATTGCTAAAACTAAATTTTGATAAGTCAAAATTTGTTGCATTTAGTATATATGAGAATTCCCAGCCTGTAATAAACCACCTAAATATCCACACTGAATCATGTAACACAAACCCTTGCTCTTGCATTAAAATTCAAAAAACTAATTATGTAAAATATTTAGGAGTATGCATAGATTCACATTTACGGTGGAATTTCCATGTTTCTACTTTATGCAACAGATTAAGACAAATTCAATACTGCTTCTGCATTCTTCGAAATATTTTGTCAGCTAAATTAATAAGGAATGTTTATTATGCCCTTGTGCAATCATTGCTCTCATATAGTCTGTTGGTTTGGGGTGGGACCAATAAAACAATAATTTCATTTGTAGAAATAATACAAAAAAAAATTATTAAAACTATATTGAATAAGCCAAATCGTTATTCAACAAATTTGATTTTTTCTGAACTAAATATAATGAATGTACAACAGTTATATCTATTAGAAATTTCAAAATATTATTTTCAAAATAAGTCAGTTATAAATCCGCCTAATCATGAATATCACACACGATCAAAAGAAAATCTTACAGCTGTAATTCCACGAAAAAATAAAAGCATAACTCAAAAAAATTTTACATACCATGTTCACAAACTTAACAATCTTATGCCAATAGACTTAAAAGTAAATACACAGGCATATAAAACTTTTGTTAACAAAGTCAAAAATTGGATAAAAAATACAGAAATTAATTTATAATTCATTATTTTTATTTTACATAAACGTTAAAAAAATATATAGCAATAAAATAAATAACCTACAAGACAATAATTAACTTCGAAAATCGAATTCAAGTATCCATAGGCCACGTACAAACTATTTATAGCTTTTGTGGCCAATACAAGAAATGTTTATCGTCTATTATAAAGTAATTCAAGTCTCGCTTAATTTATTATTATTGCATGCAATTTATTATATTAGTTAGGAACTTTTTTATGTATAAAGTATTGTAATAATCTATATTAAGTGAAACAATAAAATAAAAAAAAAAATATATATATTACGTAACGCACCTAGGGGGGTCAGAGAAATTGTTACAGTTTGTGACAGGGGGTAGGGGGGGGTCTAGGTAAACGTTACCTAACGGAATTTAATAAATTTAATGTTTATTTCTAAGCTTGGCAGATGTATTTTTATTTCAACATAAATTACTATTTAGTGGCCCATAATTCCCTTTTTCACACAAAAATTGACGAAACTATGCATATTTAAATAATATTGTAATCAGTAAAAAAACTGTTGACATTGATATTAAAAAAAAAATCTTAAGGCCCTGTTCTTGCGTGATCTTGCCGATGAATCATCGGCGATGATACATTTTCGCGCGGAATGTGTACTCACAGAACACCAATGTGTGTACTATTTTGTGTACCTGTGCATAAACAATATACGTGTTATATGTGAAACTCAGTGTAAAAAGAGGTACCTAGTATTTTTTCCCTGTATGATATTGATTATGAATATTTTTTTAAAGTTTGAGTGATTTTTTCGTGTAAATTTTTGTTAAGGTTATGTTATACTATATTTTAACATCATGTTTTTTTTGTCGAGAAAAACGAATCAATAGTGACAATACAGTTAAATTTATTGCGAAACAAAAATTTTATATAGTTACGCGTTACACAGGGGGGGGGGGTGTAGGTAAATGTGACAGTTTGTTACACAGGGGGGAGGGTGGGGGGTCAATTATTTAAAAAAAATTCGTTACGTAATATATGGACAGCCCCTAATATATAATGTGAAAATACATAATAATACTATAATAATTTATATTATTATTAATTTGAGCCATTTTGCCTCAATGATGATTTAAATTAATAAAAATCTAAAACAGAAAATAAAATTTAAATGTTCTTATCAGGCGCACCTATTTCTAGATGCGCTGGTATCATGGTAAGGTATTGCGTTTAAAATAATACTTACATACATAAAAAAAATATTAGTCAATACCTTACCAAAGTTTAAACATTTTGCCTAAATAAATAATTTTTAATAAAATTTTTGATAAATCGTTAAAATAATAAAACGTGAACGAAAAAACTGAATAAAAGTTAACTTCTAACGTTTCGGGATCTAATCTGATTCCGTTTTCGAAGAAAATTATTCGTTTTTGAAAGAATTTGTGCAATATTTGGTTTTATCAAAATATGACAAATTTCAAAATATGTCATTTTGAGGCAATTGAAACAAAGACACCCGTAACAATAAAAAAGGTATAGAGAAAATAATTTGGAAAAGGCGTTTTTGTTAAAAACGTGTAAAGAAGTTAATTTGTAAAAAACTTTTTTATTCAAAAGTTAAGTTACAGCGTCATCATTAAGTATTTGTATCCAAATATTAGATACATAATTTTATGAAAATTGGTATATAGGGGTTTTAAAGATCGACGAATATGAATCTAATAACATCTTTTTTTCACCCCCTGAGGGGTTTTCGTGAAAACTGGTAAATTGGGGTTTTTGAGGTTGCTGAGACTGAATCTGATAATAAAAAATATCTAAACCCAACCCCTGAGGAGTGGGGGGTAGTTATCGTGAAAATTGGTATATTGGGGGTTTTGAGGTTGCTGAAAGTGAATCTGATTATAAAAAAATTCTAACTCCACCCCCAAAGGGGAGGGGGTAGTTTTCGTAAATATGGTGTATTGGGGTTTTTCAGGTTGCTGAAAGTGATTCTAATAATAAAGAAATTCTCACTCCACCCCCTGAGGGGCAGGGGGTAGTTATCTTGAATCTTTATATATTGGGGTTTTTGAGGTTGCTGATGAAACCGATTCTTATAATCATTTTTTTCTCACTCCCTGAGTGTGGAGGGTAGTTTTTTTTGGAAATTTGTATATTGGGGTTTTTAAGGTTGCTGAAAGAGAATCTGATAATAAAAAAATTCTAACACCACCTCTAAGTAGTAGGGGGTAGTTTTCGTGAAAATTGGTATATTTTTAAGGTTGTTCGAAATGAATCTGATAATAAAAAATCCATTTTAGGCGAGGTGAAAAATGGGAAATCTCTTTTACTGGGCAGGGTATTTTGCTATTTTATGACTGAAACTACGTTAAATTTTCTAATTTTTGAAGTAAAATATATTAAAAAAAATAAAAATGGGCGACTTTAGGCACCCAAGCAGTTCTTATCGATATATTTATTAATAGCGGAAAATTTTCGGATAAAAAAAAGCCTTACAAATCCCATATTACATTTTAATCAATCGGAACTGGGTATAACTCACTCACATACATATTTTATTTTTTTTCCATCATGGATAAGAAAAACTTTGTAGAGTTTTTTTTTTATTCGAAAGCAGCCTTAACACGTTCGCGACGAAGGTGTTTTCGGTAAAACTCAACTATACAATTGTTTGTATTTTATTAACATCGTATATAATCCATATTAAACCCTGGTACAGCGATGTATATACATTATATGTATAGTCTTAAATCCAATATCGTAAGTATAACTGACAAGCAGTGGATTTAAAGGCGTAAAGAAACTGAATTAAACCGTGTACCACCGGTGGCGCACGTCGTCGCAAACGTGTTAAGAAAAATTTTGTGCATTTTGCTCACAGAGTAACGGTTTATCATAAATGTAGCATTGTCTTATGCAAAATCGTGGATATACTTAGTATGTATAAAAAAGTATTACTTACCTTTTAACCACATCATAAACTGAAATGCAGTGTAACTATACTAGCGCCTTCGCCAAATTTTTAAATAATTTTATTCGGTGTCTGTCAGCTCAATGTGTTAGTAAAAAATTTACTATACTGAATTTTATTGAGGACTATACTTAAAATTTTATTAAAGATATTGGTCCCTTTTATTATGCACGAGCTGATTTGAAAAATTTTCGAAAATAAGTTTTGTACATAATTATATTTGTGTAAAACATGTTAACAGACAAATATAATTATGCAAAAATATAAATGTGGAGATCGACCCCTTTACAACGAATTAATGGTACTATATTGAGGCATTGAATAGAATAAAATGTAATAACAAAAATTACAGTGTGTACCAAAAACATTGACAGATTCAAAGTGTTTTGTTTTTTAATAGAACCTTATCTCATCACAGAAAGGTTAACCACATAAGGGAACGTTCAAGTATTAAGTAACGCAAATTGTACCAAAATTCATACACTTCATACTCCGGTTCTCGCGTTATTTAAGGCTGTAGAGTTTTCATATTTTGGCTAACCCCCTAACACACTCCGTATTATGAGGGGTAGCAAAAATATGAAATCTCTATAATCTAATGTAATTTGGGTACAATTTGCGTTACATAATACTTGAACGTTCCCTAAGTGAGATTTAAAATTTTAAAAATTCATCTAGAAGCATTTGTTAACATGGTTCTGAGATGAAAGGATAACTAGCTATTAGATAAAGTCGCAAATGCTAATAGCTGTATTTCTAAATCAAAATAACTTGGCTCACATGTAACACATTTAAAGTGCACTGATAGAACACTATCGTAATCAATAGCGTAATCAGCTTATAGAATACAACAATAAATAGTTGTATATGCACCAACCACTATATATTGCATAGAATACAACAAACAAGTAAACGAGTTCGGTATTTACAAACGAATGCAGTTGTTCGATTTACAACAACAAATTGTACGCAGTTTATTTTAAATTCACATATTACATGTACACATAAAATCCACATATCCCATGTACATGTACATTGTACTATGCTTATCATTAGGTATACTTACGCACATGGAAATTTCAGCCGAAAATGCCTACTTTAAAAAAGTCCAAACGTTTGCTATTAATATTTTTAGATTTTTCTATCAGTGTGAAGGACAACATTTTAAAGAAATGTTTCGAACTCGTGTTACTATGGGATTCACAAAATTTACTTCAGATCTCCCTTTGTTAGTTATGTGTATACGGTAAAATTCGATCATCGACACGTAAAACTACACGGAAAGAAATTAGTGGGCTCTGCGCTATACATTATAAGATATTTGGTAACAGTGGCAAATTATAGTGATTTAAGCTATAGATTATAAGGGACACATTAACTAATAATGTTAAAAATAAATTGGAAACGATTATATATATTACAGACACGATTATATTTATTACAGGCACTATTATAAATTTACAGAAATTTTATTATATTATAAAAATTATTAGCACGGACAATAATTAAATCTATTTAAGCTATAAATGCCATACTATTTGTTATATTTTATTATTCACTAAACAATTAAAGTATTTCATATAAATTTTTACACTGACTGCCATAATTGTAAGACAAAGCCTTGTATTTATATAATAAGCGATTATAATTTGCTTGGTATATGTGTTATAGCGCTCCTAGCTATAATTTTTTTTTTCCGTGTAATGGCAATGAATAACTGTTATGTTTTTAGGTGAAAAAGTTCACAGATGCTTGGTTTGTGACAAGGCATACTCTAACAAAAAAAGTTTAATCCGTCATATGAAATACGAATGTAACCAAGAAAGAAGATTTAGTTGTCCCTATTGTCCATATCGCGGATATCACAAATTTAACGTTATTGGTCATGGAAGAATAAGACATGGGGTTGAAATAACTGATGTACCAATACTTAGTATGTTATAAAAATCTATTCAAAATAAATACTTTCGTTGTTTTGTTATTAATTTTAATTATTTTAAGGAAAGTCTTGTTTTAGTAAAAAGTTTTTGAAAAAAATTGTAATGTTTTTTTATAATTCTTTACGCTTTATACTTTATCAAGGTTCGCCTTTATTCACTTTTAGTTTAAGAATAGAAAACACTCAGTTTTCTTGTAAAATTTGTTTACTTATTATGTAAATATAAATTTAAAATCAAAAATCAAATAATCTATAGGAAGGAACGGTTTTAAATCGCAAAAAGAGTCACATAACCTCCTTAATATTTTATACATTTTTCCTATAGTAACTGCTGTATACTACCAGTACAGAAAACATTGTCCAAAATACGTGATGATTGGTTTCACCCCTGCTGATCGGTTTCACCCCGGTTGACGGTCTGCTTATTAAATTATTGACAGATTTGTTTTGGTTTATCGACATTTTTCTTCCTCAAAATCTTTTTTATATGCCAGAAAAAAGTTATCTAATAATTATAATTAAAGTTGCACAAAGGATAATTCATAAAAAAATTAGACTAATAAAAATTACACATACGTGTGACGATAAACCTGCTTGGATTTAAAAGGTAATTTTAATAGGTTTTTGGTTGCTAAATTAGCATGCTAATTACTGAAAAATTATTAAGTAAACTATCGTACAGTTCTCCCGTTTTCTTTTTTATAATTTTCATGTATTTTGATACCGTTAAACCTTGCAACTTTGCCCAGAGCGTACAACTTTGCCCACCTCTTTGAATGTGGCAATAGCAATAGCAAAAGCAGAAAGGTTTGATGTTAGCAGTTAGCTTTCTAGAAGTGTAGAAACGTGGTCAGTACTTCAACAGCTGCCCTACTGTTGTGTTGTTCCTCAAAATCAGATAAACAAATATCGGCAATTTTTTGGCAGTTTTTAGCACTGAAAGCTAAGGTTTTCTTTGACTTTATTTATTGCAATATTTTAATGAAATTTGAACTAGATATTCCTTTACATATTTTTACCAAAATAGCGATATAAAATTTTAGCTTATGTTAAGGGGGCGGCCTTTGCAAAAGAAAAATTAAATAAAAACAGGTATTTTTATGTTAAAAACTAGTCCTGTTTTGTGTTATAATATTTTTAAGAAGAAACATGCTGCTTTTTTATGTTCAAATTATGTTTGTGAAAGAAGTCGTTTATTTTTATTAGTTTTAAAACTTGTCATATAATTATTTTTTGTATGTTTGTAGTTTTTTTATTAAAAAAATATGTTCCAGACTTGTTATTTTTTTTATTGCATCCAGATACAGTGAAAAACTTTTTTAAAAACGTATATAGTAGGCAAGGATGTACTAAGCATCGTTAAAATTGACTCACAGTATTTTTTTGTATTTGTTGCAAGTTGCATTTTTTGGATGCAACTTTGCCCACCTCTTTCTTATTTTTTTTCTCGTAATTATCGTTAGGCTAGAAATTATACACTCTGTCTGGATTAACTTGACACTGTAATCAATAATTTGGCTTAAGTACTTTTAGCGATTTTTTTTTACCAAAATGTTATTAGCAATAAACCACATTTACCTGGGCAAAGTTGCAAAGTTTTATGGTAATTTAAAAAGAGATAGTCGGCCTTTGTCCTAAACTTTTCCTTTGTTTTTTTTTGTGATGAATTTTATATCTGACTCAAGGAATATTAATAACAATAAAGTAATCCTAATTTAAAAATGCATTTATAACTAGATGTATTATCAAATGCCATGTATGTTAATTAATTATATTAAGATTTTCTCTAAAAACGCAAAATAGAAATAAATTGTTCTAGCCTTTTTAACTAAAGCCCTAAAGAAATTTATTAAAAAAAAAACACTTTCTTTTTTGCGCAAAAATACTTTGTAATAATAAACATATTTAAAGTAATATATTATAAATTTAGTCATATTATAAAGAAATAATATTTTTTCACCACCAGCCTAAAAGCACATCTTTATTACTGTTCTTTTAATTGGTAGAAATATTATTTCTCTACCTATGACGTCAGAGGTTCTAAAAATAATGAAATTGCACCATGGTTAATAATGAATTTTTATTCAGATGTTTTGGCATCTGACGTTTCACATAATTATTAAATCACATTGCTATTTACAAGTGTCTTTAGACACCAAATTTATTTATTGCACGATAAATTAAAAAATATTAACTAAATTATAGGTAATTATAGGTAATTTACAAAAAACACTTCGAAAAGTGAAAATCATTGGTCCATCATATTCAACCATAGATTATACAACCCATAGATTACCGTAAAGATCATAGATTACTAGAGGTACAACCCCCATATATTAGATATTAGATATTCAACTCGTAAAACGACAATGTTTTATAGGTTGCATATGCCTTGCTCCAAGCCTTGCCTAATTTGGGCAGCACAAATAATCTGGTCTTTTGTTGATATAACCTTAAAATAAAATTGTTTATTTTTTAAAATGACATATTTATTAACAAAATTTAATAAAAGTAATAAGTAATTTTGTAATCTACTTATAAAAATTATAGTTAATTGTACAATTTCGGCAAGACATATTTATATGAGCAGGTGATGTTATTTGTATATTTATTTATCTTTTTTACTGTTAAATTATTTTATTTATTTATTTATTTTATTTATTTATTTCTAATCCAAACGGATCATACGATCCAATTACAGGATAGGTCAAAAAGATACACTAACGTTTACTTATTTACAAGTTAACTCTACGGCCGAGGTTTAAGTCGACTATAAAGTGTTAAAAATTTGAGATCCTAATGTTAAAAAAGTCGGTATGCCTATTTACAATGTTTGCGAAGTAACACATTTGATACAGTGGAGACATAATGAGTTGATTTTTTCTGGTTCTGGGCAAGTAAAATATATCGTCTTGTTCATTATTAACAAGTTTGTATAGAAATATAACCATTGTGTTGTATCTTCGTTGTTCCAATGAAATAAAGTCAAACTTTAACAAAAGGGAACTATAGTTTGCTCTATGATTGTATATACCTGTGTCTTTATAATCCAAGTATTTGAGAAATATTTTTTGCACCCTTTCTACTAGTTCAGTGTGACAATTATAAAATGGTGACCATACGACAGAACAATATTCCAAGCTACTCTTGACTAAAGCGTTAAACAGACTGATTATACTCGATAAATTATTAAAGTCTCTGGAGTTCCGCACTATGAAACCATATTTTTGTATGTGTTAAAGTTTGTGAGTATTCTGTATGAGGTGAATTTGTATCAAAGATGTGGGGTACTGTGGGGTTTTCCGGTTATTAAAATCAGTAGGCAGAGTTGTATTGAAAAGGGAAGAACTTGAAGAAAAATTAACTAAAGAAAGTAGCCTTTTCATTAAATTTTAGTAAAATAAATAAATAAATAGCTAATTCATTGTACTAGTAGTGAAAAAATACTATATTTTCCACGTGAGTGAAGATTTAACATTTTAGACAGCGTCTTGCTGGCTTCGCGCTAGAGCGCTCATCCCGCAATTTAACGCGGGTCAAAAATTTTAAACTTCTCTCACTTGGTAAATAATATACTATTTCGTACGACCTAGTGTACACGAAATAAAGAATGCATGTTCACTATATGTTCTCGTTGCGAGATTTTTCTATCGCACGAGTACATAATGCATATCTTAATGAAATGACAAAAATCATTTGACGTTTATAAAATTTTGAAATGTCAAAATTAAACACAGGTAATTCTTTAAAAAATACATTTTTTAAGAGTCTAGACTGTAGATCGAACAAAAAAATGTTGTTCGCAACTCGTTTGCGACAAGTCCTTAGTGCACTAAGGACTCAAGACGCTTACTTGTTACGAAAACTACTAATTCATTAAAAAACAAGGTGCGGAAAAAGTTCGTTAACGTTATGAAAATTTATAAAAGCTCCCTATACTGGTTTGGACTTTTTATACTGGATTTGCTTACAAGATACATGACGGCACATCAAGCCAATCATAGCATTCTTATGTATTATGCTTGTTATGCGAGCCTGTGTATGTGCCCTAAGGGCACCGCTCACCAATGAATTGACCGCTGCCTGTAACCAGTGTTGCCAGTTTTTATAATTTTATAAATTTGCACCCTGTATAAGTATTAATAATAATATAATTTGTTTCGACTTTTATTATTTGTAAATCATACGTTATACGTATACTACACGACAAAAAAAGAAATGAGCACATATTGGTAAGCTGCACTCCATAAAATACGAAAAAAGTTATTAAAAAAGACTGTTTTTTTTTTTTGACGCAACATTTGCAGGTCATTGTTATTTATCAGTGTAATTTGCACTTTTGAAATAATCTTTTAAATCTAATACTTACGTTTTTAGGTATGATTTATGAGCACAAATGTCCGAATTGTAACAAAATGTACAAACATAAAACATCACTATACAACCATACCAGATACGAATGTGGAAAACTCAAATCCAATATCTGCCCAATGAAAAATTGTACATATGGTACAAAACGACCCTCATCGCTTCGGCATCATTTGATTTATGTACATGGAGTCCCTAAGAATGAAACTAAAGCAGTAATTAAACAAAAAAGATTTACGCATGGGACCCATTTTATTGATATTTAAAGCATTCTTGTAAGGTATTCCCGAATCCAATTTGAGTTTTAAAGAATGATCAAAACGAACAAAACCATTAACATTAAAATCAGATTGTTTTCGAAAGGTCTGTTAAAAGTTTTTGGTTATGGACCTGTTTTTTTTTACATTTTTATGTATAATTCACTATTCTGGTTAAATTTTGACCATATTATTGCTATATCGATTTTTATTTTCAAAAAAAAAAAATGCAGTACATGTACAAAAATCATTTTTTGCATGTCCAAGACTAAAACTGAATTTTACGATTTCATTTTCGGGACTAAACTTGCCGTTTTTCTTCCATGGGAAAAAAATCACGGCAACCTTGCTATTATTAAAAATACATACTATGTGCTTTACTGGTACAAACATTAGGTTTTGTGATGTATTGTAATAAATTAGTTAATCACACGAATTTATTTGATTTTAACAAAGAAAACTTTTAAAAATAACATTGTTTAAATTACTTAAAATTTATCTTCTTCGTCCATTTTTTCGAATTGACGATTGTGTCAACTATATTGAAAACAACTCAAATCGCGATAGCCGTGAAACTTACTTATCGCATTTCACAGGCATCTCGATTAAATTACGAAAATAAAACACCCGATTTTAGACGTATGGTTTTTAATTTTAATTTTATCTACCTGCCAAAATTATGTTTTTTCGTGCAAAAAATAGTGTATATACCACAGGACTAAACGTGGCTGTTTTAGTCCCTTGCATTTAACACTCATGCAGCTGGGCTAAAACAGCCAGTTTAGTCCCTTGGTATAGAAATAACTATTTTGACAGTTTATGTGATAAAAGGTTGCAAAAATTGGTTTTTGTATTTATATTTTTTTCTAAAACAAAAAATAATAATACATTTTTGTGAACGGAGATGGATTATTTGGAAAAACTTAACTAGAGTTAGTGGATGCCCAAATCGTACATAACATTGTAAAGAAATAGGGCCAGAGCCAAGAACTTTTGACAGTATCGTCGGTAAAACGATCTGTTACGATATTGCTGTTGATGGTTATGAATAGCCTAGACACCCTTCCACCGGTTGTTTGCTAGCATGCTTTAACCTTTCTTAAAAACTTAAACTGGATTCAGAACTACCGTGAAGGATTTATACATTCCAAGTGAATCTTTTATTAGTTCATTATCTGGAAGCACTTCTTTGTCCACTAAACTATAAACAGGGTGTCGCAAAACTCGCTACCATCTTAGAAGCTAAACATACTACATGAAAAAATATAAAAACATGTTTATATAAAGGTAGACCCTCAAATCCGTCCTAAACCCGTCAGCACCGAAGGCTCCAGTTACCTTCCAGGAACATTGCAGCCTTCCATTTTCATAAAATTTTACAATTTACCTTCGTGAAACCATTCAAGCTTGGCAAATAAAATAAATAGTTTGTTACCTTCCTGGAAGAGGGGGTTATGGCCCATGGCTTTGGCTCACCACATTTTTGCCCATTTTTTCAGTGTAATTTTTTTGCATTCTTTTACAAATTATGGATTATGTGAGTAAAAATACATGAAAAAGATTAATTTAATGTAATACCGTAAAAGCAACTGTTTTCGAAAAAAAATTAGTAAAAAAAATACAGGATGCGCCCCTTAAAAGTTTTACTATTTAAAGATAACTCACTTAATATTTATTTTTGAGCTAGGGTATAACAAATTTTATTTTCTTAGTTTTTAATGTGGAATTGCTCTGCAGTATTAAATTTAATTAATGCTTTTTTGGGCCCTATTTGAGAGACCTACATTTAATGGGCTAATTTGCGGCCCCATATTTTTTTTTCAATTTTTTTAAAATATATCCTATATACTCTATACACATACCCTTCAAGGATGGTCACGAGTTTTGGGACACTCTGTACAGTAAATATATAAATGAGAGGGACTTACAGTTTTGGTCATATACCGTTCTGAATAGAAATGCTTTTTCCTGATATTAAAGAAAATAAATGCTTTAAAAATTGTATATTGTTTTCATGGATGTAGAAAAAAAATTTACAGGGTGATCCAACTTTGTGTACACAATATCTCAGTTGCGGATGATGTAATTTTAAAAATTATTTTTTCACTTTTATCATCGTGTATGACATACATACAATGTATGTTCTTGAAATGGTATTAATACTATTCTCCGTTCTATTTGCAAGGAAGGAGCAGTTAGACCTATTTATTTATTTTTCCCAGAATTATCAAAATTTTATTAGTTTATTATTAAGAGAATGCTTTATTAAAAATGTCAATTGGTTAAAAATTTTAAGTTTATTCTATAGATCTATGGGCACTGAAGTAAGATCTTCTTTTCGTAATTTTACCAACCCAATACTCAAGTTATAAGCTCGAGAGTTAAGGTTTCCAAAGTAACCTTGGAAGGTATTTACATTTAAGGTAAATTGTTAAAATGTTGACATTATTTAAAATGGAAAATGCCAATATTTGATAATTTACGTTGATTTTAAATAATTACCTTGATAAAATACTTAAGGTAACTTTTAAGGAAAAATTCTCAAATTATAATTTTATATATTAAATATTATATACATATAATAAGTATATAATAATAATAATTAACCTAAAAATTATATAAGAAATAAAAATCGCACTTTTTAACCAATTAACAACCATTTATATTTTTATAATTATAAAACAATTCTATTAAAAATAAACTAATGAAAATTAAATAATTTTGGGAAAAATTAAAAAATGGGTCTCGCTGTGTCTTCCTCGTATATGGAGCATATTATTAACAACATTTCAAAAACACACAAGGGGTTGAAAGTTAAAAAAAGGGTTTTTGAATTTGCTTTAACCATTACTAAGATATTGGCTTTTGTACTCAAAGTTGGATGACCCTGTACATAGTTCTATTAAAGGTGGCCCAACGAAAATTAAACAGTGCCAATTTGGAGAATACATTCAAAATGTTAAAAATCTAAAAAGGAGGTTAATTTGATTTATTAAAGGTAAACCCAATTATGAAATCATTAAGACTCCTTATCTCACCCCCTTAACTTACCACCCCACCTTTAGAATCTTAAATGGAACCCCCTATTTGTAATATACCATTAAAAAGAGCTCAAGAACTAAAGTCAAATCGGTTCATCCCTTACTTTGAGGTAGCAAATTTTATTATTTAAAACTAATTTAATTTTGACAAAAAAAAACTCAATATTTTTTGCGTTTATGTTTAAAAATGGCAATTTTACCTTAAACCACCACCTAATCAACCCTATGTATACATTTCAGTAAAACCCCCCCTTGTTGCATATTATTTTAAATGTTCTTGGCAATAACTTTGTTGAAATACATAATATGCAGAATATTTTTCTGTTGCATGTATGTTTAAAATTTTACCTTTAATCCATCAAGCTAAATAAACCCTATAAATACATTTTATTTTTAGTATGACATTTAAATGTTTTTTAATTTATTTAATGTGATTGCAGGAAAATATCCATAAGAATGGTTATTTTGGTCTGGATATTTTTCAAAACCACATTAACATGAAAAATGATATGCAACAAGTAGGGGTTTTAAAATAAGGTAGGGTTGAGGATAATAGAGGGTGATTAATGTTAAAACGGTAAAGTTCTAAATATTAATACAAAAAGTTACGTTTTCTTATAAGCATCGTCAAAAATCATTCTAATATGCAATAAAAGGAGGTATCTGCTAAAATGTATAAATAGGGTTAATTGGGAGTAGTTGTGGGTAGTTGAGGGTAAAAGGATAGTTTTAAACATGAATATAAAAAATATGTCTTCTGTAAATATTTTTTTTTTAATTATATTTTAAATATTAAAATTTGCCACCCCGAAGTAAGCGATAAACCGATCATGATGAACTTCCAAATAGTATATTACAAAGAGGTGGTTTCTCTTTAAGAATATATTCAGGTGATTGGGGGCAAAGGGGTGAGATTATCCAAACAGTAGACTTTGGAAGAAATTATGGTATATTGAAAGAATTTCTATTTTATTACTTAGGTGTAATTTTAAGGTACTTAATGTGCTTTATAAATGCAAAAATGTTGTTAAAGTCTTTTTTTGAAAATAAATGTTAATATAATTAAGTATTATAAAGTCATAGATTTTATGTTTTAATTCCCCCATAAATAAATCAAATTGACCTTTCGATTTTTGATATTCTGTACGGCTTTCGACATAAGGTATTATATATTTAAATTAAATAAAAGGGTTTTCTTTTAGTCAATTACCACGATTTATTATAAAATTGGTTAATTACCGTGACTCGAGTTTCGTCATCATCGTCAGACGGTCTGTGGACAAGAAAAATATACTTTTACGATTAGTTCATAGAGATAAAATTATAGGTTAGGTTCCATTATACAACTTTTCATATTCCTAGATTACATAAACAACTTAGATCCACATATAAACTTTACGGTAGAGAATGAAAACAATGGCACCATAAACTTCTAAGATTTGACGGTTTCAAAAGAAAACTTAAAACATGTTTTTAAAATTTATCGTAAACCAACTCAAACAGACCACATTATCCCAGAGAAATCCAATAGCCCTTTCTGCCATAAGCTTGCTGCGCTACACAGTATGATACACAGACTAATAACCTCAAACCTTTCCCCCATTAACTACCAAATAGAGCTAAATACAATAGAACGTATTGCGACGAGTAACGGATACACCCCTTCCCTTGTACACCGCCTTATTTCTAAAAAACTCCGAAAAAATAATCTCGATACTACACTAGAAAATATAGATAATGACCAAAAATTTTTATCCCTTCCATACATAGGCCCCCTTAGTCTTAAATTTAGCAACTATTTTAAGAAACTAAATTATAAAATCTCTTTCCAAAACAGAAATACCCTTTTTAGCTTAATAGTCCACAATAAAGATCCCATTGCCAACACTGAAAAATCCGGAGTTTATATACTCACGCAAAAACTGCCCTGCATTTTATTTAGGCTGTACGGAACGTCGGTTTTCCACTCGAATAACGGAGCACATTAAAGGTAACCACAATTCCCACTTCTTTAACCATCTGGCCCTCGAAAACCATTCATTTGACATAAACACAGGTTTTGAAGTCTTACACAATATAAATGACAAGCAAAAACAAGAACTCCTAGAACAAATGGAAATAACAATTCATTCACAAATATCCCCCGACCTAATACTGAATTATCAAATAAAATTCCCCACTACCCCATTTTTCCTCGCCCTTGTACCAAATAAGAAAATGAGAGAAGTGAGAAATGGAATACGAATAGAACAACCTTAGATGTATTTTAGCAAACTAGAAGAAGAAGAACGTAACCCTCCAACAAAATGTGACCACATACCATAATTTTAATATTAATTTTAACTGCCTTACGTTTAAATAATTGTTTTTATGTATAATGGTAAGCCTATTTTAATTTTATCTGTATGAACTAATCGTAAAAGTATATTTTTCTTGTCCACAGACCGTCTGACGATGATGACGAAACTCGAGTCACGGTAATTAACCAATTTTATAATAAATCGTGGTAATTGACTAAAAGAAAACCCTTTTATTTAATCTAATTTATACCACTATAAGAACCCTAACCAGGCCCAACTAAAAATGTTTATTTCTGATAAATATTTTCCTAAATTATTATATATTTGTTTTCGTTGGGCCACCCTGTATATAAATTATCTCTTGTAAATTTCTATTTATATTCCATGCTTGTTATGTAATATTAACAAATTATCATAACCGTAGCCGTATTATAGCTTACCTAATTTAATTTTAAACTATTTTGTATAAATAAATAAATAAATAAAGAATAAAAATAAGAATATTTAAATATCTTGTTTAGTTTACTTAAAAAAATCTAAGCTAAGTAAATGTAATTACTATTTTATATGTAAATAATAATATTAACAATAAATCTTAATTTAGCTTCTAGGTATTTTCAACTTGAAAGGAACGAAAATGATAGATATCAATGCCCACAATGTGGAATCGCATCGTACAAGCAAAAAGGCGATCTTGTAAGACACATAGACTACGAATGTGGGGTGGAACCTAAATTTAAATGTAATTTGTGTTCAAAAAGATTTAAACGTAAATCTATTTTAAAGAAGCATTACTTAGGTGTGCACAAAGATAAACTATGTAACAATTGATGCTAACATTATTATCTAAAAGTTCCAGAACATGTTGTGTAAAATTTAATATTAAATAATGAAGAATTAAATTTTACAAAATGTTTGTTATACATTTTCACAACATATGTTATTTCATAATTTCTCATAGAACTAATCATAATATATTCTGTAAGAATTACATAACGTTGGCAAGCAATTATGCCAACCTAAAGTTACGTGAATAAAGCGTGCCAAAAATCAAATTAAATTATGAAGAATCTTCATAATTTATTTTATTTTTGGCTCGCTTTATTTACATAACTTCATTGAAGATACATAATATACCGGGTGTTTTTTTAACCTGAAATACTTTTAAATATCTCGAACAGTATGCATTTCAGAAAAAAAAAATGTGGGATAAAAGTTTTTTATTTTAATGTGAGAAACAAAATGGCGTATTTATTTTTTACGCATATTTACGTTTTCAAGGTTATTTCAAGGTCAACTTTGTTTTTTTTTAAGAGAAACATATTTTTTCACTGTTAATTAATTCTCCTCATAAAAATAAATATATTGTGTAAAAAACTTTGGTCGGGCTTGTACTTGCAGAGATAACACAGCCACACAAAATTAATAAAATTGGATCACCGACGGACTCGACTAGTTAATTCCTATGTATTTTGAGACGCTGAATCCGAATCTGAGGTCGTTTTTCTTGAAAACTCAAAATACATGTAAATCAATTAGTCGAGTCCGTCGAAGATCCAACTTTTTTAATTTTTTGGGGCTTTTTATCTCTGCAACTAAAACCCGACCAAAAAAAGTTTTTTACAAAAGATTTTTAGTTTCTTGAGGAGAATTAAATAACAGTAAAAAAAATATATCTTTCTATTTAAAAAAACAAAGTTAAGCTTTAAATAACCTTAAAAACGTAAATATCCATAAAAAGAAAATAAGCCATTTTGTCCAAAATTTCTTTTTTCTAAAATGTATTCGAGATATTTGAAAGTTTCAGGTTAAAAAAAACACCCGGTATATTAATATATTATGTCAAATTTAAAAATACAGTAATAGGTTTTCTAAAGATACATAATAATATAAATTTCACAATATATTATATTGTGAAATTTATGTGAAGCTTAAAAATACAATAATAAGTTATACAAAATTACTTTGTTTTTTTTTTGTAACCTAGGTAATATAAAAAAAATATATTATTTAAATAAATTTAATATAATTTAAAGAATTTATTTTGTATTATTTATTTTATTATTTGGCTGTATCTGTATCATACTATTTTTAATGAAGTATATTGAAAAAAACATGAAAAAAGTAATGGCATGAATCATTTTTTATTTAGCAATATTTCCATATATTTTTTTTAATCCTGCGGATTTTTTTTTTGCCTCGAGTGCATACAAAAAATCCCCTTGTGCCTTAAATCTCAATATTTTGTGAGTCAAGATTTTTTTTTTCATTACCACATAAGTTTTCAGCGACCAAAAATAGGTAGAAAAAATATAGTTTGGTTTATGAAAAACTTTTTTTGTGGTCCTATGTAATCAATCCATACATGTATGGTCATTTATTAAAAACGTGGTACCAGAAAAATCAATTACCTTATTAGCCTACGCATGTAAATGTATGGTTAAGTTGGCAGGCTAATTGGTCTGGTAATGTAAACATCTCTAAACTTAATTTCCTCACTTTCTAACATTCCTACTCTTCAACTACCCTACTCCGTAACACATATTCTATATACTATAGAATACGAATGTTATAGATCTGCAGGGTGATTTATTAGCCCGTTTACAAACTTTGGCAATGTGAAATAGATTTAATTTTATGAAGAAATGTTTATATAAACATAGGGTCTATCTTTCTTTGTTCAGAAGAAATAGATTTAATTTTATGAAGAAATGTTCATATAAACATAGGGACTATCTTTCTTTGTTCAGAAGTTATAGCGTTTTAAAAAAATTTAAGTTGAAAAAGGTAGTAGCCATGATTTAGCAAAACAAAACTTAGTAACTATTATTTTAAACAATCACCTGTCAAAAATTGCCTGTTTCTGTCATGATTTGTTAAAATTTTACCATGGCCACTTAGATCACCCGACCTTAATCCTTGGGATTTTTATTTATGGGGTCACTTTAAGACACTTGTTTATGCCGTGGAAATAAATGAACGTAATTAATTATTGCAGAGGATTCAAGATGATGAAACTTATATTAGAAATATAAAAAATATAAAAAATAGTTCGTCGTTGCCAGTTATGTATTCAGGAAAATGGTCCAATTTTTGAACATTTACAGTAGTTAAATGTTATTCATTGCTCTCTTTAAAATGTGATTTAAAATGTTTTGGACTTTTTTATTTTATTTTAAAACATAATAATTATAATTTTGTGTCCCTCTGTAGAACTTCTCTCTTTATCTTATCTAAATGTCAATGGCCATAAAATTAACAAAAAAATTTTGACAGGTGATTGTTTAAAATGCCAATCACTAAGTTTTGTTTTGACAAATCATGGCTAGTACGTTTTTTCAACTTAAAAATTTTAAAAACGCTGTAACTTCTGAACGAAGAAAGATAGGACATATGTTTATATAAACATTTCTTCATGAGATTAGATCTACTTATCGTTACCAAAGTTTATAAACGGGCTAATAAATCACCCTGTATAACACCTCAAAACCCCTAATTTTTAATATATGTACTAAATTAACTACTTAAGAATATATGAGTGCTACATCTTAATATGTAATAATAAATATTTAGTAGGTATACCAAATACAAATTTGACAACAAAAACTTACTTACCGGAATACGTTGGTAATCGATTGCATATAATACCAAGTAGGGTTAATGCGAAGTATGAGTATTACGGACTAGGGGTGTAAAACCCATTTCGATATCATGAGGTATAGTATATTATTCAACGAGCGTATAATAATTTATATTAATTAGTAAGGGTGAATTTTGAAACACGAGCCGATAGGGGAGTGGCCTAATCACTCGAATGATTAATAGATATTATACGCGAGTAGAATACTATACTTTATCCACGGCCGTTTTGGGTTTTAAACGGTTTATTTTTACAGACCTGTGATTAATAGGCCTATTAATCACGGCCGTGGATAAAGTAAGTTAACCATAACTAGCAAAAAATGTATAGTAGTAAACAGACATTTTTCCTATCTATATGTAATATTTATTACAAATTGACATAACTGCTTATTTTAGCTTCTAAATGTTTTAAACTTGAAAGGAACGAAAATGATAGATTTCAATGCCCACTGTGTGGAATTGCATCATACAAGCAAAAAGGCCATCTTGTAAGACACATAGACTTCGAGTGTGGAATTGAACCTAAATTTAAATGTATTATTTGCTCCAAAAAGTTTAAACGCAAATACATTTTAAAGAAGCATTACTTAAGCGTACACCAATATTCAACTTTAGTTTAGATGGTAAAGTTTGGCACGCGGATTTGAGACACTCAAAAGAATGCGAAAAAAAATATACTCGGAAATACGATGACTAAATAGGAATACAATAAACATCAGGTGTAACAAAACCAAGGTACAACCCCCTTTTTTCTTTATTATAAATCTCTAACTTTTAAAATAAAGAAAAAAAGGTGGATGTACTATGGTCTTGTTACACCCGGTATATATAATATAATAGTATTTTATGTAAATCTATTTTACCTAGACTATACGCTGGGCCTTAAATACTTTTAAATAAAAAGTCAAGCACCACCAAATTTTTTTTATTAAATTTTTTTTATAGACCTAACCTAAACAAAAAACACCAATATTAAAATAATTAATAGAGTACTTTTTGAAAAAAAAAAATTTCGAAAAAAAAAATTGAAAAAAAAAAATAAAAAATCTTGTTTTCTAAAATTAATGCTAAAGATTCTTATCTACGTTATACTCCTTTATTTGGAGACCCATACTATCTACTAAAACTTTCATTTGAATAAAAAAAGTCAGTGGCGTAGAATAAGGAACGTATAAACCGAAAAAAAAAAGTTTTTATAAAACGTGGCGTTTTTCAAGTTGTTGTTCAAGTTGAATCATTTGACAATATTGAAGTTAGCTAATCCCTCTACTTTACATAATTTATGGGATAATAAAAACTATATGGGAGATTGTTTGGATAAAAAAATAAAATATTAAAAAACAATATAAGTAAATTTCACTAAATCGGTGTTATATTATGCAAATTACCGGGATGTGTGCTTGAATGGTTTTCTTCATGCGTAAAGGAATAGTTTGTATAATAAACTGCTTTTTTCCTTCATGTATAAAATGCTTTTTTATCTCCGTGATAAAAATATAAAATATAAAAAAAACGGCGTACCTATATCATATGAGCACAAAAGCAGTCATATTATATGATATAGTGGGCTATATGCTTGCTTTTTTGATAAAGGTTTGTAAACAGTATTTCTGAATTCAGAGAAAGTTACTTGAGTTTAAATATACCTGTGACACCTAAAGTAGACGAGGTTTTTTATCACGTTCAACCGTTTTGTGAAGAGGAACAATTTTGTCTGGGTTTCTACAGTGAGCAAGCTGTAAAATCCCTTCTCCATGATTTTGCGCGAGTATGGTTTAAGTATAAAGTTCCTAAAAATAATAAACTATATGTCAACAGACTTTTAATAGCTGTTAGGGAATATAATAGTAACCATACACAATTTCGGGAATTTGCAAATTTTAGTTGTTAAAACCATAAATGTTATTTTTTTTAGTTACATTTTGTTAAATTGCTTTTTATATAAATAAAGACGGTCTAAAATTTGATTAAATAACGTGAACAAAGTCAAATTAACCGATTTTTTTGTAATTTATTATAGTACGAACTTCTTTGTTTCTAAGCCATAAACTCTACGGTAATTTTTGTGATTTTTTTTAGGTTAGATCTATAAAAAATATTGATTAAAAAAATTTTGGTGGTGCTTGACTTTTTATTTAAAAGTATTTAAGGCCTGCCGTGACTAATTAACAAACTAAATTTCTTAACAATTATTGATACGTATTAAGCTAGAATCATAAAACTTCTGCTGTTAGGGACAGGTACCTTTTGTCGTAGATTTTAAACTTTAATAAACGAGTTAACTGAAATATTTTTTTATTTGTGTAAATTATTTCTTTCTTTCTATTTAATAAATAATTTAGTATCTATATCTGTAAAATTTTGAGTGTGAAATGATAATGTTTTTTTTTTTAGTATCTAACTATTTTCAACTTGAAAAGAGCAAGAATGATCGATATGAATGTCCATTATGCGGAGTTGCATCGTATAAGCAAAAAGGCCATCTTGTAAGACATATAAACTATGAATGTGGAGTGGAACCTAAATTTAAATGCAATTTATGTACAAAAAGGTTTAAGCATAAATCTATTTTAAAGAAACATTACTTATGTGTACACCGTATAGAGTTTATTTAATTTTAAAAGAAAACTAAATAACTAAAAGTCGTTGTTTATTAAAAACAACTTACTGAAGTTACATTTTACTGATAGGTTAATAGACAAACTAATATTTTAAAAACGTGTTTTACTTCCGTGAAATGACCCAAAAGTAACAAATAAAATTACCTGTTGGTAAACAATAGAAAAATTAAAGAAACTATGTTAAATAAATTGATTTTTTTTAATTTCAAGGAGTCGCTTCTTCACTTGTTGTGGATTTATTAACTTTGTACGTAAGAATCCGAAAAAAAAAGTAATACTTAAATTTGACACACTAACCGGGTTTCTTTGTGCAGGGTCACATATGTGGATAAAATCGTAAATCTCACCAGACCTACAAATACGTGAAGGAAATGGAGCGAAAGGGGTTCATACTACATAATAGAATTCCGAATTTTAACATGCTGTTAAAGTTGCACTTAAAATTTGTTTTTAATAGCACAGCTACACAAAAAGAAAAAAAAAGTTCAAGAACTCTTTTGGAGACTATTGTATTCCTATGTATTTTGAGGCATTGAATCCGAGTTTGAGGTCAAAATAGCACCCCGTCAAATTGTTTTTCGAGATAACCGCAAAAAACTTTATACTCGTTATACTCAAAAATAACGTTTTTTTTAGGTTATCTCCTAAACTAATTGAACAAGGTTATTACAAGGCTATTTTGACCTCAAATTCGGATTCAGCGCCTCAAAATACATAGAAATACAATGGCCTGCGAGAAAGTTCTTGTCCTTTTTTTTCTGTGGCTACATGTGGCCTCGCTTTTTTATATCAGCCTGATCAAAAACATTTAAAATAATTTTATGTAAACATTTTAAATGATTACACGACCTATGCACAACCGTAGCTTGCCGCATCACCACTAAAGCAGGTCCAAACTACCTTCGAGTAGCGAACAAATAACTAAACGAGGCCTGAAGCGGACCCGAAAAACCCACGCACTTCTCACAATCACCAAACTGGACTGAAGCAGATCTGAAGCACACCCATATCCTTAAATATCCGTTTATTACATCAGTTCAATTAAGAGTTACAAACTAACAAGGTTATGGTGGATTTTATTGTTTGCACAACATTAATAATAAAAAATATAATTTTTTCGTACTAAAGTATTGTAATTTAGGTTTCAGGAATGAAATTGGGAGATTCCTGTGTCCAAGATGTAACATATTTTCATATAAGCATAAAAAGAATCTTCAACGTCATTTACTATATGAGTGTGGCGTTGATCCAAAATTTAAATGCGATTTATGTACAAAAGCCTTTAAGCATAAGAGTAGTTTAAAGATGCACCTTACTTTAAAGCACTATCTTACTCACTAATACATATGTATACAGGGTGCGCACCTAAAACTCCCCAGGCTTGTAATACCGTTATTTTTGAAGTTATAGGAAAGTGCAAGTGTATCGATTTGTAGACAATTTAATTTTCTTTAGAATAGTTAATTACTTTTTTATAAATATTTTCACTGGAAAATGTTTTGGAAGAAAAAAAGTGATTTTCTTTGAATATTTTTTTTCCCTAAAGCTTTCAAAAAAACTTTATAAATGCCTAAATAAAGAATTTTATTGCCTTTAATTTGATGTATGAAACATTAGAATATGATTGAGCATTTTTCCAGAAATTTGAAAGAACGTGATTTTTTTATATTCTAGTTTTCCCTTGCGTTATGCCTTTTCCACCTCCAACTGATTGAATATTGAAGTACCTAAAAAACAAGGGTTCTGAATTAAAAACACAAAAACTAATGGAAAATTTCTGCTAAAACAAATCTACCTAAAGAGTATCTGTTCAAATAATATAAAACTTTATTGGATTAGCCTTGGAAATAAGAATTTTCCTTCTTAATAACATTTGGGATATTTGTTGTCAAATAAAACTTGAATAGTATTTTAGTTTTTCAAAATATTAAAGAGATTAATTTATGTTATAATTCATTTTTTCGGTAAAATTCACAAATCAGGAGAAAGTGAATATGGTTTTATTGTACGGCGAACTACAAAAGAATTCTAGATTAGAATAGTTTAGTTTAGGCGAATATGGTTCGTTTCTGAAATCAAAAGAAATATAAGAAAAAGGATTACAGATGACCAATCGGGTTTTGGGAGCTATTGAAAAAAATGTACATACGTCGATTTAACTATAAATACTTCAAGATGTAGGTGAAATGATGGATCAGTGAGAAGAATTCTTAAAAGAAATAAATCACCCTTATAAATTAATATTGGCTCAAGAACTATGATCCAACGATTATAATCGATAGATAATCTATTTGAGTATAAAAATTATATGTTTATTAAATTTACAGTTGTATATCATATTTTGCACCTTTTCTTGAATTTGTATCAATCTATCTTCATATTATTGAGTTTTTAATGCGATTTTTTGGTCTGGATGGTGTTTTGGGGCATACGCTCTTACCGAACCTTCTTTTGCAATTTACAGTACTTACTTATCTACTTTCTCTTTATTTTCAAAACGCACACAAAAAATAAACAGCAATTTCTTTGATATTTTATAAAACAAACAGAATTAAAGTCTTATAATTGTTGATACCAAAAATGACAAATGTCATTAAGAAGGAAAATGATTTCCTTCCAAGGCTAACCTGATAAAATTTAATTTAATTTGAAAGTACTTTTTGGGTAGATTTTTTTGGACTTTTCCTTTAGTTTTTGAGTTTGTAATTGATACTTCTAGTTTTTTAAGTACTTCACTAATCAATTAGTTGTGGTAAAAAAGGCATAACCTAAAACAACGCAAGGCGCGACGAGAAAACTAAAATATTAAAGAAATCACATCCTAATGTACCATACATCAAATTAAAGGCAATAAAATTCTTTATTTAGGCATTTTTTAAAAGCTTAAGGAAAAAAATATTCTTTATTTAGGCATCTATACAGATTTTTTAAAAGCTTTAAGGAAAAGAAATATTCAAAGAAAATCACCAATATCCGTCCAAGTAAACATATATAACATTTATTTTTTTATGATCAATTACAACACTTTACAGACCTTTTTTTAAATTCACTGTGACTTACTAGGAAGCATGTTGCACAAGATGTTGGCGAACGGAGTTATCGTCAACAAGTTGCCAAATCGTCATGTGAGGATTATAGTGTTCTATATCCGTTTTTGGGGGGTATGTTATACATATCGTTGAAATCAGGAAAATGCGCTTGCCTTTATCCGTGCTGATATAAGAGCTAACTTGTTTAATAACCAAGACTTTGGTGCAAGTTTGTTCGATATCCTATCTAAAAGTGTATACCATAACAGTCTATATCCATAAATGAAATTTCAGAGCATCTTTGTTCAATATCATAGGCACTGCATAGCAAATACGCTACGCTATTTTGGTCTATATCCCCAATGTTTACAAGCTCCTAAGTGCAGCTCTCTGTGCAAGAGTTTGTTTTGGTTTTTTCTTGGTTTGGACTTTTTTTTTAATGAGGGGGCCTTGGTTTACGTTAACGTTGGTTTGGCGTCTGTTGGTATGTCGGTCTGTGTCCGGGAAATTTGTGACCACGATAACACAAGAGCGTCTCAAATTTGGACCATAGGCTGATTATTCAAAGTTCTAGGCTGGGATTGTTTTTGATAAAAATCGGATTGGGGTAAGGGGGTAAAATGGGGAAAAAATTTTTTTTTTTTCAAAACATTTTTTTTTAATTTATTTTCCGTTTTACGGAAAAGAAAACTTAAAAAAAATTTGAAAAACTGAATTTTTTTTTTGAAATTATTTTTTTGAATTTTATTTTGTTTTTGATTTTAATGAACCTAGGGCTATAGGGAAAAGTATTATTTTGTTGTAAGAACTATTTTCTTAATGATGTAATGTTAATAAGAGGAGGATATTATCTTCTTCCGCTTGATAATTCGAAAACATTAAAAGAACCGACTTTTTAGAGATATTCATACTGATTGAAAGGCATAAACTCGCAAACAAAAAAACAACTCTTTATAAAATGGCCTGATAACAGAATGGCGACTAGTGAGACCGAGGAAAACAGGTAGGGTCGTCAGCGACTGCGAATTTTGGAGGAAACCGTAAAGTGCAATATCTTAAAAAGTTTAAAATCTTTAACAAATCCAATTATTTTATATAACATATTTTTAATAAAATTATTTATTATTTTTCATCAGTTCGCCTGTAATTCGTCTTTAAAATTGTGTCAACGCATGTAAGTCGCCACAGTTCAGGCCTATTCACACTTAAGTTGCCACAATTATAGTAAGACCTACGCACACATCTCTAATCACACACAGCTCTACTCACACACAACTTTACTTAAACACATCTCTACTTACACATATCTCTACTTACACAAATCTCTACTCATTGTCATATACTTTGACATTTATTTAATTAGAACTAGGATACTAGGATACGAAACAAAGTACTAATCCAAATTAATTTAATATCTTTTTCTGTAATTCAGCTTATAAGTTTGTTTATTGCCACCAAAATTTAATATGAGGTATATTACTACTTATAGTGGCATGGAATTAGGTAAAATTTGTATTCAATAAATAAACTTATAAGCTAATCTACGAAAAGTTAGTGCTTTGTTCTGACATTGTATCCTAGTTTTAATTAAATAAATGTCAAAGTATATGAGTAGAGATGTGTGTGAGTAGAGATATGTGTGAGTAGAGATATGTGTGGGTAGTGATGTGTTTGAGTAGTGATGTGTTTGAGTAGAGTTGTGTGTGAGTAAGGTTGTGTGTGAGTAGAGATGTGTGTGTAGAGATGTGTGTGAGTAGAGATGTGCGCGAGTGGAGATGTGATGAATAGAGATATGTGTCACCCTTACATTTTTGTGTGAACGAATAAAATTGCAAAAAGCAGCTTACTTTATTCTGGATTTTTTATTCCATATCCAAGTATTTTTAAAGATTATACTTTCTTTGTTCTATAACCAAAATTGACTATTTTTGTTCTCTAAATTATTGGATAGTTATGGTTTATACACTCTCTCCCTGCAATGGCAAAGACAAAGCGTGGTCCGAAGTTTGCGGTAACATGCTATAATTGGTTATTATGGGTGGAAAATTATGCGATTTTGTGTTTCAAACATTCAAAGTCAATTTCCCAAAAGTACGGTTTTTGGATATAGAACACCATAATCCTCACATGACGAAATGTGTGTGTTGGTTCGTCAACATGCTGCTATCTTGCAGGCTCATAGGGCGAGACCGAAAGGCCATTCTTTTACCCATACACATATTTTATTTCTCTTATTTTCTGTGGCTATTGTCAAGCCTATTGCAATTGCCACTTTTTCTTGCTTGTTGCCCAACATGTTTCCTGAGGCGTGACCTCGGGTTTTGTTGACAAGCATGTTGAGAAGCATGTTGCTCAACATGCTCCCTAGTGAGTGCCTGAGATTTTGATCACATTACAGTTCAACATACAAATATATAAAATTAAATATGTATTCTTAAATTCCTTTATGGTATTTTGGGGTTAGGAATATGCGTTCTAATTTAAATGCGTATGAACCAGTTACCCCGAATTATTTTATACCTGGGGTAACCGGAGTATAAAATTTTCTAAAGAAAACCTTGCTAAAGAAAATAACTGAAAAGGATATTAGAGCTAAAACTACCAGCAGCTTTTCTGAGGAAGACGTCCGAAGTGAATTTGAAGTTACTGGAGTAGAATGTGAATAAGTCGGCATAACAGTAGCTGAAGGAGATTAATAATTTTAAAACTGTATTGCTTAACTACAACTACCGTATTTTAGTTATATTATGTAATAAAAAAATCTCCTTTGGAGAGAACATATTAAAATAGTTGATCTACAGCTCAGATTACACGTTGCCTTAATCGTATTGAAGTTACACCCGGCTGTTCCAGTTACCCCATATTTCCGGGTAGCTGGATCAGTCGGTAATCAAAGGAAACTAAAAAAAAAATTATGGGGTAACATCAACTTGGAACAAAAGTTGTGTATTCAATCTGTAGAGAAACGATGAAAGATTAAGTAAAAAAAATGGCATACATTAAAAGTTAGTTATAGCAAAGTTATGACTATATAAAATCACATGTTGTAATTTTATGTTCCAGTTAACTTAACTTGTATTTACTGTATATTAGGGTGGAGCGAAAATTTTTTTTTCGCTTTGGAGTATTACGCCCATGTTAATGGTATAGGAAAATAGCGTTACAAGGGAAGGGTGTCCAAAATGATCAAAATTTGAGTAACGTAATACTTGAACGTTCCCTAATGCAATTTTCAAATTGAGTTTAATATTGGAATATTCAACAAAGTTTTAAAATTTCTTAAATTTTGATTAATTTCAAGGCCCCCGCGGGAAATCAAAACGACTTTTTATGATTGGGCGAAAAAAAAATCTATCCACCGTACTGTATATATACAGTACACTGTAAAATTTAAATATAATTTAATAAAATAAAGTGAACTAGGGTCACACGATAGATTATTACGTTGTCCAGTTAGTTTTCTAGTATTTGAGGGTTGTCCGGTTTAAGCGTTTTATGATCTGAGTAGAACATTTGAAAACCCAAACAGACAAAGTAAGAACTAAGTGAGCGACCCTAAAGAGAAAGGCATAAAATGAGAAAACTTTTACCTTTAATTTACACAAAGTTTAGCATATATGTAAACATAATCTCTTTCTTTTAATGGTTGGTTTACTCTGTTATTGTTAATCACAAAGAAATAAATCCAAAGAGTTAATTTGCAGTTTAATTTTTATTATCACTTGGCTAGGTTAGTAGTACTAATAACACAAATATAAACTTACACTCAATATTTTTTGTATTTTTTTACCCATTTTTATAGCTAAGTACTTCATTTTCTACGTAGAACACTTAATTTGAACTAACTATTCTTTGGTTCTTGTGTTTTGCTTTTTATTGTTATGGTTATTTTCGTCCAAAAAAGCAAAAATGGACGACCAGGATTCTTGGTTGAAAAACAACGGAGCAAAGCTCAGATTAAGTACTCATATAAACCGATTAACGCAGAAAGGGTTAAATCAAGAGACGCCTTTTTTGCTTGGTTTTGCTTGGGTTGGATTCAAAAAAAAGTGGCTTTAATTTTGGGCTTAAATTTTTAGTTTTATAAATAAATAAATAAAAAAGAACATTTAGTTTTTCCATGGTTGACGAAAATGATCTTATTTTGCTTAAAAGCTTATATCTCTTAAACTAAACTGCATTCAACGAAAGAATCCCACTGACTTCACATCGCTTAAAGTAAATAGCACTCTGTAGGGTGGCAGATTCTTAAGACTTTATACATATTTTGTTATATTATAAAATTTATTTACTATGTCTTAAAAAAATAAGCTTTAAGCACACTACAAAATGCTATTTGATTTACGCACTGACGTCAGAGTGGGATTCTTTCGTTGAATGGAGTTTATCGAAAGTCAGAAGTTAAGTTCAATTCCGTTTAGTACAATAATATAAACTAGTTAAATTCGGGAGTTTAAAAAATTAAAGACCGATTTAAGAATAGTGTAAAAACCACCATGGCGCCCCATCTATTTTGACATATATTATAATTATATAAATAATCAAAGAATATGTACAAAATTAAAAATTAATAATTGCAATGGAGCAAACGGTTCAAGAGTTATTGATCTTTAAACTTGATTTTTTTTTTTGAGTTGAGTGGATTTACTCTAAAGAACTACACAATATAAGTTTTTAATAAGTTAATAATTAAAGTTGTCCATAAGCAAGAAGAAAATGTAATGTAACTAACGACTTCAGAAAGCAGAAATTTTAGCACCCCATGCAATTTATTTATTTAAGTATTAAGGATTATATTGCAAAGTCGCGGATAGCCCCAAATAGGCTTTTGGCTTGCGCTAGGACTCTCCATTAATTTTGATACATTGTCCAAATATTTGTTAAAGTTTTAACTTAAAAGTACAGATAATTTCTGTTTTAAAACTCTCTGTATTTTCTTTATTTCCACGCATGCCACTTTCCTCATGCTCCACATTAACAGCCCCTTTGTTTAAAAAATATTCAAAAAAAAATTGTCATTGCTTATTTAACATTGGTTATCTGAAAGTTAAACAAATAATATATTAAATTTATTCAAGGCAAGATATTATTTTACAAAAAAATATAGGTATACCAACACTTACCTAAGCATAAATGCTTGTGCTGTAAGTGGCAGTATATGATACATATGGCAATTTAATTTTAACTTATATCGATACAAATTTTTAATAATAATAGGGAAAAAAATGAAGAGTTTTATAAGAAAAAAAAATAAGAAAATTTGGATTAATAGGTCATTACAGTTGGATTACTTAATTTAGTTTTAAGATTTATTGAGTTTGACAGTACTAATAGTTTAATTTCCCGCTTAAATATATTAAATTTTGATATTAATTTGCAGTTTTCAGGAGATTTGTTGTATTTTTACACAATGGGATACTTAAAGAATTTTCAAATCTTGTGTTATTTGTTATATTACTTTGTTTAGTTTTAAAAGCCCACAATAGGAAAGGATAGACATAAAATTTCCCAACTACGTGAGCTTCAGTATATAGTTGATCTGTTTCATAAAGTTTATGTTTGTTTAATATAATTTTATGCAATATATTTTGTGTTACTTGGACCTAACGAGTTTTCGTGCATACCGCCTCATACTGTAACACAGTAGCTGAGTACGGATTCAACTAGCGCCTTGTAGACATTAATTACGGTGTAGATGTTGGTCGACCATGACACCTAGGTATTTAATTTTATAGTATTATATATTCTTGGACAACTACATGGTTGCACAATACAGTCATTCTTATGAATTTTTAACATGTCGTAAATAGGCTGACCCGCTTGTATACTAGAGAATGCAATAAATTTACTTTTGTCCGTATTGATCGATAGTTTACTAAAGGTTAAGCAATTGTTAATTTTTGATAAAATGTCAGGTAAAATGTAAAATTTGTGAATCATTTGCCTTAGTTTTTTACTCAAGTAAATGCTGTGTTCGTCCCAACGATAGAACGTAAGCTAGCTTCGGCTTTTTGCCTAACCCCATCCCAGTTATAATAATAAATGGATATATTTGAGTTTTACTATTTTAGTATAGGTAGCATCTTCGGCTGAGTTAGGACGCACAAACATTTAAATATTTAAATTAATAGTAAAACTTAAAATAGTAAAATAGTTTAATAAATATATTACTTTGCATCAGGTACCTAAAAGTTAAAGAAATAAATTGATACATTTCTTTAACTATTTTACAAAGAAATTTTGTAAACTTGGTATGTTAAAATGTTTGTTCACTGAAGTCTTTAATGAGATATATATTTTTTTAGTGTAGAATTTTTTTAAACTTTGAAATTTTTAATTGAATGTTAAAATTAATAAAAGTTAAATCTATTTTAGAGAAAACAAGAGGAAGAAGATTTATATGTACAAAATGTGATAAATCATACAAACACAAATCAACTCTTGGTAGACATATAAAATATGAATGCGATAAAATTGCACAATTTGTTTGTGAAGTATGTCTAAAGGCTTATAATCAAAAATTTTCGTTAAAGGAACATATGCAAAAGTATCATATTGATGTTTTCTACGAGTAAAAAAGAAGTGTATTATTGGAAGAATTTTTACGATGGGACGATTAATAGTTATTTACTTTACAGTTATACCAACATACATTCATAATACAGGGTGTATTTGAAATATCGTGATTCTACATGATAAAATATGACAAAAAGTTCCTATAAACATATGTCTAAAAATTCGTCATAAGGGAGCTACGCCCCTTTGAAATTGGCTAAAAAAATCGGTTTTTATTTAATAACTCAGGAACCCTTTGAGATATATTAACGAGGTTTTGCACATGAATTAATCCTAATAAGGCCCATCTTTGTATGTCATTTTCACGTACTTATTTAAACCAGGGGTGTGCGAAACGGGGGGGCCTTATCAGTTTTTTGTCCAAAACTTTTTTCTGTGTAACCTTTTTGCAATTTTATTTTTGAAATATGATTCCTCAGGTCAAAATACATAAAAAAGGTACTCTTGTTGTAACACTGTAGGATTAACCGTTTTCGAGAAAAGTTCATTTGAAGGTGAAATTTCACGGTTCGAGGACGAAAAATTAAATACTAAAATGTCGAAAACCAAAATTTTAATGATGCAATGTTATTCTACATCAAAAACTAAGAAAAAAAGTTTCCATACATGTAGGTCGAAAAAACGATTTTAAAGCTACCATAGCCCTTTAAAAATGGTGCATATTTAGGAGATCATAGCTCCATTAGGATTGATTTTTGGAAGTACCTGTATATGAGGTTTTTTTCTTAGTTTTTAATGTACATTCGCTCTGCATCATTAAAACCTGAGGAATCATATTTCGAAAATAAAATTGCAAAAAAGTTACACAGAAAAAAGTTTGGGACAAAAAACTGATAAGCTCCCCCCCCCCCGTTTCGCACACCCCTGGTTGAAATAAGTACATGAAAATAACACATAAAAACGGGCCTTGGTAGGATTAGTTGACGTGCAAAACCTCGTTGATATATCTCAAAGGGTTCCTGAGTTATTAAATAAAAACCGATTTTTTTAGACATATGTTTATAGGAACTTTTTGTCATATTTTATGATGTAGAATCATCTGTTAAAATTTCCTACGCTATTTCAAATACACCGTGTATATTCTGTTTTATTCATACATAAGTTATGAATCATAACACAGAACCACAAAAAAAATTAAGTTAGTTTTTCATAAACCAGACTATATTTTTTTAGTCGAAGAAAACGAATATGGCAATAAAAAAAAATCTTGAACCTCAAATCTTGAGATATAGCCCACAACGATTTATTTTTGTATGCATTCAGGGCCAACAAAAAAATCACAAGATTAACACTTTAACGGCCGCGCGATTTTTATGAAATTTTGCCATTTCGGCCTAATCGTTTTTTTTTTCTTCAAAAAGCTTGTTTGTCAATTTATAAATGTTTTATGCCAACGCAAGTTGAATAGCCATTAAATAATGTAATAAAATGATTAAAATTATTTATACAAATTATTTTTTTCCCAAGCCAAAAAAAAGTAAACTTGTCAGCCATTACGGGAATATAAAGTACTACGCCAACATCCAAACTACATATAGAAATTAATAATATATTATATAGGCGTGCATATAAAAGCTACACAATGTTTTAATGTATCGTTTACGTGTGTCGCAAATCGACGCACACAGTTGTATGTGATTCTCAACACTTGTCGATATCCATCCACTGGCACTCGACAACAATAGTTGGAGTACAGCCGGTCTGCTAATCCCTGAAATTCTCTGGAGATATCGGTAAATATCTGAAGATGCAACCAAAATGTCGTGAGCATGAATAACCAACGATGCAACCATATACAGATTTCGATCCACGCTTAGAACTAATCGTAAAAATAACACCACTCGTATGAACCGACAGTTTAGCGGTTTTACTCCATTGCTCCATAGTACAACCAGTAGAAAAAGTCCAAACCAGTATTCTTTAAACCGACACTGGACGAAAAACATATCACTTATTTTGCAGGTTCTATTGAAGACCAATGGTTCTACATCATAAAAATGTTACTTTATTACATAAGAACCATAATACGTAACATTTTTTTAGTTCATTTTTGACCCACTAGTAATGATTTTTGACAATTTTTAGCATGAGTACGTGGTGATAAGCTTGTCCCCTTATGCACCCTTCTTCTTACCCTCCACCCCTACTTAGTTTTGTCACATTATCCATTTTTTTTTAATATTTTTTTTTCATAATATCCCTATTTATTCTACCTATGAATTTAAAGTTTCTATGTTTTAAGTTGGGTATTTTTTAACTAATATTGAGTCGCCGAATCCAAATTTCTCCTTGGAATATTTTTGTCTCCCATGATTTTAGAACAAAAGAGGAATAAAATAATGATTTTTTAACATTTTTATCTTATTTTTCTCAGAAAACTTAGGTAATAGAAATATTCTGAGGCCAGATTCGGTTTCAGCGACCCAAAATTAGTTAAAAAACACATGACTCCAATTGGGGCAAGAAACCGTGTTGCCAAGTGTTATTATTATTTTAATGGACTGGGGTAAACATTTTTGAAAAATTTGGAAGTACATAATTTGCTGAGCTTTCTACTTTTTATAATTTTGTTGTTGTCTTATCAAAATCAATGGAGAGCCCCTATCACAAGCCAAAAACTTATTTGGGTCTCTCCATGTAACTATGTAAACCAAAATAAATAAATAAATAAATAAAATAATGGTATAAATCCAGAATATTCAGTTTTACTAATACTTTTAACTAAAATCACAATGTCTTACAAAAACGGCTGTTGAACGAAAAAGGAATCTTCCCCACTCCTACAGTATAGATGTGGGGATATTATACCATTACAAATAACCAAACTAGGTAATTACAAAAATAAACTATTTTACAATTTACCTTCAGTAAATATTTTCTAAAGATAAGAAAATATAAATTAAACCTAACCACCTTCCTAGAATCCAATTCTCCTCGGAAAAACATTATTTAAGCGAATAACGATAAATAAACATATAATTTCAATTCAAAATTCTCAACAAAAAATGTGAATTCCTCTGAAAATATCACAGTAATTCAAACTTTTATTTACAAAACTTGTTTAAAAAAACCAATCTAACAATTATATATTAACTATAGTCTACGCAAATTTAAACCCGTGACAAGATCCTTAATAATCCGACAATCAAATGCTTATAGTCATTATTATTAAATTAAGAAAATTTGACGATCGAAGTTACAAAATTGATGAAAGTTGTTATATTTAAAAAAATATATAACCTAACTTTATAGCAGGATTCATATTTCAATGCGCAGAACTCCGTAACCATCTAAAAGTCGTAAGTCAAAATCACACGAAGACTGTGCGGTTTTTTTTACAGTAAAAAATATATAATATATAATATATTATATAATTTACATTAAAGTTTCCCACTAATTTTTCATTGTTTTAAAATGTTATTTAACCAATATGATCATAAAGCAAAACCAGAAATACCACAAAATTATAATGTATTAATACAACTTCATCAATCTACAAAATACTCAACAAAATATGTGAATTCCTCTGAAAATACCACAGTAATTCAAACTTTTATTTACTAAACTTGTTTAAAAAAACAATTTAACAATTATACATTAGTTAGGTATAAATTAAAACGAGAGTCTATTTTCTCCTAGTTTCTTTTTTATTGAAGACGCGTTTCGGAGTCTAACATGACTCCATCTTCAGCTCCAAAGACTCAATAAAAAAGAAACTAGGAGAAAATAGACTCTCGTTTTAATTTATACCTAACTAATATTTTAACTCCTACTTTTGGGTAAATATGGCTTATAATTATACATTAACTATACTCTACGCCAATTTAAACCCTTGACAAGATCCCTAATAATCCGACAATTAAATGCTTATAGTCATTATTATTAAATTAAGAAAATTTTGGCGATTGAAGTTACAAAATTGATGACAGTTATTACATTTAAAAAATTTTATAACCTAACTTTATAGCAGGATTCATATTTCAATGCGCAGAACTCCATAACCAGCCATACGATTAAAAAATAAAAACAATAGTTTTAATGTGTTTGGAATATTAAACAATATTTCAAAAAACAGCAAGTTCATCGAAAGCCAAAATCACACGAAGACTGTGTGGTTTTTTTTACAGTAAAAAATATATAATATATAATATATTATGTAATTTACATTAAAGTTTCCCACTCATTTATCATTGTTTTACGCTAAAATTAAGAATACATATCAAAAAGACTAAATAAAAAAATACACACACACAATCATTTATTAGTAAAATAAATTTTAGATTGCAGGTATACATGTCCAAAATGTGCCAGATCCTACAAGCATAAAAGAAATTTATGGAAACATACAAAATATGAATGCGACAAAGTTCCAAAATTTGTCTGCCAATTTTGTAACAGGGGATATACTCAAAAAGCATCCCTGCAACAGCACATAACTAACACTCATCTGTAGCAAATATTTTTAGTTAAAGATTAATAATTTTAACTAAAAAAATTACAACATGCACAATTTGTGAATATTATTATTCATATGTGTATAAACGGAGATATATTTTTAGTAAAAATTACTGTTATCATACAGTAAATGGAAACAACATTTGTTAATAATAATAATAATATGTGAAATCTTCTAAATAGAACAGTATATAGCAAAAATTTAAATTTAAAAAACTATATTTCTTCCAACGTTTCGAGTATTATTGTGTACTCTTCTTCAGGGAGATTAAAAATTACAAAATTATAAATTAAAAATTATAGACATTTTATAATAATATTTTATCAAATGTCTATAATTTTTAATTTATAATTTTGTAATTTTTAATCTCCCTGAAGAAGAGTACACAATAATACTCGAAACGTTGGAAGAAATATAGTTTTTTAAATTTAAATTTTTGCTATATACTGTTCTATTAAGAAGATTTCACATATAATAATAATAATAATAAATTATTACAGTAACAGAATTTTTAACGCAAAATAGGGTAATAGAATATTACGCACCGAGTACTCGAAGCTAGTTTTCAGTGCACGAGAGTGCTTATTTTTTACAAGGCAGAGCCGAGCACTCGAAGTGCACTGAAATAAGTTTGCGTCGAGGTGCGTATACTATGTTTCCTACGACCTAACACCTAAACATAAAGAAAAGCAAATATATCTTAAAATTAATTTTAATAATTTGACTTTTTGTGTTTGACGTTTACTTGTTTTCTGACAGCAGATATGTAAAACCAGCTGACCGCTGTCATGGCAACAGGTGAAAAATAAGCACTAACTACTAACTAGGTTGTAGGAAAAATAGGTTAAAATTGGCCTAGGGTCAGATTTTATGAATTTTTTATAGATTTTATGGATATTAATAAGGCAAAAATCAATCATCTGGCTAGATTTTGAGTTATTTGCATTCCAAATACGGAATTTTATATTACAAGCTGAACGGTTATCAATTTTATAAAGAGGATACTGAAAATGTATTATTTAGTATTTATAAATAATATTTACATTTAATTTTACTGTATGGAATATGTAATTAAAAAAAATCGGGTATATAAAACTTTTACATATCTAAATGTCCGTTTTTCAGTATTCTACTAGAATTTCTAGGAAAAATATTTTGAAATAATACATATCGCAAATGTTGTTAAATTAGTTTAAGCCGGACGAAACTTCGGGTTTATAGGATTTGTAAATCAAATTACTTAACATGTTAACTTGTCAGCTTTTTAATGTAACTGACAAATTTATACAACTTATACATTTTAGATAAAATTATAGGTATTTTATAAATATTTCATAGTTTGAATGAAAATAAATCAAAATCTATCCATAGGATCAATTTTTGCCTTAAACCTTTTCAGGTAGAATTAAGAAATATTATAATTTCAATTCAAATCAAAAAGTTAAGTAAAGAGTTTAAAAAGATATAAATTTAGAAAGGTTATTCGCCGCATAGCAGACAAATAGAAACTCTGTGACCATATTGGTGAAATACAAGTTTTTTTGCTAGCTTTCAACCAATATTTGCTATTATGCCGCGAATAAGCTTTTTGAATTTTTATCGATTAAGAACGAGAAACTTTTTTTGATATATACCTTAAAAAAACACCCGCTATACCTACATGTATTTATACCGGGTGTTTTTCAAAGGTGGCTCGCCCTTATAACTTTTTTATTCCTAGAGATAAAAGAATGAAATTTACAGGGTGTCTATAAAACCATATTTTGAGTTATATTACAGAACGTAATCTTTTTTTTACTTCCGGTTTAACCGGATACGATCCCTAGTTTTGATTTTTAAATGGAACACCCTGTATATTTTTACATATTTGGATTCTCCATTACATTCTGTATATTATCCTTAGTTTGGACTATTATAGGTATTTTATAAATATTTCATAGTTTGAATGAAAATAAATCAAAATCTATCCATAGGATCAATTTTTGCCTTAAACCTTTTCAGGCAGAATTAAGAAATATTATAATTTCAATTCACAAGTTAAGTAAAGAGTTTAAAAAGATATAAATTCAGAAAGGTTATTCGCGGCATAGCAGACAAATTGAAACTCTGTGACCATATTGGTGAAATACAAGTTTTTTTTTTTGCTAGCTTTCAACCTATGTTTGCTATTATGCCGCTAATAAGATTTTTGAATTTTTATCGATTAAGGACGGAAACTTTGTTTGATATATACCTTTAAAAAACACATGCTATACATGTATGTATACCGGGTGTTTTTCAAAGGTGGCTCGCCCTTATAACTTGTATTCCTAGATATAAAAGAATGAAATTTACAGGATGTCTATAAAACTATATTTTGAGTTATATTACCGAACTTAATCTTTTTTTACTTCCGGTTTAACCGGATACGATCCCTACTTTTGATTTTTAATTGGAACACCTTGTATATTTTTACATATTTGGATTCTATAAGACCAAATTACATTCTGTGTATTATCCTTAGTTTGGACTATTATAGGTATTTTATAAATATTTCATAGTTTGAATGAAAATAAATCAAAATCTATCCATAGGATCAATTTTTGCCTTAAACCTTTTCGGGCAGAATTAAGAAATATTATAATTTCATTCACAAGTTAAGTAAAGAGTTTAAAAAGATATAAATTCAGAAAGGTTCTTCGCGGCATGCAGACAAATAGAAACTCTGTGACCATAAAATACAAGTTTTTTTGCTAGCTTTCGACCAATGTTTGCTATGCCGCGAATAAGCTTTTTGAATTTTTATCGATTAAGGACGGAAAACTTTTTTTGATATATACCTTTAACAAACACGAGGTATACATGTATGAATACCGGGTGCTTTTCAAAGGTGGCTCTCCCTTATAACTTTTTGGCAGACTAACATCTCTACTCTAAATTTCTCTACTCCCTAACATCCCTACTCCATAACATCCCTACTCCACAACAACTCTACTCCGTAACATCTCTACTCCATAACATCTCTACTCCGTAACAACTCTACTCCACACTATATGCACTTTATTAGCCACTCAATAATAAATGAGCAGTTCAAAGAATAAAGAATCTTCTTCTTCTAGATTATTTTATTTTTTTCCTAGAAAACGTTTATCTTTAAATGTAAATCTAGAACAATCATAAATGAATTATTCTAAAAGCAACAATCACCGCGTACTCTTAACATGCACTAATATGTAAGTAATTAATAAACTGAATTCATTTTTGACAGTGACTTAGCATGACAAATTTTCTTTTGAGTTAAGACAAGTGGATAATCGAGTGTCTATAGTGTGGAGTAAAGTTGTTACGGAGTAGAGATGTTATGGAGTAGAGATGTTACGGAGTAGAGTTGTTGTGGAGTAGGGATTTTATGGAGTAGGGATGTTAGGGAATAGAGAAATTTAGAGTAGAGATGCCAACTTTTTCGTTCCTATAGATACAAGAATGAAATTTACAGGGTGTCTATAAGACCATATTTTGAGTTATATTACCGAACGTAATCTTTTTTTCACTTCCGGTTTAACTGGATACGATACCTACTTTTAATTTTTAAATGGAACACTCTGTATATTTTTACATATTTGGATTCTTCATTACATTTTGTATTATCCTTAGTTTTGGTCAAATTTTGACAGCTTTTGTCATTTAGATTTCTTATCTGAAAAGTCACTAAATCTATTCATTTTGAACCATATACTGGTAGAAAAATAAGAATCATTAAAAAACTTGTTTACTTTTAATTTTACATGAAAACTAAACTTGAAATACACATATTTCGCTTTTACTCGAGTTTTTACTTAATTACGTCTATGACTCGTCGATACTTTTAAAAATATTAATTTTTTTTCTCTTTACAATGATACCAAAAAGTTAATATTTATTTTTATTATCTCTTTAAAACAAAAGAAATTTGTATAAGTAACTTGTAGGAATAAAAAAAGTTATAGGGGCGAACCACCATAATATAACATATTATGTTATGTTTTAATGATTTATAATGTTATAATATAACATATTATGTTGTGTTTTAATGAGTTATAATGTTATAATATAAAATATTATGTTATGTTTTAATGAGTTATAATGTTATAACATATTATGTTATGTATATTCTGTAAAAAATTGGAGTAAAATTAGAGAGTAATATTTAGATTAAATAATAAAATTGATATGATTTAAACCAATTTTTTTACTGTTTTATAAAAAATATACATGAATCTTTAAATTTGCTGGAAATATTTTTTGCAGTTACTTAAATTACAAAAAAAATGAAAAATAATAATTTAATTTTTTTTAGAATTTATGTTCAGATGTCCCAATTGTAATAAATCATACAAACACCGTGGAAGCTTATATAAACATAAAAATCATGAATGTGGTGGTATACGAAAATTTGAATGTAAAATTTGTGGAAAAGCCTATACACAAAAATGTACTTTATTGCAACATATTAATAAAGTCCATTTATAAATGTTTGTTCTTTATATCCCCAAAAGCAATAACAAATATAAAATTGCTAAGTAATTTTACTTAAACAACTTTTCAGGACGACCAAATATATTTTAAAAAGTTATTAATTCATAATATGAACAAAAACAAAATTCACTGTATTAAAGCAAGTATTATTTTTTAAGAATTTTAGATATGCCCGAGGTATATGTTACTTAGTTAATATTTATTTTAATTATAATTGAAAACGGCTTACTGGAGCTCCATGAATGTAAAATTTCAAAAAAAGTTTAAATAAATAGTGTATTTAAATCCTAGTTGGGAATTGGTTATTTTTTGGGTCGAGAGAAGATATGGACAGGCGAGACCTGTCGAGCTTGGCCACTTCTTGAGACCCAGAAAACCACTTTTCCGGCGTAAATTACATATTTTTTATCCTGCAGAAACAAATATTTAAAAAAAAATACAAAATAAACAATGTATAAAAAAGTTAGGTACTAGATCGAGTGAGCATTTAGCAGATATGTCAAATATTAATGACCAGTTGTTATATAATGTACTAAAAATGCTAAAAATAGGTACAGTAATATTAAAATATTTCATTAACTAATTTATTGTGTAATAACATAAAATTAAATAACCCATAATACTAAAAATGTGGTTTTTTTAACTAAAAGTTAAGTTAAAAATTTTGCGACATCTCTGCATAATGTTTGTATTTTTTTTTCGTCTAGCCGAAAAAAGTAGGGTTTTCCACCGCAATACGGTCTGTCAAAAAAAAGTTGCTTCTTGGTAAAAAGCGATTGCAGCAAAAAAATAAGCCAAATCGATTAATGTTTAGTGCTCAAAGCCCTCAAACTTTGAAAAAAATTGGTACCTGTTTTTCGGATAAAGACTGATGATAAACTATATGATATTGAGAACATTAAAGCTAAAAAAATATATTTCCCCTCCCTTTTAGTTAGAACTTAAAAAGATTCGTCAATTATTTGAAGATATCGCAAAATTTTTTGCATGTTTAAAAAAGTGCTTAAAAACAGTTTTAAAGATAAAACCTGTATACAAGCATATATGGGACGTTCTTTGTCAAACGTAACAAAGCTCATCCCAAAATTCATGATGATGGATTTTAGTGACCTTGCGCTTAAAATGTTCCTTATTGATCCCCCTTTATGGCCTAGTGTGGTCTTTTGGAAAATTTAAAAATGGCGCCTCAAAATGGCTGACACCAGAGAAAAATCGAGAGTTAGAATCAAAAAGCTTGTAAGAAAAAAAATAGAGTTCGATTCGATTGGTTTTGGGCTCAAATAGTTGGTATTTGACGTCCCCAAAAGGTTTGTAAGGTAGGCTGGAGTGATGCAACATGGCGGATCCAAGATAGCGGCTAAAACTACGATATCGTCCAAATTAAAAAAAAAAATCATCCGATTAATGCCAAATTTGGTTTGTGGGGTTTTTCGAGGTCGCTGATCACAAATCCAAAGATTTGCAAAATTCAAGGTCCAGATCTAAGTCCAATTTTCGAAAATCAATCGATTTAGGTCAAATTTCAATAAATAACATACACCTTGAATATATAATTTTCTTATCTTAATATTTTAAATCACTCACAATAAGAAAAAATATTTACCTTAAAAAAATTACTGGATCCTTTAATTTTGACATTTTTTGGATTATCTTGCTGCTCTTTTAACTTGTTGCTTTTTAGGTTACAAATCATAAGTGTCACTTTTGTAACGCAGAGGTTAATCTCGGTTCGGTGCAGGAAACTATTTTACTTTTTGAGATGCAAGCACTTCGCCCTGTTACCCCTGCGACAACTAACCCAAGTCACCCCTACTTTTTTAGGTGGAAATACATGAAAAAGTTTATGTAATGCATTACATAAACATCGTAACATGCAACATATAACATCGTAGGATTAACCTTTTTGAAGATAAAGTAAAATTTTTTCCACCAGAACCAAAAATTAAAAATATACAAAGTCAAAAACTAAAACTTTGATAGTGGGTGGTGATTTAACATTTAAAACTGAGAAAACAAGATTCTATACAACAAAGTCCAAAAATGATTCCTAAGGTAGTTAAGCCCTTCTAAAAATACACCGTGCCTTTAAAAATAGGGCTTTTTTTAGAATTACATGGAATGATTCTTGGGCCAAGTTGTATGGAATTTTTTTTTCTTAGCTTTTAGTGTTAAATTACTTTACACTATTAAAACTTGATTTTATAATTTTTTTTATTTCTAAATGTTACTTTTAAATGCATTTATTTTTAAAACGGTTGATCCTATGATAGTACACTATGCACACACTTTTTTATATATATATATTTACCTAAAAATAATATTTCATTGAGGAAAATGCAAAAACAAATTCATCGAATAAAGTTTTAGGCAAAAAAGTGAAAATGCACCTGGTTTACTTTACACTATTAAAATTTGATTTTATAAAAAGTTCATGGTGCTTAAAATTTTACTTTTAAGCATTTATTTTTAAAAAGGTTGATCTTACGATAGTACACTATGCACACACTTTTTTATATATTTTTACCTAAAAATAATATTTCATTGAGGAAAATGCAAAAAAAAAATCACCGAATAAAGTTTTAGGAAAAAAAAGTGAAAATGCACTCGGTTTTGAATTAAAATTCATTTTTTTCTACCCGACATGCAGGAAAAAATAATTGTATAATTATCTTGTATATAAAAATTAGTTTAGTTTTAGGAAATTTAGCTGAAAAAAATTTGAATCATTATTTTTAGTTATTTTTTTTGCTAAAAGTTGGTAACGCTGCAGTTACAAATTTCATGCCCATCAGACGCTATTTTTGTCGTTAGAAATTGATTGTCGGTTTATTGTGCCAAAAAGAACATTTAGTCGCTTTAAGGAGCCAAACTCTTATAAAGAAGTGTCAGTCCTATCAAATATCCTTCAGAGATCTTCTACCAAGGGCCTCATCGCAAGAAAGAATTGCCGGTGGTAAGATCAAAGGAGCATCATCAAGGTAGGAATTCTCGTTTCCAACGGTCCGCTTAAATAACCTTTGTTCCCACTTATTCAATAATTTCTTCTGTATATTTAGGTCGGTTAACTCCTATACCTATATGCTTGTATACTATTATATAAGTTTTCAAGTTTTTTCTTTAAAACTTTTTTTTATGCTTATACTTTTTTAAACTTGCAAAAATGAAAATTTAGCGCAGTATTTAAGAAATTGGGGACTTTTTATGTTCTAGACGAAGGGGAGGGGGATAAAATTTATTTAGTTTCTTCCAAGTTGGAAGTTCAAACTAGTATTGTTTCTTAATATAATGAAATCAAAATTTTCTCAATTTCATATACAATCAGTTTTTATCTAAACAACAAGTACCGATTTTTTTCAAAGTTTGATTTAAGCTATCTCTAAACATTAATCGATTTGGCAAATTTTTAAGCTGCAACCATTTTTTACCAAGAAGCAACTTTAAAAAACGGAGGTTTTTGATTTCGAAAATCGGTATTTTTTGACACACTGTAGTACGCAAACGAGGCAAGAAAAGCGGATTTTAACCTTTTGTAGGATAAAAAATAAATAAAACTAGATTTTCGGGCAATTTTATAATTTATTTTAAATGTAAAATTCTGGTCCTATTAAAAATTGTTTAGAATTTTACTGGTATAATACTGATATATTTTTATCCATTCTGGAAAACTGTCCATTTTTAATGTTATTATATAATTATATTTTTAGTTACCACCAAATACAGATGTTCCAAATGTTCGAAAGCATATAAACATAAACCTAATTTATATAGACATACTAAATATGAATGTGATGGTATTCCAAAATTTTGTTGTCAGATTTGTGGAAAAGCTTATACTCAAAAAGCTACTTTAAGTCAACATTTAAATTCAGTTCACAAACTAATAAAATTACCATTTATGTAATTTAATATTATATTGTAATACTTTTAATATTATACTTTATTATAATAATTTTATTACATTAAAATACTTTTGTTTTTTACTTTTGTTTTGTTTTATATTATAATACTTTTGATTTTGACTTAAAATGTTCTAAAACGTCGATGAAAATTAAAAAAGCATGTTTAAAAATTTTTACTCACCATGCACGAACATATTATTTGATATATTTTGAGTTTGCCAAAAGAATAGACAAACATTTTATACAGTTAGGAGAAATTTACACTTTATAAAGCATAACTTGCAGTAAAAATTGTTGCTCTAATATTAGTCGTTTCCGAAATACTGTCCATTAATCTATGAAATGCCAGTACGTACAACCAAACAGCCAGTGTTACCAGATTTAGCATAATTTTATTTCTACCATCGTTAATTAAAGTATTGTTTTTATTGTCATTCCTTTTTTTGGCAGTTTTAATTGTTGAGTAATAATTAATTGACAATTAGAACTGTCAAAAAAGGACCATCAATGAAAACAGTGCTTTTATTAACGCCCGTATAAATAAAATTATGCTAAATCTGGTAACACTGAAAACAGATCGCTAATAAAAATATTTAAAATCAAGTGGTAACCTTGTCCGACCAAAATTTTCGGGCAATACCATTGTGGTACTCCCTAAAGTTAACGATTGTCCCCACGCGTAGGGCCGAAGCTACGGTGTTACATAAAGACTTTTTGGTGTGTGTTTTTAACTAAAGAATCATATTTTATTGAGAAAATATCAAAAAATCTACAGATAAAAAAGTTCGGGTCGTAGCTACGGTGTTACATAAAGACTTTTTGGTGTGGGTTTTTAACTAAAGAATCATATTTTATTGAGAAAAGATCAAAATATCTACAGATAAAACAGTTCGGGTCAAAAAAGTGACATCACCACCCACCCCCTTAAAATTACCAGATACCAAAAATTACATAAAATAAAAGTTTTTATCAATGCTAAGACATGCACAAAAATTCGTTACTATAGTTTATAGGGTAAGGGTATAACAACATAGTACATAACAATGCCATGTATCTTGTAAGCCAATCACGTCATCACATTCTTATGCTTTATATTCTTATGCAGGCTTCTGGATATGCCTTAAGGTACCCTTAGGAGGGTGGTAACTACTTTAGAGCTCATTTCCAGACCAACCTTTATAGGAACTTTTTTCATATTTTTTAATTATTATTTCTAAATAATCCTGTATATTGGTCGATTTCTTAAAACATACTTAAAATTAAACGGTATATTCAGCTAAATTAAAGTTATAGCTGTAGGCATACAGCACGCTATAGGGTGGCACTTCTAGGACATGATGCAATAAAACAGCTAAGTGCGGGTATTATATGGTATTGTAATGTACAATTTTAAAATAATATATCTATTTGTAATTAGATATGTAGTCTGTACATTTTACAAAGTCCTTCAAAATAAAACTTATACGAATATATTTCAAAGACGCTTTGAACTGGATACCTACAATTTCGAGCAAAGGTTTCTTACCACGAAGAAAGTCTTTGATCCAAATTTAAAATTCTATGTCAAAGTTTTCTTTTTATATGATAGTGTAAAGTTGTTTTCCAAAGGACCCATTTTTAATCAAACTGTACCGAGAGTATAGTCTATTTAAAACTATATATTACAGTACCATATTTATGTGCAGGGGAACGTTCAAGTATTACGTAAGGCAAATTATGATCATTTTGGTCCCCCACCCCCCCCCCCTGTAACGCTATTTTCCTATACCATTAACAGAGTAATTAATTAAAAAATTAATTTTTTTTTGCTTTTTCATACTACTCAATATGTGTAGAATACGCTCCTAATATATTTTGAAGAAATTTGTATTATTTAATAAGTTATACATAATATACTTTAAAAAATATACATAAAAAAATAATAAAAATATAAAATTTTAAGGGACGATTCTACATCATAAAATATGACAAAAAGTTCCTATAAAAATATGTCTAAAAATACGTAGTAAGGAAGATACGCCCCTTTGAATGTGGCTAAAAAATTAGTTTTTTATTTAATAACTCAGGAACCCTTTGAGTTGCAGCAAGGAGGTTTTGCATATGAACTAATCTTAATAACGCCCATCTTCGTATGTTATTTTTATGTACTTATTTTAACCAGGGGCGTTCGAACCGGGGAGGCCTTATCTGTTTTTTGCCCCAAACTTTTTTATGTGTATCTTTTTTATTTTTTGTAAAAAAATATAGATTCCTTAAGTAAAAATACATAAAAAATGTCAGATAGTGTAACACAGTAGGAGCAACCGTTTTCAAAAAAAAAAAATGGAATTAAGAGGAAGTTACATTCTGTGCCACCAAAAATGTTACTTTTTAAAAGGCTATTACTCCTTTAATATTAAATTTAGTTTTTCGGTAAAAAATACTTTTTCTTTCAGTTTTTATTGTAGAATCGACCTGCAAAATTAAAATTTTATTGGTGCTTGTTTTGTATACTTAAAAATTTAAAAAAAAGCTTTAAACGCGTTTTTCTTAAAATTCTGTTTTTCAAAATGGTTCCAGCTATTAAAAAAAAACTATTTAACATATTGACTTAAATCTTTCGGTATTTTGTCGAAAACCATGTTGGCAAGTTCGCTAGTGTAATTTTTTTTTAAGGTTTGTGATTTATTTTTTATTCCTCCTTTTTACCCGTTTTTGGTCGAAAAAGTTGCATTTTTTTGTTTTTTTTTTCACTAAAATACGCTTGGAATTTTTGTTTTTTTTTTTCGAATTTCGACTTATGTCTACACTAGGGAACCAAAGGATGTCATTTTTAACAAGACTGTTTTTGATTTTTGTGTGTTCGGACTATTGGGAGCCAAGCTGTCGCTGAAACCGTTATTTTGAGATGTCTAACTTCAGCGCGTGCTGCACATTTATTTATAAAGAGAGAAAAAACATTTTTAAGAGTTGTCTAATACTTTGTTTTGTACATAAAAATAATATAGGTCGTCTGAAAAAAAATTCCAAAAATGGTCAATTTTTTGCCTCAAAAATCAGAACAACCCCTTAAATAAAATTGTATAATATTTATATTTTTAAAAGCAGAATATTTAAAATATGACATAAGGCATACTAAAACATGCAATTAATAAATATATACTCCATGACTCTGTACTGTATAAAACCTAATATAAATAAATATAAATAAATTAATTAAAAAAATTCTGTTCTTTGGTAAGTTTTTGGTGTTTTTTTTTTCAAAGTTACAATTTTAGTTTTATTATGCGCCATATGGAATACTAATAGGGTCGCTAATGTGGAATATAATTTTGCGTGTGTTAAGCTAATACCCGTAGGTATGCTACTTTTTTCGCTGATATTTGATTTTTTATTTTTAGAATAAAAAGCTTTTTTATTACAATAAATATTTTTTCATTAGAATTATGTTATTTTACTAAAATATATATTTTTCATATTTTTTGTACGTGTTATCTACAAAATAAGGGTATTCTATATTTCCCTACCACTTTTTTAACATAAAAATGCATAGTTTTTAGTTTAACCGCCATACAAAGAAAAGTGTTTAAAAAAGAAATAAACATATTTAATATACTTTTATTTAAAAAATATATATTAGATATATACTTACATTCTTCAATAATTATAATTATAATTATTTTTTTTTCTTACGAAACAAGTGGTTATTCCATAATCATCGCCCTTACCCTAATATTATAAAATACTATAATAGTTATAAGAAATTATTTATACATACAATAGAATATAAATATGTATAAAATGTCTATTATATTATATATACAGGGTGATTCATCTAAAACAAATCACTCGTTTTTTGACGTTATTATTAGAGTTATTAAAATAAAATTTATACCTTTTAAAATAGACCCAACTAGCTACAAGTGCGACCGAACAAAAGTTTTCTACTAGCTTTTGTTTTCGAAAAACAGAATTTTTAACAGTCATTTTAACTGTTATTTTAAGGTAAATAAACAATAATAAAATATTTTTAATTTTTTATTAGTTGGTTAAAAGTTTTTAAATTAATTAATTTTTTAATTCATTGATAAAATTTGCATATTTTTTAAGTATTATAACACTAGGCAACAAATCGCAACTTTTTTTTTTGTCCCGATCGGAAAGTAAATTTTTCTTATTAATTCGAGGGCGTAGAATCCGAATCTGACCTTAGAAAAATTCCAGCACCTAAAATTTTTGAGATATAAGTTCAGGTAATAATGACGTTTTTTTTCAAAATCTTTAAAAAAAGAGTAGAATTTTGAAAATTTTAGTGTATATTAAAAAAAATACGAGGAATTCAAAAATCTATATGTCAAGAACCTACTGTCAGAGAAAGTACGCGAAAAAAAATAAAAAGGTTAAAATGAAAGTGCAGAGTTTACTTAATTGCTAATTTGTGGCAAAACTATTAAATTTTTTTAAAACTTTATAGAACCTAATTTGTAGATTATAAAATTCTCTACAAAAATATTTATACAAATATTTTTTTATTTTGCTTAGTTTGTTCCTAAAAAGTAAATAAATGAAAAAGATATAAAATTAAAGTACACAGTGTAAACTTTTTTCCCGAGCCCAAAAAATATATTTTTCTTGTCAATTTAAAGGGGCAGAATCCAAATTTGACCTTAAAAAAATTCAGCAAGTCTTATTTATTAAATTTTAGTACATGCGATTATGCCAATTTAAAAATAATTTATAAAACAAAATATTGTGTATTTTTTTTTGTTTTTTTAATGGTTCTACATCATAAAAATGTTCCTTTATTACATAAGAACCATAATACGTAACATTCTTTTAGTTAATTTTTGACCCCCTAGTAATGATTTTTGACAATTTTTAGCATTAGTACGTGGCGATAAGCTTGTCCCCTTATGCACCCTTCATCTTACCCTCCACCCCTACTTAGTTTTGTCACATTATCCATTTTTTTTAATATTTTTTTTTTTCATAATATTCCTATTTATTCTACCTATGAATTTAAAGTTTCTATGTTTTAAGTTGGATATTTTTTAACTAATATTGAGTCGCCGAATCCAAATTTGTCCTTGGAATATTTTTGTCTCCCATGATTTTAGAACAAAAGAGGGATAAAATAATGATTTTTTAACATTTTTATCTTATTTTTCTCAGAAAACTTAGGTAATTGAAATATTCTGAGGCCAGATTCGGTTTCAGCGACCCAAAATTAGTTAAAAAACATATGACTCCAATCGGGGCAAGAAACCGTGTTGCCTAGTGTAATTATTAAACAAGAATCCTATTTAATCTCCACTTATTTTTTCAAGGTGATAACTTGCAGCTCAAAAAAAAGCTAGTAAAAAGCTTTTGTTTACAAGTATATTAAAGCTTTTGAATTATATATCGTTAATTAATAAGAATAATTTTTTATAAACATAAATATGATTTGTGACGTATATATTAAATATATTTTTTAAATATTTTTTGTATCTTGTACCTTTGATAAAAAGTAATTACTTACTATATTTTTTTTTCGAGAAATTAAATTGCGTTGTTATTTTCCTTTTGTTTTTTTATAAATAGAAAATTTTAGTAAGTTTAGTTTATTTTGCTTAAAAAAAAAATCTCCTCGTAACATGGATGAAATTTTGCACTAATTTTATCATTGTACATTTACATTTTTTGTAGGTATTTTAACACGATATTCTTGTCAGAAATGTAACAAAGCTTATACAATAATGGGCAATCTAAATCGTCACATGAAATATGAATGTGGAGTAAAAAAACCTTTTAACTGTGAAATTTGCAAAAAAGGTTTTACTCGAAAGCTGGCTTTAAAGCGTCATGTTTGTAAAGTTTAAAAATTTAAATATTAGTTATATTTGTAGTTTTTGAGGTTTTATATTAACTTTCCAAGTAACAATTGTAGGATACTTTTTATTTATTTAGGGTTCAAAAGTGCTTTAGTATGTTCAATAAAACGATATTGGTTTTAAAGTTACCTTAAGATAAACTTAAAGTCCTTAAAGACCATTTATTCTTATGCAAAGAATTTAATATACTCCTTAAATAAAAATAAAAAACTATTTGCTCTTAATGCCCTATTGATGTTATACTGGTTTTATAATAGTCCTGACATTGGCTATTTTAAAACTAATTTGCGTTTTTAAAGGATTAAAGAGCAAATTGGTTTTGAAACAACCCATTTTGGAACAAATAGTTTTAATGTAGTTTTATGGAATACCCTTCATGTACTCATTAAAACCCATTAAGAAAACTATTTTATCTTAAGCCTATATGTTCAATAAAATTCCACATTAAACCTAAAAACATAATTTTTAGGTTTTAAAAAGTTCATTAAGAATATTTTAAAGCTCAAAGGTTTTAATTTAGTCAATTTGGTTAAAAGAAATGCCTCTTGGATTTTTGACTATTTTATTATGGATTAACAAATGATTCTACATCATAAAATATGACAAAAAGTTCCTATAAACATATGTTTAAAAATGCGTCATAAGGGAGCTACGCCCCTTTGAAAGTGGCTAAGAAAATAGGTTTTTATTTAATAACTCAGGAACCCTTTGAGATATGTCATCGAGGTTTTGCACGTCAACTAATCCTACAAAGTCCCGTTTTTGTGTTATTTTCATGTACTTATTTCAACCAGGGGTGTGCGAAACGGGGGGGGGGCTTATCAGTTTTTTGTCTGTTTAACTTTTTTGCAATGTTATTTTTGAAATATGATTCCTCAGGTCAAAATACATTAAAAAGGTACTCTTGTTGTAATACTGTAGGATTAACCGTTTTCGAGAAAAAATCATTTGAAGGTGAAATTTCACGGTTCGAGGACGAAAAATTAAATACTAAAATGTTGAAAACCAAAATTTTAATGATGCAGGGCGAATGTACATTAAAAACTAAGAAAAAAACCTCATATACAGGTACTTCCAAAAATCAATCCTAATGGAGCTATGGTCTCCTAAGTATGCACCATTTTTAAAGGGCCATGGTAGCTTTTAAAGCGTTTTTTCGACCTACCTGTATGGAAACATTTTTTCTTAGTTTTTCATGTAGAACAACATTGCATCATTAAAATTTTGGTGTTCGACATTTTAGTATTTAATTTTTCGTCCTCGAACCGTGGAATTTCACATTCAAATGGATTTTTCTCGAAAACGGTTAATCCTACAGTATTACAACAAGAGTATCTTTTTTATGTAATTTGACCTGAGGAATCATATTTTAAAAATAAAATTGCAAAAAAGTGTCACAGAAAAAAGTTTGGGACAAAAAACTGATAAGGCCCCCCCGTTTCGCACACCCCTGGTTTAAATAAGTACGTGAAAATGACATACAAAGATGGGCCTTATTAGGAATTATTCACGTGCAAAACCTCGTTAATATATCTCAAAGGGTTCCTAAGTTATTAAAAAAAAAAACAATTTTTTTAGCCCATTTCAAAAGGGCGTAGCTCCCTTATGACGCATTTTTAGACATATGTTTATAGGAACTTATTGTCATATTTTATCATGTAGAATCATGTGTTAAAATTTCCTATGCTATTTCAAATACACCCTGTATACGCCTTACATCCTAAATAAATAACTGAAGAACGGTGTTTCCAAACATGCATTTTAATAAAAAAAATGCATTAAGATGTTGATATTCAAAAAAAATTCTTTACCAGAATAGTTTGTATTTGAATATTATTTATGATCTGCTTTATATATGGCGTTAGGTTTGGAAGGTTTCAAATATTACTACTCTGCCATTATAGAGACTTGCCGTTTTAATTATTTCACACAAGGTAATTTAGTCTGCTGCAAGTATATTTTATATGCAAAACCCCACTTAATAAGTTTTGATACATAAATTTAAAGTTGCCTAGAAAAATTCTTTAAGAATATAAAACTAAAACTAAATGGTTTTATATAGTTTTAAAATTTAGTCTTGAAGACCCTTTTAGGATGGGCCCTTTTTGGCTGGAAGCTGCTTTATGGTGGTCCTGAGGCTGTCTTGAAGATCATTTGGTTTTATTCAAAGTTTTATTGTATAGTTTTAAAGCGACCTTGGACTTTTGCCCAATGAGAGCATTATTGTTGCTTGGGCTCGTAAATAGGTTACCTATTATAGGTAGATAGATCTAGTATTACTAGTTTATAGTGGTTTTATATTCCAGTTGCTCTTTTTTTTTAATATATTTGGATGTAAAATCCAGATCTGTAAAAAAAATAAAAATGTACCGTTTTGAGGCTTTTTATCGTTTTGCATTTTTTAAGAAAAATATATTTTTGTCCTTTAGCCCAAAATTCCCTGTTAAAACGATATGCTTCTTTAGTACTAAAGTAAAGTGAGAGTATTTATAACGGAAGGCAATCTAAAACCAGAAGTTTGTATTATGGTTAAGAAGCTTATAAAACCAATATACAAATTATACAACACTTATAGGATAGCGGTTACCTCTATTACTAATAGGGGTGACCCCCTATTAGGATGTATGAGTATTTGAACAAAAGTGATAGTTACCTCGAGTACTGTCATCCGAGTGTATATCGAATAGCAGGGATTATATCGAACGACATGTAATTATTTTATTTTTTAAGCCGCTGTTGATATTTTAGAGGATTTGATGTGAGCTTTAATACATCAAAGCCTCTAAAGTTTCAACCAATAATTTTACACCTTTCTATAATCAAGTAAAAATCAAAGTACTGGGTTTTTATGAAATAATTTTGCGTGCGGAAAAGACCTTCTTTCTACAAGCACATGCGTGAGGAATGAGACATCTTTCCGCACGCTCGTAGAGAAACATAGTTTGCAATCCGCACGTTTTTTGAAATAATCCCTTTTTCAGAAAGTTCAAATTAATAGGGATCAAGGTAAGGATCAAAAAGTGAAGTGAAAAGTGAAATCCGATTAAGTGAAAAGTGAACTCGAATTAAGATGAAGACAATGCCACAGGTTTCAAATGTATAAGTCTCGTACAAAAGGGATGCGGTTTTCCAAAACATTTTTATCATACATACCTCAAGTAATAAAATATTTTTTTAGTTAAACCATATAGTTGCCTTAACTGTGACAAATCATATACCAAGAAATTCACATTGAACCGCCATATTAGGTACGAATGTGGTAATCGAGCTTACTTCTCATGCGTCTGGTGCAAGAAAACCTACTCAAGAAAAGATCGTCTAACTAGTCATATCCAAATTTGTAAAAACAAATTAAATACAATGTAGGGAAAACCCGCCTATTTTTACCAAATAAACCCAAGAAAATAGCTTTTAACACGTTCGCTGCTGACTAACGGAAATTTCCGTCACGGCAGCCTCATGTACAATGCGCATGTCGGAAGATTCCGTCATCGTGCTGTACTGTTTAAATGGTTCAAAAGCATTTCAGCTTCTGGGAAAAACTTTTTTTTACATGTCAGCAGCCAAAGTGTTAATAACTTTTTCCTTATAAAATATAATTAATTATAATTTTTACTAATTAATACAATAAAAAATAAGCTAAACTTTATGATATAAATCCAAAACAAAAAAAAACTAAATTATTAAACTTCAGTATTTATCTGAGTCAGTAATCAAGGCTACTTGATTTATGAAAATTTCAAGAAAGAGCATTCCTGTTAATATTATACTTACATAAAAAAAAGGATTCCTTGAACCAAGGACACGTGTCTTTGGATATGTTCAAATCCATATTCTCTTGTTTCAAGGCTGGCATTTTCTTGAACCAAAGTCAATGTTCTTGAATAAAGGGCGCGGATTTTTATTCCAAAACGTGTCCTTGGTTCAAGGAATCCGTTTTTTCTATGTAATTATAATTAAGATAATTATCTGAACAGAAATGTTTAATAGCGCTTGTAATGAGAAAATAATATTATAAACCACGGTAGAGAAGACTATTATACATTCTTTTATATCGAACGACCTGTAATTATTTATTTATTTATTATTTATTTTTTTATTTATATTTTATTTAACGCCGTTGCATTGAGTTTGCACTCATCTTACAGATAATAAAGAAATTTTTGCAAAAAATAGCATTAAATGGAAGCCAAAAAATATTTTATTGATATATCCAAATCGCCCCTTGCTTACTCATCCCGTTGAAACCAACCCCAACTTCTGTTTTTCAAATGGCACATCCCTATTTTTATCAAAGCATATGGAAATACATTTTATTCTCAATATAACCGAGTTTTCGCTCATCACGTTTTTTGATATAAACCCTTTTTCACAAAGTTTAAATCAATAGGGATCAAAGGTAAGGACAAAAAAGTGAAGTGAAAAGTGAACTCCGATTAAGTAAATTAAGTAAAGTAAATTAAGTAAGCTGAGTAAAATGCCACAAGTTTCAAATGTATAAGTCTCGTAGAAAAAACATGCGGTTTTACAAAACATTTTGATCATACATGCCTCAAATAATAATTTTTTTTTAGCTCGACCATATAGCTGCCCTAACTGTGGCAAATCATATACCAAGAAATTCGTATTGAACCGCCATATTATGTATGAATGTGGTAATCGAGCTTACTTCTCGTGCATCTGGTGCAAGAAAACCTACTCAAGAAAAGATCGTCTAACTAGTCATATCCAAATTTGTAAAAACAAATTAAACACGATGTAGAGAAAACCCTCCTATTTTTGTACAGGTTTAGAGGTTCTATAGTCAGATTTCAAAATCATTGAGAGTTACTCACCATTGCAAAGCTGGGCAGACTGCTTGTGTCGCGATGAGCATGGATTGTGATCATATGTTTTTAAGAATGTTGTTCAAATTTTACTTTCTAAAGTTTATTATGCTTTTTTTTCATATTTAAGATTTTAAAACTTTATTTTACAAAATAAAATTTTACAAAAGTGCAGTAGCGTATCAGGCGAAAATTATTACAAAATTCACACTTAAGTTTTTCAATTTTAATTAAAAACAAAAGAAAGCCTTGGCACCACCGGTGATTTTTTTACAAATCTGATGGTCCATTTTAAGTTTTAAACAGTTTTATAATTTAAAATTTTAGAAAAATGCAAGAAAGTTCTAGAAAGGATAAAAATTTTTAATTTTAAACAAAATTATAAAAATATTAATTTATTATTACATTAATCTATTTTCTACATCAATATTCCTTTAGCGAAAAAGTCTTAAAAGGTTTTCTTAATCAGCTTGCAGAGTTGACTCTTTGTACTGAAGAGGGTCAGCAGCCCCAAACTGTCAGTCTCCCAATATCCCTCTGTACTATGATTAGAAAATAGATTGATGGAATAATAAAGCCCTAGCGCCGCATTTGTTTGTTTTTTTATCTCTTTGTGCAGTTTTACCAAATAAACCCAAGGAAATAGCTTTTAACACGTTCGCTGCTGACTGCGGAAATTTCCGTCACGGCAGCCTCATGTGCAGTGGGCATGTCGGACGATTACGTCGTGGTGCCGTGCTGTTTAAATGGTTCAAAAACATTTCATCTTCTGGGAACAACTTTTTTTTACATGTCAGCAGCGAAAGTGTTAATAACTTTTTACTTATTAAATATAACTAATTATAATTATTACTAATTAATACAATCAAAAATATGTTAAACATTATGATATAAATCCAAAAAAAAAAAAAACTAAATTATTAAACTTCATTTAAAAGTATTTATTTGAGTCACTGATCAGGCTACTTGATTTATTAAAATTCAAGAAACATCATTCCTGTTAATATTATACTTAATTATCTGAACAGAAATATTTAACAGTGCTACTAATGAAAAAATAATATTATAAGGTACGGTATTATATCGAATGACGTGTAATTATTTATTTTTCTATTTTGCGACTCTTATAAGCTCATAATCACACGCATTTTGCGTGTTCTTATAGGCCCATAAGAGGTCTCTACTTCTTTTCTGTTGGGTTGGCAACATACAAAAGTCTATCTCTTGACGTTTGCCGTGCAATTGTGAACGTCGGTTTAAAGTTTAATTTTCTACAAAATTTTGTGTTTAGGTTATGTTTTACCGTGTTAAAATTATGACTTGGTTACTTGCAGTAGAAAAGAGAAGAAAAGAGAAGAAATGACTATAAAATATATCAAAATAATATTCGTTCTTAGAATTTTAAACATCGCGAAAACTGTAATGTCAATTTGAAACAAAAGTCATCAATTTAAATGTAAGTTTTTTAAAATTTTAGAGCAAAATAGAAAAAATTGTATAAAGCACTCGTTTCATAACACGTTTTTAGCGCACTAGTACTTTAGAAAACTCACCGCAAGCGGCTCGTTTTCTAAACATTTACTCGTGCGCTAAAAACGTATGTTATGAAACTAGTACTTTAATATACTATTATTTATTATTTTTTTTTTCATATTTTATTTCTCACGCCGTTGCATTGAGTTTGCACTCATCTTACAGATAGAAATGTTGTGGTAATATACAGGGTGTCCCACCAGGTTCTTGGCAACCTATATCTCTGTTATTTGAAAATAAAGAAATTTTTGCAAAAAATAGCATTAAATGGGAGCCAAAGAATATTTTATTGACATATCAAAATCGCCCGTTGCTTACTCATCCCCTTGAAACCAACCCCAACTTCTCACACCTGTCCGGAAACAATTTTTAGCTCAACTTTCATATAACCCAAGTTTTTTTTCAAAATTTATTTAGAACTTTGGCATCTTTTTAAGACCAAATTTAAAAAAAAATCTATCTATGCGTTTTTGAGAAAAACGATTTTCATTTGTTTTAACAAAAAAAAATATGGCATATTTTAAATTTTTTTTTAGATATTCAGATTTTACGACAAAAAGTAAGACAAACAGTTTCTATGAACGTTTGTGTTAAATTGCTTCTTAGGGGAGCTAGAAGAAGTTTAAGGAGCATTTTTAGAATATTTTTAAAATATTATTCACTTCATAACTCAGGAACGGTTTAACTTATAGACTTGAAAATTTTACTGTAGTATGCAACCAATAAAAATTGTCATTTTATGACATAAAAAATTAAATGTTTAACCAGGGGCGGACTTACAGTCTTACATATAAATTATGAGGCACCCATTATCAACGCCCCTGGTAAAAAACTTAATTTTAATAAAACTTTAAATTTTTACATTTATTGGTTTAATAGTTCAGTAAAATTTTCATGTTAATAAGTTAAACCGTTTCTGTGATATGAAGTGATAAATATTCTAAAAATGCCATTTAAAAGTACACTAGCTCCCTTAAAAAGCAATTTAGCTCAAACGCCTATAAAACTTTTTTCTGACTATTTGACGTTCAATCTAAATATGTAAAATAATTTTTAAATATGTCATATTTTTTTGTTAAAACTAATCTCAAAAACTCATCGATAGATTTTTTTAAATTTGGTCTTAAAAAGATGCCAAAGCTCTAAATAATTAAATTATGAAAAAAAACTTGGGTTATATGAAAGTTGAGCTAAAAATTGTTTCCAGACCGGTGTGTTCTGTTTTTCAAATGGCACTTCCCCATTTTTATCAAAGAATATGAAAGTTCATTTTATTCTGAATATAACCGAGTTTCCTCTCCGCACGTTTTTTGAAATAAACCTATTTGAAGAAAGTTTAAATCAATAGGGATCAAAGGTAAGGACTAACAAGTGAAGTAAAAAGTGAACTCCGATTAAGTAAAAAGTGAACTTCCATTAAGTAAAAAGTGAACTCCGATTAAGCTGAATACAATTCCACAGGTTTCAAATGTATAAGTAGTATAAAAAAGATGCGGTTTTCCGAAACATTTTGATCATACATGCCTCAAGTAATATCTTTTTTTAGCTCGACCATATATCTGCCTTAACTGTGACAAATCATATACCAAGAAATTCATGTTAAACCGCCATATTAGGCATGAATGTGTTAATCGTACTTACTTTCCATGCATCTGGTGCAAGAAAACCTACTCAAGAAAAGATCGTCTCACTACTCATATCCAAATTTGTAAAAACAAATTAAACACGATGTAGAGAAAACCCGCCTATTTTTGTACAGGTTTAGAGGTTCTATAGTCCGATTTCAAAATCATTGAGAGTTACTCACCATTGTAACAGTTCGCAGACTGCTTGTGTGGTGATGAGCGTGGTCACAATCGCTCATCACCGCACAAGCAGTCATATGTTTTTAAGAATGTTGTTAAAATTTTACTTTCTTACTTTTATTACGTTTTTTTTTTTATATTTAATATTGATAAACTTAAGTTTACAAAATAAAATTTTGCAAAAGTGCAAGAAGACTCTAGAGTATCAGACGAATTTTTTTCTTAACACATAACTTTTAAATAAAAACGGAAGAAAGCCCTGGCACCACGGGTGATTTTTTTTACGAATCTGATGGTCCATTTTAATTTTTAAACAATTTTTACAATTTAAAATTTTACAAAATGCAAGAAAGCTCTAGCGCCGCATGTAAATTTTGTTACAAATTTCACTCTTATGTAGAATCTACAACTACTGCAACTATTTGGCTCGTAAAGTCCATAAGAACAGAAAATAACTTGAAAAGTTAATAAAATAAAATATTTAGGAGTACACCTGGATTCTCATTTTAGATGGGATATCCAGGTTACACAATTATGTAAAAAAATTAGAAGAATGTTTTATTCATTTAAACAGTTAAATAATATCTTAAATGAAAAACAATTAAAAATTGCTTATTATGGACTTGTAAATTCGGTACTGGGATATGGGATACTAGCCTGGGGAGGCATACTTAAAACACATTTGACTAACCAGAAAAGGGTACATAAAAGAATTGTAAAAATTATTTTTAAAAAAGATTTCAACTACTCCGGTAACCAGCTTTTACAAGAGAAACAAATATTAAATGTTAGACAAATATATGCTCAAAAATTAATAAAGTGGCAATTTAAAAATGAAAAATATAACAAAACTCATACATATAATACAAAGGGTAGCCTAAATATTCCAACAAAAAAATCAACAAAAACTATTGGAACAAAATCTCATACCTATTTAGCTTCCAGACTGTATAATGTTTTGCCCCTCTGTTTAAAAAACAGTAATATAACAAATAAAAAAATTAAAGTTTGGTTATTTGAACAATCTACCTATAAAATAGAAAATTTTATTGAAACTGGGTTAATCTCTAAAGATGGGTAGAATGTTAAATGTTTTTAAAAACAATCTCATTTTGTTTTAAACTCTTAATTTTATAATATTAAATGATTATGTATTTATAAAAATGAATTTATATTTAATTTTTCTACAAGCACCCACAACAAGCATTCTTCTGCTTAGTGGGGATTACTTTATTATTTAATTTTTTAAGTTTTACTATATATATATATATATATATATATATATATATATATATATTTTTTTTTTTGATTTTAGGATTGTATAGATAAATTTATACTTGTAGATAATGACTTATTGGTTAAATAAAGATTATTATTATTATTATTATTATTATTATTATTATTATTATTATTATTATTATTATTATAGGACAACAATATTAAATAATAAAAAAAGAAAAGCGTAATAAATATTACTTTGATAGTCTATTTTTTAACTACTTATTTTACAATTTATTATTTCACGAAAATGTAAAAAATTTCTAGCACCGCGGGCGAATTTTTTTACGAATTTGTTTTTTTTAATTTTAACCCGGCGTGTGTGTGGTGAAGAATTATAACATCGCGTGTGTGGTGGGGTGTAATCGCCCAAACTTTAAAAAACCATATAAAAAGAGTTATGTGTTTTTTCTTAAAATAATCATTTGTTTAGATTACTATAACAATATATTTAATATAAATATAAAAACCATGTTTTTATTTTATGGTTTTAAAGAAATACAAAACTCGATTCTATAGAATGCATATTTACAAGAAAAAATGCTTACTTGGAGATATAAATCAGGGAAAACAAATCTTTGTTTAAAACACAAAAAAATAACTTTATTTATCCAAATAAAGTCCAAATTATAAAATAACATAAAAGTCCAAATTATAAAATAACATAAAATGAAAAAAAAAAAAACGAGAAAACAAAAATTATTTAAGAAAACGAAAATTTTATACGGTTTATTATAAAACGTATCTAAAATTATTAATATTTTTATAAAGTTAAGAGTATGGTGGGGTTAAATCTACCCATACGCAGGCCCGTAGCGATGAAGATTTCGTGGGGGGGATAAGGTCAAAAATGTCAACTTTTTAGCCTAAAAACGCAACTTTTTTCTCCGATAAAAAAAGGTCCCACCACCCTTTCGTGAAATATTCAACTCTTGCATGAATCCAATCCATGAAAAAATATGCAACTTTTTTCTTTGACACAAAAGAGTTAATCACTAAAAAAAAAAGTCCCACCTTTTCGTGAAATATGCAACTTTTGTATTTTGAATATTCAACTTTTTAGATTTCAAGATAGGTGGGGAAGGCTCCCCCCATAGCTACGGATACCCTGCCATACGGAACTTTGAAACCGCTAAAAAAATAAACGTAAGATAAGATCCAAAAGGCTCAAACAAAAATTGTTAATATGTTTTCTATGCGTTTATCTAGTTATTGAATAGGAGAATGTTAAAACAAAAAATACTGCGAAGCAGTCTACCTTTGAAATATGTGATGGGTGGTTTTAACCCCACCACACACGCGCCGGGTTTAAACATGTGATTTAAAATTTTACAAAAATACAATAAAGTTCTAGCGCCACAGGAGAAACTTTTTACGCATTTGTTTGCTTCTTTATTTCTTTGTGCAGTTTTTACCGTATAAACCCAAGAAAATAGCTTTTAATAACTTTTTACTTATTAAATATAATTAGTTCTAATTATGACTATTTAATACAATAAAAAATTAGCTAAACATTATGATAAAATAAAAATCCAAAACTAAAAAAACTTTAAAGTACTTATTTGAGTCACTGATCAAGGCTACTTGATTTTTATGAAAATTTCAAAAAACAGCATTCCTGTTAATATTTTACTTAATTGTCTGAACGGAAATACTTAACAGTGCTAATAATTGTTGCGTTTTGTCGATGAAACTTTTGCCACCGGATTGAATGAGTCCAAACCAAATAATAAACTCCTTATTCTATTACTTTTTGCTGAAAAAGATTACAAGGGCTAGCGATCTTTCATTCATTGCAATGATTTTATTCTGAGTTAAAAAAGTAGGTTAGGTTTTAACATATAACAAATGACATTTTAAAACAAACCGTGAACCAAACTTTGACGTTTTGTCGCTTTGTGCATTCCGCCCAAACCATTCAAAACGCCGAATTATCCGACAAAACGCAACAAATGAAAAAATAATATTATAAAGTAGAGAAGACTATTATAGCGTCGTAACCTTATATTATGCTTGGCTATAAAAAACATCACCTTCAAGGTGACGTTTTGTGTGTCTGTAAAGTCTACTAAGTAACTACGCTCATCATTTTACCCATATACGTATAAAAATATCTATAATATTGTCATAATAATAATAATTATTTTTTAGATTTTTTCGCAAGTAATGGATTCTTTTTTTGTTTAAAATGTTATAAACGTTATAAACATGAACGCAATGTCAACCGACATATAAAATATGAATGCAGTAAGATAAAGAAATTTTCATGCTGTGTGTGCATAAGAAAATTTTCAACAACGGAAGATTTAATGAACCATACAAGACTTATGCATAAAAATAATTAACTAGGATTATATAATTATAATTAAATTTTAATTAATTTTAATTATTTAATTTAACCCATAACTCGTGAGGTATAATAATAATAATATTTGTTTATTCCGACCTCTAAAGGATCATATACAAAAAAAATACAAGTGAAAATAATACTAAGAGCATATACATATATACATGAAAAATAATTAACGTAAAACTTAAGTAAAGCATAAGAGGTGCCAGTTAGCCTTTACTGGAGATTGCCAGAAGACATCAGCTTCTATTAAGGCTTTAAGCAGGGTGTTGGTAGACAACTTCCAGCTATGTACGTACCTAGAGAGTTTTTTACGGCGCAGAGCATCCAAAGTATCTACACGAGCAAGCGTATAGAGTATCTTTATCTAGCATTGGTCGTAGATAGGTGAAATAATATTAGTAGTAGGTAATACTAGTAGACTAACATCTCTATTCTTATGTTCTAGCCAACCATCCCAAACTCAAAATCTCTAGGTTTGTCACTCAATTAGCTACTTAATAATAAATGATTAGTTTGCGAAAGAGGAAGAAAAAACTTCTTTCTTCTAGATTACTGTATTTATGCCTAGTATGTGCTCGTCTTTACATAAAGTTATAGAATAATGGAAATGTTTCATACCAATAATCTCTTTGTCCGCGTTCTCTTAACTTGTACCTACTAACTAATAAATGTGTAGGTGGAAATGATGACCAGTACCCGGCGTATTTCCAGTTATAGTCCAGTCTTCAAGTTAATAAAAGCGGCTTACCTGGAAATAATTCAGGGAGTTTAAATTTTTGGTTTATTGGGTAGGGTTTAAGGCCGCAAATAAATAATTTTGCGACATTGAACTCGATTTGAAACTGTCATTTTTTTTAACTTATTTTTCACAAAAAACAGACTTTTTAAAATATCTCAAGATCGGTGCATCCTAGGACAAAAAACTTTTTATGAGAATAAAGAGGACCAAATCTCCAACATTTTTTGTAGCATGTATTTTTTTGTACGCCTTATAGCTAATTCACGGCACCGCCTTAAACGTTACACTGTAGGGTTTTAGATTTTCCTTTATGACTCGCTTAGAAAGGTTTTTTTATGCTTAATACAATGGTGATTCAATCGAAAATCGGTTTACTCGAGATAATGGGGCACAAATGTGTGAATTATTAAAAAAAACAAAATTTACGTAAATTAATAAGGAAGTGCCAGATAGATTTTTTTAATTTTCACCCAAAATGTTCTAAGGGGCAAACCTAACCAACGATAAAGAACAATTTTGGTTTTTCAAAAAAACATTAAAAATCTAAAAATTTATAGTGTAACGTTTTAGAGATATTTTAAAAATCCGTTTTTTGTGAAAAACAGGTTAAAAAAATGACAGTTCCAAATCAAGATAACCGTCGCAAATTTTTTTTTACCCAATAAACTGAAAATCAAAACTCTAAATTATTTCCAAGTAAAGCCTCTTTTATTGACCTGAAGACTGGACTACAACTGGAAATAAGCCGGCTACTGATGATGACCAAAAAAGTTCATATTTGAACCTTATGGGTTAAGGGTTAATAAGGTTTATAACAATGTACAACAGAATATGAAAAACATGAACATACAGCAAGAATAAAAGAAAGGCCTTTTCCCCTTTTAAGGGGAAAAAGGCCTTTCTTTCCCCTTAAAAGGAGAAATTTTAAAATTATCTATCTAAAACGCAATTAATTTGGATAATTTTGTATGCTTAAATTAATGGAAAGTCCCTAGCACAAGTTTAAAGCTTATTTAGGACTTTCTATGACTTTGTAATATATTGCTCAATAAATAACACAGGCCCACAAAATAAAAGTACCCTGATCTTTTGACGAGACAGGTCTATTCTTGCGTAATTTTCATCGCTCAATTTAAATCAGATTATTTTTCGTATTTCGCGGTGATTTTTCGACAAAAATGCAAAAAAAATGATTTTTTATTGTTTTTGTATGGTTTTTTAAAATTAAAAAAAAAACGGAAAATGATAAAACTAATCTGCCTTCAGATTTAAATACTATGGATCAAAATACATCGAAAATCATATTTAGTTCTTTTTTCACGAAATTTTGAAAAGTATAGCAGCGCATTACAGCGCGTGACAGCCGAACAAAAAAAAAGTATCTGGAGGTATATATTCCTATGTATTTTGACACGCTAAATCCGAATCCGCCACTAGAATTGGCCTAACGGGTCTTGGTTTGACCCTAACCTCAAAAAACATGTCAAAATCGTCAAAATTCCCTTGCGCTGCTACAGTTTTTAAAATTTCGTGAAAAAATTAAAATATGGTTTTCGATGTATTTTGATCCGTAGAATTCAAATTTGAGGTCAGATTAGTTTTATCATTTTCCGTTTTTTTGATTCCAAAAAACCATACAAAAACCATAAAATATCATGTTTTTTGCATTTTTCTCTTAGTCTGCTTTCGGATTTGGATTCAGCGATGAAAAATACATAAGAATGGACCTGTCTCGTCAAAAGATCAGTGTACTTTTTTTGTGGGCCTGTGTAATAAAAGTAAAAAAAAAACAGATTTCTGTAATTAATTCAAAAACATGAAAGATATTTGAGGTGTGATCTATTTTATAAAATTCTGTAAAACTTTTGTTTAAAACTGAAAATATTACCCTAATAAATTTTATTCTGTTCTATTAATTTTAATATTGAGAAAATCTAATTTTGTACAACTAACTGTACAGTGTGTCTCCGTATTGAATCACTATCCCACAAAATTGCCACTTTTTCTGAAGGTTGCAAAACTTTTATTTAAACTAAATTCAGCTTATTTTAGTTTTTATCTTTATCGAAAAAAATGTTTTTGTAGGGGGTGATAGTTATTACCAAAAACCTGACAAATTTTTAGGTGAAGTGATAAGATAAACGAAAAATTGTTTTTTTTTTTTAAATGTGCACTGTTATTTTTGGACTTTCTGACTCAGTGTTTTCTCTTAATTCGTTTATGTAAGTCGTAAGTATTTTAATACAAAAAAAGAAACTTTTAGCTTGTTATTGAGAAAAGCGATATTCATAATGTTTTAATACTATATTAAAAAAATAAAACAAGGATTTACACAGTTAAGGATATAGTCTTTGATACTAATCAAAATTAATTTTAGGTTATGTTGAAAAAAGTGGATTTTTTCATTGTAAAACATGCTACAAAAAATATAACTATAAAAGAAACGCAGTTTATCATGCCAATTACGAATGTACAAAACGGCGGCAGTATACGTGTAACCTATGCTTAAAATCTTTTACTCGAAATGGTACACTTAAACACCATGCTTGTAGAGTTAAAAATAAATAAACAATAAACATTTTAAATATTTATTCATATAGTTTTGCTCAGAGATAGATATATTTTGGTTTTGTTTATTCGTACATTTTTTAACACTTTTCGTTCTTCTTCCGTGGATCAATTAGCCACAGAACTGTCAAAATATCGAGGGTCTCTAATTTTTACATGAAACTCTTGATAAATAGAGACAATTTGTCTAGTTGCGGTGACTCTGTTAAGTTGCCAAGTGGTTGTGACTCTAAAAAAATTTGACGAAGTTAATATAATAACACAGGTACAAAAAAGGGTCTGACTCCACTTACGAGACAAACATTTCTATACGTTTTTGCGGTCGCTGAATCCAAATTTGGGGTTGGTTAGATTGGGTCAGGTCTCATTTCGTTGCTAACCTCAAAAAAGTGATGAAATGTGTTTCATCCAAACCAACTCCATATTCGGATTTACCTACCCCAAAAACGTATGGAAATGTTTGTCTCGTGTGGTGAACAAAACTTTTTTTTCGTGTAGGTACATGTGCACAGGCACACAATAAAAAAAGATATGGTGCCCCAGAAGAGACAAACATTTCTATACGGTTTTGGGGTCGCTGAATCCGAATCTGGGGTTGGTTTGACTCGGTCAGATCGCATTTTCATGACTTTTTTTAGATTAGCAACCAAATGCGACCTGATCAAGTCAAACAACCCAGATTCGGATTCAAGGACCCCAAAAACGTATCGGAATGTTTGTATTGTCTGGGGAATCAGACCTTTTTTTTGTGTGCCTGTGTTATTATAAAAAAAAACTAGAAACTAAATTAAGGCCCTTATTAGCGCTTCACTGGATTAAATCTTTACTCAACCGAGATCCACCGAGATCTATCCCTACACCTAAATAATATTTTGTTATTACTTCAACCATTTTATAATGTTATAATTGTTCAGCTATAAAATTATAAATTAAATTGTAGTTACTCTAACTAGCCAGCGCAACTTTTACAAAAATTGACAAATAATCCAAATTTGTGTCTAATTTAAATTCAACAGGTTAAACAAATTTGAAGCATCTCCCAAAAATGGACTGTAGGATTTCACTGTGACGTGGTTCTGTAATTTTCAGACCTTCTTCTGCAAGGACCCATGCTCAACTGTTAATTTTGTCTATCTAAATTTTGCTGGGGAACGTCAAAACCTGCACTATTTTTGTTACTAGTTTTATTAATTGTTGACTAAAATAGTCAAGTATTGACTATTAATGGATTAATAGTCAACAATTAAAACTAAAAAATGAAAATCAATTAATAACAGGCACACAAAAAAAAGTGGTCTGTACTTTAATAACCATATAATATATGGTTAAGTACATATTATGTACTTCCATGTGTTTTTTCCGCTGAATCCGAATTCGGGGTTAGAATTGGCCCATTACCCACGGATTTTGAAATTTCTAAAATACTAAAATTGACCTTATTTTTGATAAAAGAGTTTGGTAAGTATAGAAAAGATCAAACTATGATATTTATACGTATTTACGGGCGCTGAAAACGAATCTGTACTCAAATTGACAAAAAACGTCAAGGTTTCGATATAACCTCAAAAAATACCTCAAAATGACCTAATTTTAGATAAAAGAGTTTATTATAAATTAAAATCATGCTATCTATACATTATTTGGGATGCTGAAACCAAATCCAAGGTCCGAATCGTTCGATCAAAATGGGGCTGAAAACCACCCAGCAAATATTGGTTCGTTAGCCAAACATTGGCGTGCCAATGTTTCATACGTTTTACCAACGTACACAAAAAAAGTGGTCTATACTTTAATAACCACATATGTACCCCATGTATTTTTTCCGCTGAATCCGAATCCGAGGTGAGAATTGGCCCATAACCCAAGGATTGCTAATTTTGACCTTATTTGTGATAAAATTAATGATTGAAAAAATTGAAAAAAATCCTCAAAATTACCTAATTTTAAATAAAACAGTGTATTATAAATTAAAATCATACTATCTATATGTATTTCGGGGTGCTTTTTAATAAGGTCAATTTTAGCAATTTTTTGGGGTTATGTCAAAATCCTTGGGTTTTGGGTCAATTCTGACCTCGGATTCGGATTCAGTGGAAAGAAATACATGGGGGTATACAGGGCCGTAGCGAAGGAGATTTGGTGGGGGGGGGAGGAGGTCAAAAATTACAACTTTTTTTAGCATAAAAACACAAATTTTTTCATCGAAAAAAAAAAGTTCATGACTAGACTAAAAAAAAGGTCCCACCCTTTCTCAAAACTCAAAAATAAAGTTCATGACAAAAAAAAAGGTCCCAAATATGCAACTTTTATATTTTTAATCTATGAAATATGCAACTTTTATGTTTTTAATCCATGAAATATGCAACTTTTTTTGATTTCAAGATAGGTGGGGGGGAGGCTCCCCCCATCCCCCTCGCATAGCTACGGCCCTGGGGGTACATATGTGGTTATTAAAGTACAGATCACTTTTTTTGTGTGCCTGTGTAATATTTAAATATGGAAAATACAATGAACTATATCGATTCGATATTATCGAATTCATAAAATTCATTGTACCTACCTTCCGTTGTTATTTTTATTTCTAATTTGTTTTATTTTTTAGCTGATTCTGCTGTATATAGAGGTTATCATTATTGCACAAACTGTAACAAAGGATATCGAAATAAGGGAAGCCTTAATAGACACCTGAAATATGAGTGTAACCAGGTACCACGGTTTATTTGTGATATTTGCAAAAGAAGATTTAAACAGAAGATAAACTTAAAATGCCACGTACAAAAAGTACACAATAAAATTTTTGTACTTCAAACGTTATAAGTTAGAAAAAACACACAGAGAGAAATTATTACTAAAAACAAGTAGTAATATTCAAATCAAGTGGCTCAAAAATTTGAATATCCTCAAGCATGTTAGGTTAGGGTGGACCTTATATTTTTTTATTATCCTAAAATTTTCATTTATGTGTGTAACCAGAAAATTCTGAAAATATTGTACTGATCAAACTTCTCTAAGGGTCATAATTGGGTCTCTTAAATTCGTAAATTACCCATAAATCATAAAAAATCGTTGAACTGCCCGTAATTTTTGTATAAGTAAAAAATTTAAAGGACTTAAGATCTTATTTTTTTCCTTTTAAGCACACAAAATTATGTGCTAAGTTTTAAAATGATCAAAAGATTCTAAACCATGCCGAAAATCCGCCAAATTTGCCCCTGACACTAAAATTTACCATTTTCTACGATAAATGTGATAGAAGGTAAACAAACATTTTAAAAATGTATCAGATCGGACTGATTTTATTTATTTTTTAATAAAATCTAATATTTATTTATAATATTAAAATGATTTTACTAAAAAAAAAACGAGCTAAGCGCCAAAAAAGAGCTCCTAAATAAGCCACTTTGAGGTGCCCTGATTTGGCGCTTAGCTCGTTTTGTTTTAGTAAAATCATTTTAATATTATAAATAACACAGCTACACAAAAAGAAAAAAAGGCCAGGAATTTTTTAGGAGACCATTGCATTCTTATGTATTTTGAGCCGCTGAATCCGAATTTGAGGTCAAAATAGCACCTCATCCGATTAGTTTTGGAGATAACGTATTTTGAGGTTATCTCTAAAACTAATTGGATAAGGTGCTATTTTGACCCCAAATTCGCATTCAGCGCCTCAAAATACATAGGAATATAATGGTTTCCAACAAAATTCTTTAACTTTCTTTTTTCTTTTTGTGGCCGCACATGTAGTCACACAAAAAAAAATGTCAAGAATTTTTGTATTCCTATGTATTCCTATATATCTTGAATCTGAATCCAAATTTGAGGTCAAAATAGAACCCAAAATACATAGGAATACAGTGATCTCCGAAAAAATTTCGGATTTTTTTTTCTTTTTGTGTGGCTGTGTAATTATTAAAATGAATAAAGTGAAACATTTTTAAAATGTTTGTTTACCATTTCGTCGTATCAGAACAACAAGATTTCAACTGACATTGTGGGATTGCAGTAATTGTCAGTATATTTTCTATGATAAATTTAAAATCCTTTACCTTAAAGAGTTCAAACTTTTTATAGATCTTGCAATCCATGCGTTATTTTCGTTACTTATACAAAATTTTATATTTATAAGCAAAAGCTTTTCAAATTTATCTTTTAAAATATACTGACAATTATCGCAGTCAGTTGAAACCTTGTTGTTTTGAATACATAGACCATTTGACTCACATTTATGTTAGAAATACGTAAATTTTAGTGTTAGGAGCAACTTTTGCGGATTTTCGTTTCGGGTTAGAATCTCTTGATCATTTTGAAATTTGGCACATAACTTTCTAAAAGAAAAGGGAAAAAAATAAGATTTAAAGCCCTTTAAACTTTTCACTCATACAAAAATTACAGTGAATTTTCAACAATTTTTTACGATTTATGGGTAATTTTACGAATTTTACTCTCATATTTTTAGAATTTCCTAGTAACACCAAAATGAAAATTTTAAGATAATAAAAAAATATAAGGTCCAACAGGTTAAAACTTGAACCAAGTAAAAGTGCTTGCTTTGAATAATAAAATTTCTTCTATTAAGTTTTAAAGAAACTTAAAATATGGCAAGTAGATATTTATATTGAGTATCTATAATACCTCGAACACACGATCGTGTGTAATTTTTATACGAGTATACGCTAGCTTAATTTTCTTCGTTATAATTGTTAATGCATAATAACTTATTATTACTAATTAATAGTTATTAAGCATATTATGTATTGTATACTGTAAAAATGTTTTTTTTAATAAAGTACATTAAAAATATAAAAAAATATATTAAATTGAGTAACAAAAATACACCTTCTTAATTGTTGTATAGTTTGAGTAATATGAGATACTACACTTAAGACGTTATTATAGCATGTTAAAACTTCAGATGATGGTTAACCTGATTTTGTACCTAAACAATCCTAGCCTAGAACTTTTAGTGAGAACATATGAAACAACTTTAAATTCATATTAACACGGCAGAAAATTGTAAAAGATTACTTAGTTTGGTCTAAAAAATGTGAAATGTGAAACTTGTTTTTGCAGTACAGTATACAGTATTTTTCCTCAGTGTACCAATACATATCTACTGCAACTACAACTACAGTGTGGAGTTTAAATAAGGAAATTCGATAACTAATAATAATACTTTTTGGAAAAATTCTAAGGAGATTCGATTTTTCTTTTGGTGGGATATCTTTTGACTTTACTCACCTGATGATAAAGTTATGACGCCCAGGGATACCATCTTTAAAACTTTAAACAGGACCATATTTTTAGTGATTTCTCATTTAAAAGATTTTTTATTCTGATTTAAATAAAAATTTGTTTTTAAAAATTGTATCAGGGGTTCTCGAATTATTCGAAATTTAATTCTTTCAAATTTATATTTAACCGATCCTCTTAATTTCTTCAGTTTTCGCATTCTTAAAAAAAAATCAAAATCGAATATAACTTTGCTTTTTAAATGATAAAAAAATATAAAAAATATCTGAAACGCAAAAGCGTTTGAAAACTTTTATATTTTAGACGAACAGAATAGTGGAAATGGACTACACACTTTTTGTCGCACTTCCTTTGCCTTTCCTCACCTCTAGCAACTCCAGAACACTTCTGTGCATTCGTATGTATTATTAAACACTTTTGCGCATAAATATGTTCCACCAATCCCTACTGCGCATGATACATTTGTATATCTTTGCCAGAATACTTTTTCGTATCCGTATGTATTATTAAACACGTTTGCGCATAAATATGTTCCACCAATCTTTACTGCTCATGATATATTTGTATATCTTTGCCAGAACACTTTTTCGTATCCGTATGTATTATTAAACAATTTTGCGCATAAATATGTTCCACCAACTCCTACTGCGCATGATATATTTGTATATCTTTGCCAGAACACATCTGTGCATTCGTATGTATTATTAAAGACTTTTGCGTATAAATATATTCCACCAATCCCTGCTGCGCATGATACATTTGTATATCTTTGCCAGAACACTTTTTCGTATCCGTATGTATTATTAAACACGTTTGCGCATAAATATGTTCCACCAATCTTTACTGCGCATGATATATTTGTATATGTTTGCCAGAACACTTTTAACCATTGGTATATAGTAATAAACTCTTCTGAGGATACTTATGTTTGTCTAAGCAGTATTGCGCATCGTAACTGGTGACCGACAATTTTTTTTGCTTGAAATGGACATAAATCATTATTAAAATTTGCAAAATACAAGGCTTTGCCTATAAACTAATAAAAAGACTTCAAAGTGGCGTGTATTTTGTTATTTTGCTAATATCTCCAGAAGTATTGGTGCTACGAAAAAAATGGTTTTTACCTTTTTTATGGTAAATTTTATTACCTTTCTATACATGCCAAAATTATAATTGAAAGATAATTTTTTTTAAAAAAATACCAAAAATTAACTTTTTTTGGCCCCTTTGACCCCCTTCTTCCCTACCCACATACCCCAATTTCAATCCCCGCCGAGATATTTACTACGCAAATATACCCTACAAATTTCAAATCGCTACGATTTGTCTTTCCCGAGTTATCGTGTTCACAGACCGACAGACAGACAGACAGGCAGACAGACAGACAGACCGACAGACAGACAGACAGACATTTTTTTAACATGGTCTCAAAAGTCTTAAAAACTTTTTTTGAAAAAAAAAGTGTATTTCAATACTTTTAATTTTAGAATTCTAAAATATAAAAGTAATTAGAATGAAATTTGATAAAACTCAAAAAAATAACACAAAAAGTTCATACAGACATTAGAATCACTCTATCAAGCGGTGGCTTTAGCCGACTAATAGACATGGATCAAATATCCTCTTTCAAGTGAGCTGCAGTTCATTAAAGGTATACATTTCAAAGAAATCAGTGTCGAATAATTAACTCGACAAACATTGATCAGATTTTCCAAAACAAACTGTTAAAACCAGAATCAAAAAACATTTTAAATGATGATTTCTCTTGAGATATGGCCCTATTTCAACTTTTAAAGATGATACCCCTTTACGGCAGAAGGTGAATATGTCACTTGGGTGAGGAAAACCAGAAGATTTCCTGCTTAAAATAAAAATCGATATATCCCAGGAATTTTTCTAAAAAATATATATTTAGAGTTATCGAATTTATTTATTTTTAAAATTTCGCCCGGTGTACCTTTCGGGCAATCTAAAATTATATTTTTGTAGAATTCTATATGGACAGCGAAGGTTTATATTACTGCATGTACTGCAATAAAAAATATCGCACCAAGGGTAACGTCCAGAGACATCGAAAGTTAGAGTGCGAAAATCCCAGGAAGTTTTCATGTATCCTATGTCAAAAAAGGTTCTCCCAAAAACATCATTTAAAATATCACATATATAATGTACATAAAGAGTGAAAAGAGGTCTATTTAAAAAGTTCTAGACCACTTTAAATTAGTAACATAAGATATATACAGGGTGTCCGGAAATAACGTTTGGAAACTTCGGGAGCCAATTCCTCGAACGAAAATAAGAAAAACAGTTTCTATGGAGATGGATCTGAAAATGCTTATTGACGGATCTACAGCGCACCAATGTTGTGGCCCTAAAGAAGGTTTTTATTTAGTGTTTCAGGAACCCTTTGAGATACAGCAATGAGGTTTTGCACGTAAACTAATCTTAATAGGGCACATCTTCGCAGGTTATTTCCATGTACTTATTTTAACCAGGGGTGTGCAAAACAGGATGGCCTTATCAGGTTTTTGTCCCAAACTTTTTTGTAATTTTGTTATTGAAACATGTTTCCACAGGTCAAAATACATAAAAAAGGTCATTTTTGTAATACTGTAGGATTAACCGTTTTCGAGAAAAAATCATTTGAAGGTGAAATCTTCAGGAGACCATAGCTTCATTAGGATTGATTTTTGGAAGTACCTCTATACGAGGTTGCATCATTGAAATTTTAGTTTTCAGTATTTTAGTATTTAATTTTTCGTCCTCGAACATTGAAATTTCACCTTTTAAATGATTTTTCCTCGAAAACGGTTAATCCTATAGTATTATAACAACTTTTTTATGCATATTGACCTGAGGAATCATATTCCAAAAATATAATTACATAAAAGTAACACAGAAAAAAGTTTGGGACAAAAAACTGCTAAGGCCCCCCCGTTTCGCACACTCCTGGTTAAAATAAGTACATGAAAATAACATACGAAGATGGGCCTTATTAAGATTAGTTAACTTGCAAAACCACGTTACTATATCTCAAAGGATTTTTGAGATAATAAATAAAAACCTTCTTTAGGGCCTCAATATTGGAGGGCTGTAGATCCGTCAACAAGCATTTTCGGACCCATGTCCAAAGAAACTTTTTTTCTTATTTTCGTCCGAGGAATTGGCTCCCGAAGTTTCCAAAGGTTATTTCCGGACACCCTGTACAGAGAAGAAAAGTCTCTAAAATATAAATCTAAACACATTTAGGTACTTAAAATTCAACTCATTAAATAAACTAAGTATAATATTAATTGCGTTATTTTATTTATTTACTTTACTTATCTATTTATTGTCATTCTGAGAAATATTATATAGGTTGGTGTTATAATATAAGACAGTTCATATATTAAACCATTGTCAAAGAATCTGATCCTGTCGGATCCAGAAATGTTAAGTATTAATATCTTGGCTGTAAGTTATGAGACCTACACGGTGTTGGCTACACCATATTATTATGGGTTAATGCTGTCATCAAATATGCGCACAAAGGCAGATGCCAAATCCATGTTTGTGAAAAATAGTTTTTTGCTGGGGTATTATTATAATCAAAATTATTAATAATAATTTAAATAATTATTAACAATCTTTTAGCATTTTAAATTTTTAATAAAATGAGATTATATCTATAAAAAATTTAAAAATGCTCTCAAATTGTAATTAATGTTTCTTTTTGTAATGAAATTCAAAATTTATCAGCGAATTTTCGCATTTAATAACTACCATTAATTCGATTTAAATTTTTATTGCCCGCATTTTTTTTATTTGGGGCTGGCGTAAGACTAACTTTTTTCGAAAACTAAGATTTTGTTTCTGATTGTTTGGGTTAATAGTATTAACTCATAATAATATGGCTTGGTCGCACTACTTAAAACCGAGATATTAGCACTTGAAATTTCTGGATCACTGCAAGTATGTAATTTATTCGGACTTTCAAATTTAGAAATGTTCCAAAAACTTCCCAATCATGTTACAAACTAAAAATATGATGTAAATTGTTTATACTTAAAAAAAAAAGAAGAACCTATTTCTTAAATAAATGTTATTGTACCTAAAATATAAAAAAACAAACAATGTTACTCATTTGCATTTGCGCAAATCAATTATATTTACTTGCAACCACGCTAATTTAGGTTTACACGGAATTATTTTGAAAGGCACTCGAACACTATCGTTTGAGTCCCGATTTTACATGACAACTGATAACATTTTGCGACAAAATCGAGGTTGATCTACAATTATATAAGGCATGAGGTGTGCCAATTTCATTCTAAAATTTAAGACCAAAAGGTTTCGCTACTTTAGGTCATTTAAGCGCTTTCCTTTTTCCAATTCAGGCTAATACGTAAGGCCCATTTTCAAGTTTTTTTTCAAAACTTTTGAAGTTAAATCTCCATAAAAAGACAAGAAAAAAAAATCCGATGAATATATGTTAAAATTACCCTGTCAATTTAGTTTTTGTTTATTACTCAGGAACCCTTTAAGCTACAGAAATGCATGTATTTTTACATTAAGTCCTACTACTTAGCACTATTTTTATGTAGCAAATTAAGCCAGGGCCATACAAAACGGGAAGGTCCTACTTTTTTCTCCTGTCTAACTTTTTTGCAGATTTTAATTGCTTAGGTCATCCCGTTACACACGCCCCTGGCTTAAGTTACTTTAAAAATTGTCTGTAGTGATAGGCTTTATTGATGTAAGATAAATTCATTTTTTTGGCTTAAAACTTTCCTAAGAAAATATATAAAAACCTAATATTCTGGTTCTTTTAAAGAGGAGTTAATCCCATACTAAGCATTTTTGGACATACGTTTATGAGAACTTTTTTCACTTCTCTTGATTAAAATTTACATCCAAAAGTTTTGGAACCTTAACTTGAGCCTGGGATATTAGAGTGCATTGGCAAATTTCATGCATAAATGTCGTAGTGTAATTAGAATTTTGGAAAACTAATATTTTATAACTTTCTTGAACTCTTAGCAACTAAGTTACATTGATAACTGCGTTAAAGCTTATCTACCTCATGTTCATGTAAATAAATATTGATAAAATTGGTTAATGTATTTTTTTTTTTTAGAATTAGAGGATCCATGGAAAAACTTTAGTATTGACTGGGACCAACTTCCAATTCATATAGGTACAGAACTATTTCAAAATGAAAGAATTTCAAATGCAATGTACAACGAAGTGGTTCGGTTCATAGTGAACCAATTGAGACAAATAAAATATTCTTTGCCCTTTAAAGTACTTGAAGCCGTGGCAGAAAGCATCGTCGAAAAGTTTCCGGGACCATTCCAGGATAGAGACGATGACGGCGTTGTCCTTGGCAAAGGCATACATACGTTTACTAGAAAGTTACTGGAAAGAAACAATTATCTTAACAGATCAAAATTTAGGCTGACTAGCAAACCCAAGAAAAAAAATATTTTGAAAAGAAATTTCCAATTTCCAAGTAATGTTGACATGTCTATAAAAATGGAAAGTGGTTTGGAGGATGAGCAATTGTATAATTACCTAAAGGATAATTATGCACACCATAGAATATTTTTGGATAATATCTCACATCCACCTGATATTTTGGTTGTTGAAGTTAATCGTCAGTTGCCTATACTATTAAAAAAGAAAGCTATATTTTGGCACTATAAGGAAATCATGGGGCATGATATAAATATTTTGCAAACAAATTTAATGCTGAAAGCCAATAAAATTCTACAGTACTCTGAAACAAAAAGTTGTGCTTTTGACTCCTCTCATTGTATAGAGTATGCTGTAATTGAAGCTTTAGCTAAACTGCTAAAGGAAAATTTTTCAAATTTAGTGACGGATTTCCCTGTAAGTATACTTTAACCTATACGTAGATAAAAATAATATTTTAATCAAAACGAACTACTTGGGCCAAATAAATTTTAGTTTGGAATATACGCAATAACATAAGTATTTTCTTTTTGTAACAGATATTATAATTTTAATTCTAAAAGATTTAAAAAAAATTTGTAGCATACTAAAACAACTATTATGACCGTCACACAGTGAAAATGGTTTTTTATTTCAAAATTCCAGAAGATGGTCAATTTTGAATCGATCTTCCTAATCTTTTTTGTAGAGAACTTGTACTGCCCTCCTTAGGAGGAACGCGGCATTTCCAAAAAAGTTAAAATCGAGAAAAAATAATTTTTGTTTTTTTTTTATGGCCGTTACATACGAAGATATATTTTTAACTGTTTTTTAACCAAGAAACGTTAATCTCTTATCATAGAATATGTATATTGCAAAAAAGCACAAAAAAAAGTCTTAAATTATGAAATATGATAAAAATTGTGATTTTCCTTAGTAACTTATTCTTAAATTTCAGATTAAAACAGAATATAAACGCGGCATGTATTATTCCTTAGTATCTTAAAAATATTAAAAGCTTATATTATACTATAATACAGAGGAAAAATGCTGCATGCACTTAAATAAATACAAGTTTGTAGTCAATTTAAGGGTTTCAAGTTAAATACAAGTAAAAAATATAATAATATTAATAATATTATTACAAGATTAGTCTTTTATTAACTAAATTACCTAAACCTAAGTTACCTTTATTTTAAATTAAGAAGTAAATGTAATCTTTGACATTACAAAAAACAATTAAAAACATTTATTTCTTTTTTTTTAATAAAAAAAAAAGGTTTTCTACGGATATTATTAAAAAAAAAAATTAAATAAAAAAATATACCTATGGTACGTATAAAAAATAACATTTATTTAAAATTCTTTAAACGTATAAGTAGATTTGAATTAAAAAAAAAAACATATAATTATAGATTATACTTAAAACATAAAAAATAGAATTTTAGTATACCTACTAGTAGATATACCGATTTTTTTTTGAATTTATAAATTAAAGTACAACAAAAAATGCTTTCTCTTAATCTTTGAAAGTAAAAAAGTAGATTGTTTAAAAAAATAAAAAAAAAATAATTTAGTTAATTTAATTTAACTTACAATACTCTCAATAACTAGATTTTCAGGAAAAACCTGCTTTATTATTTGACGCTAAGAAATGTTTAAAATCAGATATGCATGCTTCAGTAACACAAAGAAACTAATTAAAGTCAGCTGTAATGTAAATAAATTTTATTTAAAAAAAAAACAGTAGGTGCAAAAAAAATCCAACAAGCCAATTCCGCATTCTTCCTCTGTTATTATAAATACAGAGGAAGAATGAGGTAAAACACTCGGCACAGTATAGATACCGCATTTTGCCTCTGTAGATCGACATAAATTCTGTAAATGCAGCAAATTGGGAACTTAAAAGTGCCCTTTTGGCTCTTAATATGTTTTTTAAATAATTTTAATGAAAAGCAAATTAAATTCTAAGACTTTTGTTACCAAAAACTCATTTTTCCAAAATTTTGGATTTGCTGCGTTCCTCCTTAGAGGGCAGTGCTCCAAATTTGATTTAAGGCAAAAAAATTGAGTTCTGAGAGGTTAAGTTGTCAGATTTCAAGTTTTTAATTTATTTCAGAGAAGAATATTTAAATATTTCGGGCGGAAGGGCTTCGAAAGCATTCTAATAAGGTTAAGAGTTTACCTACCCAAAATGTGAAATTACTTTTTAAAATATATACCTTTCTAACCTAAAAATTTATCGAGAAGCAAATATTTTACCTGTAAATTTAATACCTCAAAATTTGTAGCATTAGGTTATGAAAGTACAAGTTTTAACAAGTTCTTAAAAAAAAAAAATAGGAAGATCGATTCAAAATTGACATTCTTCTGAAATTTTGAAATAAAAAACCTTGAAAATGCCCACTCTGTGTTTTGTTAGCTTGACAGATTTAAACTATAATTTAAAGAAATGACTTCGTAGAAATAACTGTCTAATAATTTTTCTTTACCGTTTCATATTTTAATAAAAAATTAATCAAATTACTGACAAACTAATACCTATATGAGATGAAAGATAAACAATATTTTTAATTTTTTTTTAATATCTTCTTTTGTACAAAATTTTAACGTTTAAAATATTGTATTAAATATGTTTTTTGATGAAACAACATATGTTTAACTAAGTCAGTTTTGTTGGATGAAGATATTATGTTTGTAGGTAATGAACCAATTTTATCTTTAAATTGAAAATTATTATTACATTTTTTAGGGTGAAGAAAATTTAAATACTTTATCAAAGGATTGTCTAATGTTATGGAAAAATGGTAAGTTTTTAATGTTTATTTGCCCTTAAAACCAAATTATTCGTGGCTTGTCGAGCAAAATGAGATATTAGAAAATTAGCAATATTTTTGGAAAAATGAAATAGTTCTTTTCTATGCATCTATTACTAAAAATCGGTGTCGGTAAGGGGTCATTGCTTCTTAATTTTTAATTTTAAGTTTAAATAGTAATAAGTTGACTGAACTAGTTTACCTGTTCTAGTCGAGAAATTTTACTTACTTTTACCCGCACGTGACGGATGCATAATTGCTTCTGTTTACTTGTGGCGCGCGAGAGGACAACACAATGATGGGTAAGGGCACATCCACAGGTTCGCATAACAAGCATGGTACATAAGAATGCGATGCCATTGTTACAGTTTAGTATGCAACTAGGTATTTATTTTACTATATAATGGGTTGCCTAGCATACGTGACTTGACAATATTCGTACTGTCACGACCAACGAACTAATAAATCTTCTCTCTAGAATAGGCATTTTATTCGTTAAACTGACAAAAATGTCGGCAACATAAACATTCGTCTATCTTACTTTCACATCTTTGTTCTAACAGAGAGAACAATACCAGTTAATGGTAATTGTTATTGTTCAGGCCTGAATAAACATACTATTTGTTTACAAACAAACCGAGATGTTGGCGATACTTTATTTTAACGGTATGGGTATTCTAGAAAAAAGAGTTATTAGTTCGCTGGTCACGACTCAGAGATGAAATAACCTTCACCCGGCAAGGCACGCGTTCGGTTTTTTGAGGTAGGTTTTTTTTCCAAAAATTAACAATTAATTAGACAAGTTTGCAAAGGAGACCCGGTAAAATTGCCCGTTTTTGGCATTTTGGATGGAACAAAAGATTTTTATATTTTTTGAAAAAGTATTGATAGGCGAAATCAACGTTACCAAATTTAGCCTCAAAATCAGAAGGAAATTTTTAATTTGGTGCTGTAAATGGATTCTTTTTCAAAGAATTTTTTTGCTTACTTTTTACAATATTTTGTACTTGCTACTTAATTACGACGAAAAGGTGTTTTTCTATCTAAAATTTTCTACTTAATCCGAATCTTTCGTCAAAATTACGGATTATTTGTTTGTCTGTTTGTTTGTTTAATATATATTTTTGGTACAACTACCCGTATTTATTTATTATTTCATGTATTTTAGTAAAACAAGCATATATTCTGACAATTTTTTTTCTCTGAATCCAAATATTGTCTTGGGACTACTAGATATAAAAAGTATTTGGCGCAAAAATGGGTTTACTGGATTTTTTTTTGCTGTTTCGTTTTTTTATTGGATATTTTTGGTTCCTATGGATATAAATTAGTTTTATTTTAAATATATTTTCTCCTGTAGCCAAATAATGATAATAAAATTAATCAGTCTAAGAGAATTTTGCGCAAAAATAGATTAAAGATTTTTTTTATTTAAAAATTCATACCTGTAACCAGTATTTTTAATTTTTTTGCTAAATTCTGTAAAAAACTAATTTAGGTTCAGAGAAAAAATATGCATTAAGAAGTTGAATTAGGTCAAAATAAATGAAAAATATTTAATGTAGGATGAAACAGCAAAGAAAATTTACTTAACCTCTTTTCACACCAAAACCGTAGAGTATGTAGTAGTTTAAAAAACATATTTGGACTCAGGAGAGAAATTTTAATTAAATTATATGTCAATTATAGTAAAATATACAAAATATAATACCTGGAAAGAATAAAAGCAGAAAAATTGGGTAGCTAACTTTTGCACCAAAACTATACAATAATTTATAACTCTGACACCTGATTTGGATTCGGAAGAAAAATATTGATAAGAAAAGACATTTTAAGCGTCAAAAAGTAGCAAGTATAAGATATTATAAAAAAAGCAAAAAAAGTCTTATGAAAAACCCATTTTTAGCACCATTTTTAAAATGGTTCCCTTCTGATTATGTTGTTAAATTTGATACCGTTAAGTTTGCCTACCACTACTTTTTCAAAAAATATATAAATATTACGTTCCATCCATAATGCCAAAAATGGTCAATTTTACCGGGTCTCCTTTCGACAAATTTTTGGACCCGAGCAGGCAAAAGGGTTTTTTGAGTATCTTTTGGTGCTGATTACGAATCCGCAGTCCGTTTTTTAGTATCAGGTCAGGTTTCTTAGATACATGAATGAGCCATGTTAACCAAAAATCATTACTTTATTTGGAAAAATACCAAAAATCAAAAATGAAGTGCAGTGGAACTGTAATTTTTTAGGTCGTCTAACTTATAAGAGACCAACAAATGTTTTAAAGAATTACCGCAAAATGGGTGTCCGAATGTCACTGAAAATCCATTTTATTTATATCATCTCGATTTCCACTGGACTTTATTTTTGACTTTTGGTGTTTTTTCAAATAAATTAATGATTTTTGGTTAAAATGGCTCATTCATTTATCTGAAACCTGTCCTGATAGCAAAAAACGGACTGAGGATTCGTAATCAGCGCCAAAAGTTACCTAAAAAATTTCTTTCAGCTGCTTGGGTCAAAAATCGTGGAACTTGAGTTACAAGTGCAACATGGGCTATAATGCCTAGCGCTTACTAGCGCATTCTGATGTATTATGCTTGTTATGTGAGCCTCTGGATGTTCCTTAAGAGGGCGCGTTTATACAATTAGCGGTAATTTTAAATGCAACGTTCCATTTCTCCCGCGTCCCATTTTTCCACACTCTCCCCTATACCCAATATATTAGTAATAAAAAGGGAACAGATTTTTTTTGTCAATTTCTTAGGGACTTTTTTATAATAAGTTTAAATTATTTAGTTTAAACAAAACAATTTTAAGTCTCCCACTTTTTTCCGATAGAAGTGTAAAACTTTTTAACATGTCTTACAAAATTTCATTAAAAATATTACTTGTACCCTTTGGCTTCTTATCCCATCATATGGATTATTTTCACAGTGGTCTCCGGAGGACACAGCTGTCAAATCTACTTTTTAAATATTTCATGTTTTCTTAAAACAAATTTTTTTTGCTTAAATGTACGTAAAAGATTCTTCTGGTTTTTATTTAAAAAGGACAACTCACTTAGTAAAAAAAATGTGTCACAAAAAAAATACTTATATACTTTTTTCTTACAAAGTAATCCGAAGACCACCAAACCTAAAAAAATATAAAACAAGCATAGAATGAAAAAAATTAAAGGGATTATTTTTTTATTTACAGGAATTGAAGAAAATTCTAAACTTTACCACGTTTCTATCCAAAGAAATATAGTAAACACGGATGGTGACACTTTTATGGAAACTTTAAAACTATGCTACGCATGTTTCTTCGTATTTGGCATGAAATATCCAGTTAATTCATCCTCAACTTGGGAATTCATCCAACGTTATTTCTTGAAAACACATCCGAGTAAAGGATGCATAAGTGATAAGTCAAATTTAAGGTCAACCAAAAGAGTCATGACTTTGATGAAAAATTTATCAAAATTTATTGAATAATATACATTTTAATACATCTAATTTAGATTCCAACGGAAAGTAGTAAATTATTTCAATTTTTTATATTGTCCTGTTTTTATGTTGAATTTTAGAATATAACATAATAATTTGCTAGCTGTAGTTTCTAACTACTACTATATTATGTTCCACTTTTTGTGGCGATTATGACTTTTAAAGGGCAAAAAATTTATCGCTATCTAAAAAAATACCGAATATATGGAAAAGTTCCCCATGATTTAAGGGTTTTGAGAAAAATAACCTGACATGTTGGAAAGATTCTTTAGCTGCAAAATTGGGCTTGAGTTTATTTGTAGCATTTTTTAATACTTTTTGTTTTTTTTATGCACAATAAAATCGTTTAGGAGTATGTTTTGTAATTTTTTTGTTCCATTGATTAACTAACAATATTTGACAGTGTTATTTATTGTTACCAGATTTATCAGTTTTTAATTATTACCAGTCATCGGCGAATTTCCAGTGCTCGCATAGGCGCCGCGTCGATTCTATCGTTGACGCGAGGTTTTAAATATTTACATTTTTATTTTCTTCGAAAAACACCGATATATTTACATATTTATAGTTAATATGTATATTCAATATTGTTGTATGTAACAAATTAGTCGTCGAATGTTTCGATTTAGTGACCTTTAAAAAAATTTCCCTCATAATTCGGCAAAATTATTCCGTAAGCCTATGTTTCTGTGTTTATTTTCAACGTTGAATTTATTACGTGTATAAAAAACTGCACAATTTTTATTGAAAGTTCTTATTTTTGTTTAAGGTTTGATTGTTGACCGTTACCACAACGATTAAAAAAAAATAAAAAATAAGAATGCCAATAAAAAAAAGTGTAGCGCACTTAGATATAAAAAAAACTGCTAAATCCGATAAGACTTAGTTGTTTTATACCACAGAACGTGGTAAGAAAATCTTGTGATTATCGACAGTAATATCACAAGACGTAGTGAAATTTTCGAAAATTTGATTATGGTCACATAAAATAATTTTGCCTAGTAATTTTTTGAGTATAATTTTTGTTATTAAAAGCTTAAGACCGAAGGTAGAGAGCTTTTACCGAAAAATAAACGAAAAAAATAACTAACTAGCTTGAACGAACTAGCAAAAAAGTATGTTTTATTTAAATGTTTATTGCATATACTTAGGTTTAAATAGAGCTTACCTCAAATTATTTAGTTTTCCGTACCAAGTCCCGGATTGCAATATTTATAATTTTTGAAAAGCGAGCTCTTAAAGCAATTGTTTGAACGTTTATCTGGTGCTCCTACGTTGCAAGATTTTGCCCAAAACATTATAATTTTCTATAAATTAGTTGTTGTTTTTTTGTACAAAGCATTAGGCATAAGAAAATAAATAATCAGAATAAAACAATTACATTATGTTCTTTAAAAATAAACTGTTCCGTAGCTTAATAATTATTATAATTAATTAAAACTTAAACAATAAATTGTGAAATAAATCTGACAACATTGCTATGTTTATCATTTTAATTTTGCATGTTTTGACATAAACGAAATAAAAGAGCTAGTCGTAAAAGTTGAGTTTTGTGGTTGATTTAATGTAAATTATTACTGTTAAAATTTAATATTTAATATGAAGTTTGGCTTTAAAAGCCTATCACTAGTGAAACAAATCCTTTTACTATTATTTTTATGAAAATTATTGTTTTTATTTTCTTTATCCAATACCTATTACTCACAAATCCTTACAAGCGGACTCAGTACAAATTATTGCTAATAAATATGTTACTAGAATTAACACAAGAAATAATGTAAAACTTAATATGCCTACTTCTAGTAAAAGTTTCTTTAAACGATCTTTTAGTTACAATTCTATATATGAATACAAGATACCGGAATCATTTAAAGTGCTTAAAATTAACCCATTTAAAAAAAAAGTTCAGCAAATTCTTTTTGAAAATCAATGAGGTATTTTGTATTTTTAAATTTTTACAATCAATAGCCTTTTTAAGTGTAGTGCAGGAGTGTGTGTATTTGTGGTTAATAATTATCATTTAATTTTATTTTAAGTTAAAGTATTTTTGCGCCATGTAGGTGTAAGTTAGTATTAGTTTTAAATAAATAATTATTCCTATATTTAAAATGTAGTAAAACATATCTTGTGGTTGAGTAAGAGTAGCCTAGCTAGACTTCGCCATATGTTATGTATTTTTATAAATAAAGTCTTTTTATTATTATTATTATTATTATTATTATTATTATTATTATTATTATTATTAATATTTTTTATATGAATTTATTGTTAAAATGGAATTTCCGTAAATAAACTATTATTAATATCTAGTTTACACTTGGATCAACCAATAAATGAATAAATGAAAGTAATGTTTAAATCATCCTGTAAACGACAACTCACAAGTTGTCTAATCACCGAAACGTGACATTTTATTGAAATGTCAAGTAAATTTTGTGGAAATGTAATTTGCAAATTCTATTAAGAAGTGGTTTTAAGAGGTATTCAATAAAATTTTGTACAGCACACGTAATGTGACATTATGCACTCAAAAATTAACCCTCGTCTCAAGGACATGGGTCAACGGTTTTTTTAGTGAATAATATCTTACTTACCTCACTTGTACCGTATTAGGTCGTCGTATCAGAACAACAAGGTTTCAACTGACTTTGTGAGATTTCAGTAATGGACTGCCGCCTATTTAGATTAGATAAAGAACGAAGTTCTACAGAAAGAGATACAACTATAATTATTATTGTTTTAAAATAAAATTATGCATATTTTAGGTAAAAATAATATTTTAGATTATATTTTAAATTACATGAAGGTAATATATATATTTTTTTTAAGTAAAAAACTATTTTTTAAATTTTTACACAGCTATGTGTACAGTAGGTCTAAAGTTTCCTAGGGAACTTTTTGACCTACTCCCTAATTTGACAGTCATTGATAATAAAACCCCGTTGTGTGTGAAGATTTTGTACTTGTTTGATAAGCTGTTTTATGTATTATTTAATAATTTTGCATATAATGCACATTTTTTGTTGCACTGTGATAAAATTCAAATATAATATTATAAGGGAATTTTCTTTTTGGGTTGGTATTGAAGACCTAAGTTTATGTTGCCTAATGTATTGGACTGCTATCCATTGTCAGAATATTTTGTATGATAAAATTAAAATACGTTAACTTATAAATATAAATTTTGTACAATTAACGAAAATAATGCAAGCCGTATCTGTAAAAAGTTTTAAGTCTTAAATAGATAAAGCATTTTAAATTTATCATACAAAATATACTGACAATTACTGCAATCTGACAATATCAGTTGAAACATTGTTGTTCTGATACGACGAGTTATTTAGAATTTCCATAACAGAACTTGTGAGTTTTTGTTTACAGGATGATTAAACCGTCACTTTCATTGATTAAAATTTCAAGTGTAAACTAAATATTAATAGTACACAGTGCTTTTTTGTTTTTATTTTCTTTATCCAATACCTATTACTCACAAATCCTTACAAGCGGACTCAGTACAAATTATTGCTAATAAATATGTTACTAGAATTAACACAAGAAATAATGTAAAACTTAATATGCCTACTTCTAGTAAAAGTTTCTTTAAACGATCTTTTAGTTACAATTCTATATATGAATACAAGATACCGGAATCATTTAAAGTGCTTAAAATTAACCCATTTAAAAAAAAGTTCAGCAAATTCTTTTTGAAAATCAATGAGGTATTTTGTATTTTTAAATTTTTACAATCAATAGCCTTTTTAAGTGTAGTGCAGGAGTGTGTGTATTTGTGGTTAATAATTATCATTTAATTTTATTTTAAGTTAAAGTATTTTTGCGCCATGTAGGTGTAAGTTAGTATTAGTTTTAAATAAATAATTATTCCTATATTTAAAATGTAGTAAAACATATCTTGTGGTTGAGTAAGAGTAGCCTAGCTAGACTTCGCCATATGTTATGTATTTTTATAAATAAAGTCTTTTTATTATTATTATTATTATTATTATTATTATTATTAACATTTTTTATATGAATTTATTGTTAAAATGGAATTTCCGTAAATAAACTATTATTAATATCTAGTTTACACTTGGATCAACCAATAAATGAATAAATGAAAGTAATGTTTTAATCATCCTGTAAACGACAACTCACAAGTTGTCTAATCACCGAAACGTGACATTTTATTGAAATGTCAAGTAAATTTTGTGGAAATGTAATTTGCAAATTCTATTAAGAAGTGGTTTTAAGAGGTATTCAATAAAATTTTGTACAGCACACGTAATGTGACATTATGCACTCAAAAATTAACCCTCGTCTCAAGGACATGGGTCAACGGTTTTTTTAGTGAATAATATCTTACTTACCTCACTTGTACCGTATTAGGTCGTCGTATCAGAACAACAAGGTTTCAACTGACTTTGTGAGATTTCAGTAATGGACTGCCGCCTATTTAGATTAGATAAAGAACGAAGTTCTACAGAAAGAGATACAACTATAATTATTATTGTTTTAAAATAAAATTATGCATATTTTAGGTAAAAATAATATTTTAGATTATATTTTAAATTACATGAAGGTAATATATATATTTTTTTTAAGTAAAAAACTATTTTTTAAATTTTTACACAGCTATGTGTACAGTAGGTCTAAAGTTTCCTAGGGAACTTTTTGACCTACTCCCTAATTTGACAGTCATTGATAATAAAACCCCGTTGTGTGTGAAGATTTTGTACTTGTTTGATAAGCTGTTTTATGTATTCTTTAATAATTTTGCATATAATGCACATTTTTTGTTGCACTGTGATAAAATTCAAATATAATATTATTAGGGAATTTTCTTTTTGGGTTGGTATTAAAGACCTAAGTTTATGTTGCCTAATGTATTGGACTGCTGTCCATTGTCAGAATATTTTGTATGATAAAATTAAAATACGTTAACTTATAAATTTAAATTTTGTACAACTAACGAAAATAATGCAAGCCGTATCTGTAAAAAGTTTTAAGTCTTAAATAGATAAAGCATTTTAAATTTATCATACAAAATATACTGACAATTACTGCAATCTGACAATATCAGTTGAAACATTGTTGTTCTGATACGACGAGTTATTTAGAATTTCCATAACAGAACTTGTGAGTTTTTGTTTACAGGATGATTAAACCGTCACTTTCATTGATTAAAATTTCAAGTGAAAACTAAATATTAATAGTACACAGTGCTTTTTTGTTTTTTTTTTGTTTTTTTCGAAACACTGAAATTCCTTTACCATTCGATAGTAACGTCCATTTATATGATTTTCAGCGAAAATTAAAAAAATCTACCGAGCGTTTTGTTTTTTATTAAAATATATAAATGCTAAACGAGCTGCGAAGAGTAAAACAAGCCGTAAATATATGTAATCCTACGCATTCCATTATATACTATTAACAGTAAGTGGGTATATTCCATTTTTCCAATTATAAAAAAAATTAATAAAAAAATTCAACAATTTTTTAAATTTGTTTTTCCTTTTTCTCAAAAAGAAAATAAAAAAAAATTGTTGAAATTTTGTTTTTAATTTTTTAATAATTGGAAAACTGCAAAATGCACTTACTATAATGGAATGCGTAGGATTACGTATGTTCACGGCTTGTTTTACTCTTCGCAGCTCGTTTAGCATTTCTCGTTTTTAATAAAAAACGAAGCGCTCGGTAGATTTTTTTAATTTTCGCTGAAAATCATATAAATGGACGGTACCATCGAATGGTAAAGGAATTTCAGGGTTTCGAAAAAAAAAAAAATACTCCCAAAAAAGCACAGTGAGTAGGTATTGGACAAATAACTATTAAAATGTTATATTATGGTTTTAAAGTTGAGAACCATCACAAGCCCTATATGAATTAGATCGTAGAGTGAGCATGTCAGTGACAATATTATAGTTATATTGAATTATTAAATAAATAAAATAAATGTACTTACTAATATATTTTATTTTAGATTTTGTGGAATATAATGGATTTTTTTACTGTTGTACGTGTAGAAAAAGGTATAGTTACAAAAAAGGCGTTGTGCGCCATCTCAAGTACGAATGTAACAAACCTCCACAATTTAAATGTGAAATATGTCAAAAAGGATTTACGCAGAGAGGGTCACTGAAATATCATATTAGAATTAAACACATGGTGTTTTTTGAACCAAATGTTACATTATAAACAAAAACTAAAAAAAATCATTACATAATTAAAATTCAAAAATTATTCACATAAACTTTTTCGTGTAGAGAAATTGCTTATTTTTCACTGTCTAGTAATGATTTTTAAAAATACTAAGAAAATATATTGGACCTAAAATGAGTTAGGGGAGACCGGGGATAATTGTCGCATTTTTTATTCAAAGTCAGTTTTTCCCCAATTATTGTGTTGTTTTTAAATGACCATAGGTTAATTTTAACTACATGTTTTAGTAATATTATTTAAAGAAAAAATATGCAAATACAGCCTGTTCCAGAACTCGCGTACCGAAATTTAAGAGGTGATTCTACATCCAAAAATGTGAAAAAAAGTTTCTATAAAGGTTGGTCCGGAAATGAGCCCTAAGGGAGCTACGGCCCTTCGAAGATGACGTATTGAATGGGGAACAAAAAAAAGCACCAATAAAATTTTAATGCTGCAGGGTGATTCTTCATTTAAAACTGAGCAAAAAAGTATTATACACCAAAACACCTAAATTTAATATTAAAGGAGTAATAGCCTTTTAAAAAGTAACGTTTTTGGTGGCACAAAATGTTACTTCCTCTTAATTGCATTTTTTTTTGATAACGGTTGCTCCTACAGTGTTACACTATATGATATTTTATATGTATTTTTACTCTAGAAATCTATATTTTTTACAACAAATCCAAAAAACATACACCTAGAAAAGTTTGGGGCAAAAATGTTTTAAGCCTCATATATTTTGTCCGTCTGGGCACGCCTCTGGATAAATTAAAAAAATAAATTAACATAAACTCATTGCCCTTATTAATACTAGTATACATGCAAAAGCTCGCCGCTCTAGCTTAAACGGTACCCGAGTTATTAATTAAAAACCTTATTTTTATTACAATTTTAAAGGGCCCTAGATCCCTTAGGGCTCATTTCCGGACCAACCTTTATAGGAACTTTTTTTGTATTTTTGGATCTAGAATCACCTCTTAAATTTTGGCATGCCAGTCATGGATCACCCTGTATATAGGCGGGTGAGGAAACTCCACGAGTGTATGAAATACACTTTCCAACGAGTTATGTACACTATTTTTCCTACGATTCCGAAAAAATATGAAGTTTCTTATTTTAAAATTTTCTAATTTTTATTAATTTTTAAGAAAAGCAAAGCACAAAATAATTATAAATAGCATACAAACTTATATATGTAGAAAATATGATTTTCATTTAGCTTTAGTTTTCTTGGTTTTATATTTAATACAATACATAGCTGTTTAATGGGTTGCCTATTCCTAAATAAATTAAAACTTGAGTTTGCTTATTATATTAGATTTCTGTGGTTATGTTAGAAGACAGTAAAATTGTACTGTTTTACATTTCATAAGAAAAATACTGTGTATTTTAATGTTTTTAATGTAATGTAAGGTAACTAAATAAAAAATTAAGTAATAAAAGATCTAGACTGTCTAGACAAGACAGTAATGGTGAAAATAGTAACGTTATATAGTTTCTATTTTTGACATGAAAAACATAAATATTTGGATTAAAACACTTAAAAGATATAAAAGGCTATGGTGAAAGGTCGAAAATGGTTTATAAAACAAGGTGAATCAAATTCGTACGAGGTAAATATCTAAATAAAATTAGGCAAACATAAATATCATACTAGTGTGATATAAAAATATCAAACTAGTGCGATATGAGGCGTTTTCTAAAGAACAAAAGAGTGTGCTAGATGCCATTTTCAGAGGATCGTAGGGAAAAGGTATTTATTAAAATTGAAAATACCTAATAAGACATGTGCCTCTCCACAAGCAGATATTAACTAGCTTCATGTCTAAATTGTCAACTTTGTAGCTTTGTATTATTATAAAATAATTATTTTAAATTGTTTTTGCAAATCTTAATTTTATAAACGATTTTATTTTGCTATTCAACAAAGCTTCACTTTTTAACACAATTTTGAAAAAGAAAATGCGAAAAAGAAATTGTTATACCATGAAAATACCTCCAGATCATGCAACAACTAGCCCCAAACAAGATGGGACAACTAGCACCAATGGCCAATTTTACGTTATGTCACAAATATTTTCCAATTAACGAATAGAGTACCATCAACAAATAATTTACACTTTCAAATATGACTAAACAAAAAAAAATCTTATCTTAATGTTTTAAATCACCTGCAGTGAGAAAAAATACTTATCTTATAAAAATTACTAAACGCTTTAATTTTAACATTTTTTGGTTTACTATGCTGCTCTTTTAATGTATTGCTTGATGATTTTGGTGCAGAAAACCATTTTACTTTTCGAGATATAAGCACTGCGACAACTTACCCCTGCTACAACTAGCCCCGGTCTCCCTTACTAAAATATGTTGCTATCAAGTTTGTCTCAAAAAAGTCTTTAATTAAATATATATTTAAAAACAAAACAGGATATCGCTCATTTGAGTGAAAATTACTTTTTTTAATTGAGATTGTATTGCATTACAAAATAAAAAAACATTTTAAATTTTTGTGCTTTTTACGATTAATGTTAATTGATTGGTTATTATATTCAAAATACATCGGAAATTAAAAAACAAATCTACAAACCCACATAGATAAGATTTTATTTTTTCTACAAGTGTGCGGAAAGTAGAATTTACGTTTATAAAGTTTTACTTTTCCGTACCAGTTGGAAAAGTAGTGTTAAAAAATATTTTGTTGCACGCAAATGCGTGTGGAAAGTAAATGCGAGAGGAAAAGCAATACTTCCCACAATCAAATAAATGTTTAATTTTTCTGTACATATTTTGATGTTTTATTGTTGTTTACATGTTTCCGCACGCTTTTAGAAAAAAAATAGTAACATTAGTATTGAATAAATACTATTGATGACGAATAATTTTTAAATTTTAATATTAATCTTAAGAAGAAATAATATTCTTCCTGTTAACAAAATAAGTTTTTTAAACGATATTTAAAAATTATTTTTAATTCTGTAAATATTTTCATCATTACCATACGCTGTTCATGTATACACGGTTCCGAAAAAATTTGGGTAGCCTTATTATTTATCAATTAATATAGTCCAAGTTTAAAATTTTGAGGGTTCTTAAAAATTTTTTTTGTTATCCGATTTTTTTTCAGTATTTTTAAAATAACTGTAATTCTACGGCTAACTTGCAATCCTGTCATTGAAGTTTTGTAGTTGTGGTTGTCGGTTTATTACAACCTGGATGCGATTTTGTCGGGACAGTAAGCTACATAAGAAAGAATGTTTACCATTTCTGCAACAAAATCGCAATGACAAAAACGCAACGACAGAATTGCAAGCTAAGCCTTAAACATAGTGCTAAATACAAATCTGGAATAAAACTCAACCAGGCCGAGTCGGCCTCCCTAGGCTGACACCGGTTTAATCCAGGAATGTCATCACAACATATTTTCATTATTATAAACATACCCCGGAGACAAGCGAGCTGTTTGTTCGTTTATGAGCGTAGAATAAATTCAGCACTGATTGGTAGCGACCGCTGTCCCCACTCTGCAACAACCCAACGCCAGTGTATCTATGGTAAAAGTTAAAAAACAAAAGATGACTCATAGCTCGCAGATCCCCGGGCTATGATTATAAGAAACCTGGGGGTAATTATAACCTAGATTGAAACAGTGGTTTGGAATTAACATTTAGTGCTACATTAGTCATAAAATATTTTATATTTTATATTATATAACAGAATTATATGCATATATAACTTATTAAAAAAAAATTATAAACCCGATTAAAAGTCATAAAAATTTCAAGTACAGTAGATTCACTCATTGATGGTTACGTTCCTAGTTTTTTTAATTATTATTTTTTTTATTTTTCTTGCCATATCTCCAAGAGTTCTAGTAGTAAGTTAACAATATGCATGACATATGACATTAATTGTAGAAAATTATTTTAGCTTTTTTTGGTGTATATATTTTTTTTATTTTTTAAGTGCTTGCTTACAAATTATCTACCGTTGTCAAGGCTTGTTTACCTCGGCAACCAATAAAATTAGTAAACGCTTTTATTACTGTTTCTAAGCATTGATTACACAGGTGTACAAAAAAAAAAGTCAGGACTATTTGACCGGACCATGGTATTCCTAGGTATTTTGGCGCCCTGAATCAGATCCCGGGGTCAGTTTTGCCCCATCACGTCAAGAAAACGAGATTTCAAGGTCATTTGAGGTCAAAATGGTAATTTTTTGGGAGCGGCCCCCGGAAAATATCTCAAGCGACCTGTTAACTTCACGGGTAACTGTGTATGTCTTGAATACTTTCTGAACGTTGAGATGTTGTCCCGGGGCCGCTCCCAAAAAATCACCATTTTGACCTCCAAATTACGTTAAAATCTCGTTTTCCTGACATGATGGGGCAAAACTGACCACGGGATCTGATTCAGGGCGCCAAAATACCTAGGAATACCATGGTCCGGTCAAATAGTCCTGACTTTTTTTTTGTAAACCTGTGTTATTGACGACGGTTAACAATAAAAAAAAAAATAGGCTACTACTAGCTTTTTTAACTTATTTTTTAAACTGACAGCTATGTCAAAATAATTTTTAAAGTATATTTTAACTAATATTTGGAGTTACTAGCTTTAGGTAGTAGAAGAAGTATTATATAAATCACGTATGCAAACTGGCTTAAGCGTTCTCGACTAATTTTTTTCCTCGTTCCCATCTCAGTGAATAATACTATTTTCATACCATATTTAGTAACCAAGTTATTAACAAAAAAATATGATTATTTCCATTTCCTTTTGGCATTCCATTTTTCAAAAAATGAAACTTTTTTAAAAATAATGACTTATTTTTTTTTAATACATTGTTGAGATTTATAATGAAATACGTGTTACATGATGCCCAACTCGATAGGGTTCTCTAAAAAAACTAATTTTTTTTAAATTTATTTTTCTGACTGTGACAAAAAAAAATACCTGAATTAGAATCTCGTCAATGCAGTCTACTATGCCAAATTTTAGATTTTTAGGTAATATAGTTTTTGAGATACACGGATGTGACAGATAGACGCAAGCGCAATTTCCGCATTCACAATTTAATAACACAGGCCCACAAAAAAAGTTGTATGAGCTGGGGTTGAGACCCACCTATTCTTATGTATTTTGTGATGCTGAACACGAATCTGTTATAAAAAGGCACTTCATGGACTCATTTTTTTGCTACACTAAAATTGCAGATAAGATTTTCTAAATTTTAGGTAGGTTTTTTAGTGTAGCAAAAAAATGAGCCCATGAGTTGCCTTTTTAGGATTATGATAATTGTAATGCCTTTTTATGGCAGATTTGTGTTCATCATCCCAAATTACATAAGAATAGGTGTGTCTCAACCCCAGCATAGATAAATGTTTTTTTTTTGTGGGCCTGTGTAATTACCTAAATTTATCATTTACCCCAGGTTTCTTAAGTATAAAATAAAAACAAAGTATATATCCTTTATATAGTATTATTTTCCTGTTTTTAAATTTAGTAGGTAAGGTATAAATCGATTTTTATGAATACGAAATTTGACCTTGAACTATAGTTTAATACGCTGTATAAAGAATACCAATAAAAATTTTTTACCTATAGGTACAATTTTTTTATTATTATTCCTCATTTGCCGCTTTTAACAAAGGCATTCTATTGAGATCGTAACGAGATACCGATACACATGCCAAAAATTTTTCAACTTTTGAAAGTTGATTTGAATCTGACAGTTGATTTTGGGTAATTTAGTTATGCTGATTTTTATCTATTACATAATGAGCCAGGAAAAAAACATAGAGACAAAATTCTGAATTTTTGGATACGACTATTTTTGATACGGCTCATTTCAAATAATATAACAAAAAATTAAAGTTTTACTTTTTTTGTTCTATTAAATTATATGTAGGTATATAATAAAAAAATAAAATAAATAATAAAAGTATTTTTTATTACGTATTCTAAAAAGCAAGAAAATATACATACAAAAAAATAAAAAAAAATATTTAATTTTTCTTTCAATCTTTCTAAAAATGAAATAAGATTTTTGGGATGGCTTAAAGCTAAAAAAAATTATACATGATAGAAACAAAAAAATGATTGTTTGGAAGTCAGTGGGTCTTAACTAAGCCAGAAAAAAATATGCGATCACAAAATCCTTGTTGGACTGTGTAATTAATTATATATAAAGGATTTGACTATTTTATGAATTTAGAAAATGGATATTTTTAAACCCAAGCAAGTTCAAAAAAAAATTCACGAGATGATTATCGTTTGGCATATTTTGTATTATGTAGCCGCAAGGTGAAGAAATAAAAAAAAAATAAAACAAAAATACGCCCTTCCTCATTTGCCGCTTTTAACAAAGGCATTTCATTGAGATCGTAACGAGATACCGATACACATGCCAAAAAATTTCCAACTTTTGAAAGTTGATTTGAATCTGACAGTTGATTTTGGGTAATTTAGTTATGCTGATTTTTATCTATTACATAAGGAGTTTGAACCACTGTATAGGAAAAAAACACAGGGACAAAATGATGAATTTTTGGATAAGACTATTTTTGATACGACTTATTTCGAATAAAATAACAAAAAATTAAAAAAAAATATTTAATTTTTGTTTCGATCTTTCTAAAAATAAAATAAGATTTTTTGGCATGGCTTATGGCTGAAAAAAATTATACGTGATAGAGACAAAAAAGTGCTTGTTTGGCATTTAGTGGGTCCTAACTAACCAGAAAATAAAAAAATATCCGATCACAAAATCCTTGTTGGACTGTGTAATTAATTATATATAAAGGACTTGACTTCATGAATTTGGACATTTTCAAACCCAAGCAAGTTCAAAAAAAATTGACGAGATGATTGTTTGGGGTCATTCTGTTCCAAATAGGACCCAAGGAAAACTTTGACTTCTTTGATTTGCCCTATTTTTGGCTCAAGTGTGCTATGTGTATCCAAAAAGAACCTGATTTTTTTCAGATTTTTTTGACATTTATTTTTGGAGTTACGGCCTTTTAAAGATGACAAAAATGCCCAATTTTTCTAAAACGTATAATTTTTAAACGGCTGTATCTCCATAACGGTAAGATATAGAGACTTCAGACAAAGTGTATTTTAAAGTTTGTTAGTTGGAAGTTATTTTGATAATAAAGTAAATTTAAGTTTGGTGATTTTGGTGATAGTCACCAAAGTAACCAATTTTTGGTGACATTTTACTTAAAATACGCCATCTTCGATTTTCTTTTTTAAAATATTTGTTTAACTACAGACATTTTTCTAACAGTTACCCAAATTTCAAAATGGGACCGCCATATATTCGTATTTGGTAAATTTTTAAAAATATAGTAGCAACTCAATTTTTTATTTATTGGTAATATTATGACCACAGTTTGGTGTACGTTGTATGTTAACTTTACCTCAATCAAATTTAAACTAAAATTAACTTTTTTGCAAACGGAATTATAAGTTAATTAATTAATTTTTTTAATATAACTAGCCAAGACACCCGTTTTTCGCACGGAATTTTTAATAATTAGGTTTTTATTAAAATTAGGCAAGGTATTATTTTTGCATTTTACAGAATGTTTTAGACATTCATAATATTCTATAATTTGTTTAATAAGCAATTAATTAAAACTAGCCATATTTTGTAAAGCCTACTATGATTACCAAAGATTGTTTAATGTCAAAAGAATCTAAAAAAGGCAAATTCTCATGCATGCATAGCATACGTACGTATGCTATATAAGCCAAAAATCAGACAAATCGAAGAAGTCTGTGTTTAAAATTGAATATTTTGTGTTTCATTTATCATGGAATTAGCTCAAACGTTTTCAGCTGGAATTGTTTTTGGTAAATGTTGAGGTGGAGTTAGGGGGTCAAAAAAATCCTAGCCTAATTGTTTGAATAAGGAACCTATAATTAAAATTTAAAGTCTTTAGCTCAAAGCTTTCTTAAGTTATAGTGATCACAAATTTTCTTGGACAGACAGATATACAGATTGACCGACCCACAGATTTCTATTGGTAAAGTATTGTTTTTTGTATATTAAACGAGGAGAAAATACAAAAAAAATAATAAAAAAAATTACTAGAGCAGTAGAAGAAAGTAAAATTTAAACTAGATTTCCCATGCGAAATTTGGGTATCACAGCTAGTACATATGTATATAAACTCAATTTAAGGTTTTCCAAAACATATTATGTAAGTATCTTATTATTCCATTAAAAGAACTGATGTTAGTTTGATTAATTCCTAAAACTAAATTCCCGTGCGAATAACGGGTTCACTGCTAGTATATATGTATACCAGACGCAGTAAAAAACTTTGCAGATAAATATAAAATAGTTATTAAATATATCAGCATTTCCATTTCAAAAATACAGGGTGGTATTATTAAACTCTGCGTTAAAAAGTGGTTGGGAAATGAAATTTTGACTGACATTTATATCTTTAATATTTTGCCCAAGGCAATCCCATGGTCGTCCCATTATGAATTTTGCCACATGGTTATAGAAAGATCTACAGATTTTTATATCTTTTTATTAAAAAAATCAAAGATGGCGTATTCTGAGATAATCGTCACCAAACATTGGCGACTTTGGTGACCATCACCAAAATCACTAAATTTTACATATCTTTAAAACATATTAAAACACAACAAAATGGCTTTAAAATATATTTTTTTTTAAATCTGTATCTTTTAGCGTTACTGAGATAGAGCTGTTTAAAAACAGGCTGTTTTAGTGACTTTTGCAATTTTGGCCAATTTCAAAAGGCCGTAACTCCATAAATAATGGCCAAAAAAATCTGAAAATTATGTAAGTTCTTATTAAGCATACGTAGAGCAAGTATACCAAAAATGATTAAAATCGAAGAAGTCGATGTCCAAAATTGTCTTTAGGGTCCTATTTGGCATGGAATGAGCCTTTGACTGTTTTACAGGCTTCTATAATCATATTTTGCATTAGGTAGCCGCAAGGTGAAGAGATAAATTGACCTTATACCGCATATTTTTTTTAATAAATAAAAAGTTTAAATTTATATTGGCATGTTAAAAATTTCGTTTTTTAATTTTTATTCGACTTTTATATATTTGACAACGGAACAAGATATTTAGATAGGCTATTAGTTAAAATACTAAAAGGACGCTATATTGTATAAAATATCGAACCATTAGAAAAGTCATTGACATACCTGCAATTAATTAAAAATGGAAAAATATAAAATGGACCCCTTTTTCAGACCCCACTAACTTCTAAAGTTACGATGATATGATTCTTAATATTAAAAGCTCAATCTAAACATCTTGCATGGGAGTATAGCCGAGCGGGTTAGGACATCTATTTCCAATCCTGCTAGCATGATCACGCGTGAGTTCGATTATCACTTTTTTAGTTAACTTAAAATTAAAATTTGGCGAAGACGAGACGCTCCCTAGAAACTGGTTCGAAAGTCAGTTATAACTGACTTTCGAACTAGTTATAATTGACTTTCGAACCAGTTTCTAGGGAACAACCAGCTGTATAAAGCCGGTGGTTCCCTCTACTACTAGCCCACAAGTTCTGGACTTAAATGATGCTTAATTAAGTAGAATAGTACACTGATAGAATACTATAGTAATCAATAGCGCAATTAGATTATAGAATATAAAAATAAATAGTTAGTTGTTCAATTTACAACAACAAATGGTACGCATTAGGTGTAACATATTTTAATTTCACATATTACATATATGTGCACATATTACGTGTAATTATATGTAATTGAATATGCTTATCGTTATGCACATGGAAATTTTAGCCCAAAATGCCTACTTTCAAATTTTTGTTGTAAAATTAAATACTATAAAGTTATTTAGTAGTTATATATATGATATAAATAAATTTATTATATAGTTAACAATACTACATTCATATCTTTAATTTTAATATTATATTTAATAATATTAAATATAATATTATATATTAGAATAATCCTAAAATTTGTATTCTATACCTAAAAGTTGACACAAATATTTTTAGACGTATCTATCAGTGTACGAGGTTAAACAAACATGTAATGTAATCTTGTTTTGTTCGTGATTTATAACAAACACTATAACATTTGGAGCGTTGTGCTTATTAGTTCAAGCAAATTAGACGAAAGAACGACGAATAGAAGAAATAATTTATAAAGTTTTGAAATTTTGGTTGTAAACTCCTAGTACCAACCCAAATACAGATCCGAAGAGTTCTTCCCTCTAAAAAATTAATACTTAGAAAAATATTTTTAAATAAAAATCGAACGGACAGGTAGATTTTTTTAAATTTTTGTAAAAATGATCTATAGGGCGACCTAAATGAATACATGAAAAAAAAATAGGGTTGCAAGATGATCGAACTAAATCCACTCAGATAGGTGCCGCGGCGCGCCGTGTGCAGCTGTCTACTGCAAAATAGGCCTATGCAAACCTAAAAAATAACCAAACATAGCCATCTAGTAAAACTTTTGTGAACTTGCATGAGGTTCTAAGCCTGGTCTGGTCCGTTCTTTGAAGTAACAATTTACTTAAATTAGTTATACCGTATACTGTATATTATTATTTTTTTATATTTAAATTAAGTACGCAATTATCAAACTTTGTACCACGTATAAAATTTAAACCTATTTTGATTAATATTTTTTTATTATTTGTTTTGTTTTTTTTTTTATTATAGAGAGCTTGTCATTAGTCCGCCCTTTAACTTTTAAACCGCTTAAGATATCAACTTAAAACTTGGATCGTGTAAAAAACATAACCTATATAATTTTTTGGTATATATTTGATGTGCTTACGGGTCACAAGGGATAATATTTTTTTACATGAAATTCTCTGAAATTTTCTATTTGCCCACATATTTTTTAATATTTTTTTTTTTGAGAAATTTTCGGGGTTTAAAATAATTTTAAAAATGGTAATTTTCTTTAAAATTTCTATAAAAAAATTATACAATTTTTGAAAAATGGTTTATTTCATGAGGCAAATACGTTAATTATACTTTTATACTAATTTTGAATGATGTAAATAAAATTTTACAAAAAAAAAAACTTAAAAATCGCATTTAAAAAAAATAAAAGTTAAAACCTTAAAAAAATGGTAAAAAAATAAAACGTATTTGGTCGAATAGAGAATGTTATGAGCTTTAAAATGATGTACCCCCCTTTCCTTTTCAAAAAATGTATTCCCCTAGCCCCCCTGTCTCCATTGTGCTCCCTAAGCATTTTAAATATATACCAAAATATAATTTGGGTTATGTTATTTAAATGTTCCAAATTGCAAGTTGATACCTTAAGCCGTTTAAAATTTAAAAGGGGGGTGGACTTTCGACATGCTCTGTATGAATGTATAGCATACATTATATAACTACAAATTATCGTAAAATAAAGATAACAATAATATACGCATTTTTTCAATTGTTTGGGCTTTTTGGTTTGGACTTTTTGGACTTAAAAGTACTGAGAAAAATCTCACTCTCATAAAAGAAAACTGTAATATTAACTAATATGTAATTTTATGTGTTATTACATTACAAGTAACATTTTGTTTATAAAAAAACATAATATTGTAATTTTACAATAAATATGTTTTTCTACATTAAAAAATGTATTGATAAATTTAACTTGCATAAAATATGTAATATTTGTGTGGTCGTGTAAAATAAAAAAATAACATTCTGTGCCAAATCCTAGCTCAAAAAAAAAAAATAATAAATCAGGTTAGGCCCACTTCATTAAAAAAATTGGAAAAACAATAAAATAATTTCTTTTTTATTTAGAAACTTTTATTTATTATTAAAATACACACATGCATCTAAAATGGGTTTTCACAGGGTCAATTCGATTGGTTTTAAGATTTGACATCCTTGTATTTAAAAATTTAAGTATTGTGCCTTGAATTGGTGTTGAGAGGGAATAATCTACAAGCTAACCTAAAATTTTGAATTTTTATATAGGGAACGCTGATGAACTATTTGGTAATAAATAGCGGGTGTTTCATTTAAATCAATACGTACCGAATAATTCCAAAGCCGGTTTTATTGAACTATGTCGCGTGCTTTTGTTCCACATCCCAACTTCTGTAGTTAAAATATTTGAACTACAAATACAGGGTTTTTTGTTTGTCAATTTTTTTATTTATTTTTTTACAATATATTTTACAGGAAATTGATTTTTTTAACTATGTATGAAAAATCATGTCTTTTAATAACGTCTATTTTCCGATTCGCAAGCAGGGGCTCTTTTCATGACATTTTCCATTTATTAAATGAAAAATATCTTAAAGTTCATCGCTTTACTAAATTCCATTATGAAACCTATTTGGGTGTCATAATGGTGCCAAAAATCTCAAATATAAACATCCTTCCCTTTTTTAATTTGTCATAAATAACTATTTTTATTTTAGGTTTTGAACCAAGTCATAAATGTAATTCTTGTGGCAGATCATATCGGCAAAAGAGAAATTTACAGAGTCATAAAAAATATGAGTGTAACAAAAAACCGTCTTTTCAGTGCTACTATTGTTTTAGAATGTTTCACCAGAAATCAAATCTAACAAAACATTATCTGTCCTGTAAAAAACTAACATAATATACTTTTTTTTTCTAGAACTTAAAATTTGTAAAAATTTGGATTTTTTTGGTCAATTTTTGTTGTTATTTTTAGGTTTTGCATTCTCTAAGCATACACCAATTGTTATCTGAAATAGATTTTACCTTAATTAAATGTTGACTTAAAAAAACTCTGTGCCAGAGTTTATATAGGTATCTGATATCCTAAAGAGAAACACTGTATATCAACCGCATTGTTATCTCGAAATACGGTGTTTCCCTAATGCAAGGCAGATATAGTAGTATAGCAAGCGAGCTACTGGCTCACTTTGTTAACATGTCCATCCGCATCCTAAAAAAAATCTGAAATTTCCTGAAAAACAAGTTACACTCTATATTTTAAATGTATTTTTTAAATAAAGCATTAGTTATACTTTACTAAGGCTGCGTTATTAATTTAACTGAAGTTTAAGCTAAAATATCTATGTAAATTATTGAAGCTTTGAAAAAAAAAACAAAATTTTAAATTATAAAACAGTTTAATAAGTATGATTAATCTTAAAAACCAAAAAAAGTAAATTAATAAGGATGGGAGAACATATTACTGCGAGTACTTTAGAACTATTAGTAGAAGAAGAATTTGTACAGAAGTTAAACAGTATATACAGTGCGGTCCAAAAGTCACCCCCCCCCCTCTTAACTTTTGAACGAGTTGAGATATCGATTTCAAATTTAGAACTCTTAAATAAGACAACTTAAACTATCTTTAAGCATATATTTGATACTTTTATCTCTTAAAATGTGAGCAGGGGGCATGGGGGAAATGTTTTTTAAATGGAAAGGGGGGTCGTGTGATACATCATTTTAAAGCCTTTAAAATTCTCTATATAACCATACATTTTTAAAATTTTTAAACATGTTTTTTAAGGTTTTGATTTTTTAGTTTTCTGTGCTAAAAAAATAAATTTTTATTTTTTTTTTGTTATTTTTATTTATGTCAACTAAAATTAGTTTAAAAGTATAATTTAGTTTTTTTCATTATGAAATTAGGAATTTTTAAAAAAAATTTTGGATTTTTTAGAGAAATTTTGACAAAAATACCCATTTTCAACCCTATTTTAAACCCAAAAAAAAATGTTTAAAAAAAATAAAAAATATACAGTTAAATGGAGAATTCTATAAGCTTTAAAAGATGTATCATACGACCCACCTTTCCATTTAAAAAAATGTCGCCTAATGCCCCCCTGCCCACATTTTAAGAGCTAAAAGTATCAAATATATGCTTAAAGATAGTTTAAGTGGTTTAAGAGTTCTAAATTTGAAGTCGATATCCAAACTCGTTCAAAAGTTAAAAGGAGGGGGGGGGCGACTTTTGGACCGCTCTGTATATATATATATATTTAACATGTTGTATCAACAAAAAGTACCTGACTGCACATCCAAATAGATATTTACCCAAAAACTTATGACATATTCTGCCCTGCTAAGACAGATAAGCACACTATTGTATTGTTTTTCACTAGCCCCATGTGCCTACGAAAAAGAAATGTCCCATCTAAAAGCCAAATCCTAAAAATTAGCCTAAGATATGGAAAATTTTCAATGTTTTCTAAATAAAATTGTCCTAACTCTCTTTACTAGTCCGGACTAGGACTAACTTTACAGATCTTAGTAATTTGATTGGACTTTTTAGATCATTTTGTCCTAACATTTTCAGATAGAACAAATGCATTTAGTATGACAATTTAGATAGAACCCAACGCCATATTTATTTAAACATGTTTTCAAAAAATGCAATAATAAATTTCTCTACTCCCTAACATCCCTACTCCATAACATCCCTACTCCATAACATCCCTACTCCATAACAACTCTACTCTGTAACATCCCTACTCCATAACATCTCTACTCCGTAACAACTCTACTCCGCACTATATGCACTCGATTAGCCACTTGTCTTAACTCAAAAAATATATGTCATGCTAAGTCACTGTCAAATATGAATTTAGTTTATTAATTACTTACTTATTAGTGCATGTTAAGAGTACGCGGAAAATGTGAATTTTAGAATAATTCGTTTATGATTGTTCTAGATTTAAATTTAAAGATAAACGTTTTTTAGGGAAAAAATAAAATAATCCAGAAGAAGAAGCTTCTTTGTTCTGCAAACCGCTCATTTATTATAAAGTGGCTAATAAAGTGCATATACACGGTGTATTTGAAATAGGGTCGGAAATTTTAACAGATGATTGTACATCATAAAATATGACAAAAAGTTCCTATAAACATATGTCTAAAAATGCGTCATAAGGGAGCTACGCCTCTTTGAAAGTGGCTAAAAAAATCGGTTTTTATTTAATAACTCAGGAACCCTTTGAGATATATCAACGAGGTTTTGCACGTCAACTAATCCTACCAAGGCCCGTTTTATGTGTTATTTTCATGTACTTATTTCAACCAGGGGTGTGCGAAACGGGGGGGCCTTATCAGTTTTTTGTCCCAAACTTTTTTCTGTGTAACTTTTTTGCAATTTTATTTTTGAAATATGATTCCCCAGGTCAAAATACATATAAAAGGTACTCTTGTTGTAATACTGTAGGATTAACCGTTTTCGAGAAAAATTCATTTGAAGGTGAAATTCCACGGTTCGAGGACGAAAAATTAAATACTAAAATGTCGTAAACCAAAATTTTAATGATGCTATGTTATTCTACATCAAAAACTAAGAAAAAAAGTTTCCATATATGTAGGTCGAAAAAACGCTTTTAAAGCTACCATAGCCCTTTAAAAATGGTGCATATTTAGGAGACCATAGCTCCATTAGGATTCATTTTTGGAAGTACCTGTATATGAGGTTTTTTTCTTAGTTTTTAATGTACATTCGCCCCACATCATTAAAATTTTGTTTTTTAACATTTTAGTATTTAATTTTTCGTCCTCAATCCGTGGAATTTCAACTTCAAATGAATTTTTCTCGAAAACGGTTAATCCTACAGTATTACAACAAGAGTACCTTTTTTATGTATTTTGACCTGGGGAATTATATTTCAAAAATAAAATTGCAAAAAAGTTACACAGAAAAAAGTTTGGGACAAAAAACTGATAAGCCCCCCCCCGTTTCGCACACCCCTGGTTTAAATAAGTACGTGAAAATGACATACAAAGATGGGCCTTATTAGGATTAATTTACGTGCAAAACCTCGTTAATATATCTCAAAGGGTTCCTGAGTTATTAAATAAAAACCGATTTTTTTAGCCAATTTCAAAGGGGCGTAGCTCCCTTATGACGCATTTTTAGACATATGTTTATGAGAACTTTTTGCCATATTTAATCATGTAGAATCACCTGTTAAAATTTCCGACCCTATTTCAAATACACCCTGTAGTGTGGAGTAGAGTTGTTACGGAGTAGAGATGTTATGGAGTAGGGATGTTACAGAGTAGAGTTGTTATGGAGTAGGGATGTTAGGGAGTAGAGAAATTTAGAGTAGAGATGTTAGTCTGCCACAAAAACAATAAAACTGGCCATTTGCAGATAGGACAACTTGTCTTAGCAGGGCAGTATTGTTTATCACAGAAGGTTCCAAATAAATAATTATTATACAGTTGTAAAGAATTGCCTTAAATTAAGTTAAAGTAATTTCCAAGCACTTTCTCAAAAATTAATTATAATTTACGGGAGAATAAGTTTTAGTCGAAAAATATTAAAGCGAAATTAAAATATCGAAAACTATAACCCCGAAAATTTTTAATAGCAAAATACAACTACCTCGAAAAATATATAGCGAAAACATTACACGCGCATGAGCGCAAAGAAAATTCAGCGTCGAATTTTAAATTATAATTAAAAAAATATGTTTTTTTTTTGTAATACTTTTTTGTTAGCTATACCAAAAATTAAAAAAAATATATAAATATAACTAAATTGTTTGATTTGGTTTTGTTTTGAAAAATATATATAATAAAATTGTGATTAAGTTACAAATAAATATATTATACAGGGTATCTCAACGAAGCCGAGTCGATCTATACATAGTAAAGTATCCAAATTGGAGAAAAACTTTAACAGAAAAAATTGTATGGTGTTAAAAAAGTCACATTCTAAAATATTTTGAAATATACAGGATGGTCCTTCTAGGGTGGGTAACATCTGACTTAATTTTTTTTTACTGGAATGGTATATTTTTTATTATGTCATCTTACTTGTCATAAAATACCTTTATTTTAATATCATATTATATGGGTCTATTGTTTATAGTTTTTGAGATATATTTTTTTTTGAGAGAAAATGCATTTTTAGTGATGAGATAAATTCTGCTTCAATTTCTTTACTTTTTGTCAAAAATTAATAACATTTTGCACGCTTATCTTACAAGAGTGTATCTAATTACTTTATTTACAAAAAATAAAATGTTTTATATAGGGCGTTTAAAATTAATATTTAAACTTTTGGATTTTAAAACATAAAAAAAAAACTATTTTTTTTAAGTGGAATGCTACATTTACTTACTCATTAAATGTAGAATTTTATTCTTCATTTAATGAGTAAATAAAAAATATAGCATTCCGTTTTAAAAAATTGATTTTTATGTTTGAAAATCCAAAAGTTTAATTATTAATTTTGAACGCCCTGTATAAAACAATTTATTTTTTGTACATAAAGTAATTAGATACACCCTTTTGAGATAAGCTTGCAAAATTTTATTAATTTTTTACAAAAAGTAAAGAAATTGAAGCAGGTTTTATCTCATCATTAAAAATGCATTTTTTCTCAAAAAAAAAAAAAATATATCTCAAAAACTATTAACAATAGACCATATAACATGAAATTAAAATAAAGGTATTTTTGTGACAAGTAAGATGACATAATAAAAAATATATCATTCCATTTAGAAAAATTAAGTCAGATGTTACTCACCCTAGGAGGACCATCCTGTATATTTCAAAATATTTTTAGAATGTGCCTTTTTTAAAGTCGACAGACTCGGCTTCGTTGAAGCCTGTATAACCAATTTGTTTAATTAAGGATGGGTGAGCCAATTATTACCATAATAAGATATTTATTTTTTTACTTCATTTAAATTTGTTTGTTATCATCTGAAACTTTACTACATTAACAATAAACATATTTTTATTCTAATGGGTAAAAAATAAACAAACTGCAGTAGCTTCAATAAAAATATTATTGCTTTTTAAAAAAGATAGCATTCTGACAATATTAGGAACCCATATTCCAAATATTGCGAGAGTACTATCAATAATAGTAAAGAAAAAACTTACAAAAAATTAACAAACTAATAAGAATATATTGTGGAACAATAACAATTTCAGCTGCTTTTAGTTACAAATTGGGCATTAAATATCAATTTTTCGTTTTTAATAAGGCTCACGCACTCTTCATTTACGTATCCATTACAATCTCATATCGGCCTCACAATTCTCTTCGAATAAAAAGCATAAATAACCAAAATTTAGAACTCTCTGATTTCTTTATAAGAAAGTATTCTTTTCTGTTTTTTTGTTTTTGTCATATTTTATATCGCGATAAATGTTTTCGCGGTAAAAGTTTCGTGGTAATTTTTTTGGTATAATTTTTGGCTTAATCTCCTAGATCCATAATTTACAGTTACATTTAAAATAACTTATTGTTTATGGGAGAACTATCTCAACGAGTAAAGGCGCCTGATTCATTACACAGGACTAGAAAAAAAATGAAGTTAGTTTTTCATAAACCAGACTATATTTTTTCTACGTATTTTAGGTGCTGAAAACGAATATGTCAATGAAAAAAATCCAAACCTTGAGATATAGTGCACATTGGGTTTTTTGTATGCATACATAGGCCAAAAAAAAAATCTGCATGATTTCAGTAAAATAAAGCATATGTATGTAGTAGTATTAGATATATAAATTTTTGGCTGTATTTGTATTATTTATATAAAATTTTTAATGAAATATATCAAAAAACAGGAAAAAAGTGCCATACTTGGAATTTCAGGCCCTGTAAAAAATTAACCAGGGTAGATATTTAAAATGGCATGAATCATTTTTATTTAGCAATATTTCCGTATTTTTTTTTTAATTTTTGGCTTTAAATGCATACAAAAAAAACCATTGAGATTTTGAGGGTCAAGAATTTTTTTCATTGTCATATTCGTTTTCAACGCCCAAAAACACGTAGAAAAAATATAGTCTGGTTTATGAAAAAATAACTTTTTTTTTGTGGTCCTGTGTTATTAGATATTTACTTAATAGGTCGGCAAGAGTAAGTTCGATTTTCACCAGCACCGATTGCCTTTTTCAGTTTTTAAAATTAATCATTGAAATTTGGCAAAGGCGACTGGTAAAACCTAAAGACCCACTAAAAACTAGTTCAAAGGTCAGTTAAACTGGTGGTTCCTTCTTATACTGACCCCCACTAGTTCTGGATGGGTGGATGGATAGATTTATGCTTTAATAAGTGAATACTACGAGGTCAAACAAACATGTTATTTTATTAAATAAATTTTTTAGTATTTTCTTATTATTAAAACAAAGCTTATAATTTTTAATAATTATTTATCAGATAATAATTACAAATTGTAACTTTTTTTTATTATTTATTGTTAGTTTTAGGAATGTTTCCCTGTCCTAAATGCCCACGATCTTATAAAAGAATTCGACATTTAAACACACACTTGAAATACGAATGCGAAAAAGAACCACAGTTTCGATGCAGTTATTGTGATAAGAAATCTCACCAAAAATCAAATTTAAAAACACATTTAAAAACATGTAAAATTAAAAGGAGTACAGAACTGGTTAATATGTTTAACTAAGATATTTAATTACTTAGAATAGGGTCGTTATTAAAGGGGATTGTGGTAAAGCAGCAATTTTTTTAGAAGAAATTTCAAATACTTGTAAAAAAACCTTTTCATGGATTTTATAACTTTTTTTAAAAGTCACTTTTTACCAGAGGTAAAAAAAAACTTGTTAATTCGTGGCCTGCTTCCCCTGCTTCCCACATAAAAGTGCCTTTGCTACAGCCCTGAAATAAAATATTACTAATAAACCTTTTTTTTTATTTAATTTTTGGTTAAATAAAAATATAAAAATATTAAATTATGGACAAAATTTTATTATAATATTTCTTGTTCTTTTTTATATAAAATAATGAAAAAATCTTGCTATTAAGAACACTTTAATAAATAAAATAAATATATATGAACAGTTCCAACGTTTTGAAGGTAATATGCCCCTTCTTCTTCAGGGTAAAAATTAAAAATAATGTTAACATAATTAATATTTTAAAAAAAGAAAATTATAAAATAACGAGTTACAATAGTTTTAATACTAATCTATTGTATGACAAATTAAAAGACAAAACACCACATTTTTTAAAATCAAATTTAATTTTTAAAATTAACTGTAAAAACTGTAATAATATATATATTAGGCAAACAAGTAATTGGCTTAAAACAAGATTGTCGCAGCATAAGTCCAGTTGTAATAATATTGTTTATAATAAAACTGCCTTAAGCAACCACCATTTTAATTTAGGACATTTTTTTGATTTTGAAAATGTAGAAATTTTGGATAGGGAAAAAAATAGATTTAAAAGGAATTTTTTGGAAATGATAAATATAAAAATTAATAATAATACGGTAAATTATAGGACAGACACTCAATATCTCAGTAAAATATACTTAAATATTATTAAATAATGAATTTTGTATATTTTTTTTTATTTATTTTTTGTCAATTTGTTTTTTACTTATTCACATATCTTAATTTTTTACTTATTTACATATCTTAACTAAACACTTATACCTATACTTTATACACTTATACATCTATACACCTTTACACCTTTACCTATTTTAATTAATTTTCATCTATCAGTTTTTTGACAATTAGATTTTAAATTTGTATAATTTTTTATTTCTATTTTTAATTTTTACCCTGAAGAAGAAGGGACATATTACCTTCGAAACGTTGGAACTGTTCATATATATTTATTTTATTTATTAAAGTGTTCTTAATAGCAAGATTTTTTCATTATTATGACAAAATTTTATTATTTACATATTTATTTTAAAAATATTTAGTTGAAAAAATGTATATTAACGTATGTAGTTAACGTATGTACGTTAGGCCTATGAATATATTACTCAATATAAACAGTATAAAAAGAAACAATTTTAAACTAAATTAATTCCTACAATTTCAAAAATTTGTTTCCTATATTGAAACAGTAGAAATCTGCAAACTAAAAAAAAGGTTTATTATTTATAAATACATATGCATTCCTGTTAAAACGATGAGAGTACAAATAAAAAAAAAGTTTTGTCGGAAATAATTTATTTATTAATGATATAATAAGCATCTACGTATTTTAAGTTTTGTTATGAGGAATATAATGTTTGTTTTATTGATTAAATATATATTTTTTAAGTTTTTCTTTTAAAATCAAATTATTTTGCGTTCTTAACACGTTGAGCACCGATATAAGAAACACAACCCTATAATAGTCCAGTCAAATAGAGATTCAACCTCGGAATGAAAGATAACAAGCTATAAAATTTTTGTTTTGACATTCTTTAAGTTAGCTCAAAAGTCTCTTAGAATCTCGTGTCCGCGTCCCAAGATATTCAAGGTCAAAGGTCGCAAAAACCGTTTTTTTTTGTAATTATCTTATTTTCTTTGCTTTAAATAACATTTTAAGTTATTAGCAAAGTTGTAGAGCATAAAATTCTATACAAATTGGTATAAGGCAATATTTTATAAAATTAACCGTTCTGGAGATAGAGCGCTTATCCGTATATTTGATAACGCTAGGTCAACTGTGGAATTCAACACATAGTACAATTTATAAAGTTAATTATTTACTAAAAATATTATATTATTATAGTTATAAACTATACTATGTATTTGATTACACAGTTGACTTAGCGTTATCATATACTGTGCGGTCCAAAAGTCAACCACCCACCCCTTTTAACTTCTGAACCAGTTGAGATATAGACTTTAAATTTAAAACATTTAAATAAGACAACTTAAGCTATCTTTTGGCATATATTCAATATTTGTAGTTTTTAAAATGTGGTTAGGGAGGCAAAGGGATATTTTTTTAAATAGAAAGGAGTTGTGTGATACATCATTTTAAAGCAAATAAAATTTTCTATTTGACCACATGTTTTTAAATTTTTTAATTTTTCAATTTTTTTCACTAAAAAATACTATTTTTTTAAAATTTTTGTTGTATATTTTATTTATGATATAAAACTAGTTTAAAAGTATAATTGACATATTAGCATAAGATATAAACAAAGTTTTACAAAAAAATCGTATTTTTTAGTGAAAAAAACTGAAAAATAAAAAAAAATTAAAAAATATATGGTGAAATAGAAAATTTTATTTGCTTTAAAATTATGTATCACAACACCCTTTTCCGTTTAAAAAATACCCCCTTTGCCCCCCTGGCCACATTTTAAAAAGTACAAATATCAACTATATGCCAAAAGATAGTTTAAGTTGTCTTATTTAAGTGTTTTAAATTTAAAGTCGATATCTTAACCGGTTTAGAAGTTAAGAGTGTTGGGAAGTTGACTTTTGGACCGCACAGTATATGATAACGATAGGTCACATGTGGAATCAAATTCATATTACTAATAATAATATTAAATATATTTTTTTTTAGTAAATAATTAACTTTATAAACTGTACTATGTATTTAATTCCACAGTTGACCTAGCTTTATCAAATATACGGATTAGCGATCTCGAGAACAGTCAGTTGTATAAAATATTGCCTTATACCAATTAGTAGAGAATTTTATGCTCTACAACTTTGCTAATAACTCAAAATGTCATTTGAAGCAAAGAAAACCAGATAATTACAAAAAACAGGTTTTTGACTTTGAATATCTTGAGTAGCGGACACGAGATTCGATGAGACTTTTAAGCTAACATAGAATTTCAAAACAAAGATTTATACAAGTTTATAGCTTGTTATCTTTCATTCCGAGGTTTACCCCTTTTTCCACCTTAAATGACTGTACTATAATTTATTTGATGAATTTAAGATTCTAACTTATTTATTCACTGACAAATGAAAGCGACTAAGCAAAATGACACATATATGTGCCAACTATTACAAGTCACAGCAAAAATCTCTACCGACGAATTATACACGGATAAAATAGTTTATTTGTGTCAACTAAATATTTGGTTGGATGTGGCCAATTAAATTATTTGGTTGTGACAAATAAATTTTATTTCTGTCAAATAAACTATTTTTTCCCATTAATAAATATTCGTTTACATGAACTAAATATTTATTTTATTCAAGTAAAATTTGTTACTTACAACCAAATAATTTAATTGGCCGTATCCAAATAAATCCTTTTTATCAGTGTACAGTCTTTGAAAATATATGGCTTAATGTCACATATATGTGACACTGGTTTAAATTAATTTTTAGTATGTCACACATACGTGATAGTATTATTATTATTATTATTATTATTATTGTTATTATAATCAACGCATTAAATAATGTCTACTGACAGGTAATTTATCATAATGTGGTGCCATATATGAATATTGGAAATATACATCATACAGCGCGTGAAAAGTACGAAACAAGTTGAATGATAGGTTAGTTGAGTGGCCAAGAATGTACGAAGCAAAATATTTAAAGGAGATAGGGAAATCAACACCAGTGCATTAGTAGGGATAGGAGTTGTTTCGGTGATCGTTGCCTCTGCAGTCTGCAAAACAAACCATTGCGCATCTAATTTGGACACGGCCAATGAGGAGCACTGGCGCTGAGATTCCCCTATCCCTTCAAATCTTTTGCTTAATTTATTCTTGGGCACTCAACTTAACTACTATCCAAAGTGTTCCATACTCTTCACGCGCACTGTATTCAATGTGATTAAAAAATTACTTTTAAATTTGAATATTTACAAGCACGTCATTTGCAGCAGTCATAAGTGACTGTAAACACTACAGTATTGCTCTCTAAGTAATTAGTTTAACTTGAGTTCAACCGGTGGGTCGATATCGTCCTATAAAACACAAAAAAACCGTGATGTGCGACTATTTGTTTTTTATTATTATTTTTAAATTAATTCACAGAGCGAAATTGTATTCATTAACTTTTAAATCTTCTCTAGCCGAATTGCAGTATGTTGACATAATACGTTCGATTTTTATATAAGCGGCTTCGACTTTTTAGGTAAATTTACTATAAAAAATTAATAGATTTTTATATTCTATAATAAAAAATCATGGAGTGTCATACCGCATATCACAAAACCGTTCTTAGAATATGTTTAAAATAAATATTAAGAACGTTGTATGATTCTAAGGATTTGCGCTGTTTTACGTAGAACTTTCTTAGAAAGTTTAAATACATTTAATAAATAACGTATGAAAGCCTCTGTGATCCTTCTTAAAATAATATTGCAGAATATGCTTAGCATTTTCTTATAACCTGAAAAATAACCTATTTTAACCTATAGTGACATGTGTAATATTGTGTAGTACAAAATGTCTTAAATTATTCAAGATATAAAAGACAACATTTGAAATCAATATTAACATTTTATTGGTTTGTTCTATTCATAAATGATATATCATTCGTGAATGGTACATCATTTTTGTCTCCAAATCAATATTTAACCTCATCAAACCCAGGCGTATATATTAAAAATTCGGAGTACCAGTTTGGGCAGAAAAATAATTATAGTATAGTTTTTTTACGTAATAGGTATTTTAAAACTTTCTTATACTCGCATCGTTTTCAAAACAATATTAAAAAACATATTTTGCCACATCTTGGTAAAAAATCGCAAATTGCTTATTTCGCCACCGTTGGAGAAATTGTATTTATGTAAGTTAAAAATTGAGAGTCTATAAAAATATATACTGCACGTTTGTCGGTTAATAACCGAAAATATATATATATATAAGAAAGTTATCCAATTGTCGTTAAAACCAAATGGACATGAAACAGCGTACTATTTCATCCTTTTTGGGAATCATCAGTACTGTGTATCCTGTATGTTCTTAAAATTTAAATAAAACGTTAGATATAAAAGCATGGTTGCCTCTATTAAACGTACAGCATATAAACTGTCAATTCTTAACTTATTTAACTCTGCTTAACCGGCTAAAAGTTCATAATTATAAGCCAATTTTTTGTGGTAACGCCGGTTAACCTGTACGTATCTCTTTCTCTGTTTAATTGATGAGTTAAAAAAAGATAGAAATACATATTCACCTAACTTGGTTAGTAACCGCTGTTCCACAAAAAATCGGCTATAATGGTTTAGTCCATGGTGTTTTGAATACACGTTACTGTACACCAGAAATTGTGTCAATTTGCCTTTTGGGAACAAGATAATAGTGACCACATCAACAGATGGCACCATTCGTTTATTTTGAATAAATAAATCTCTCCATGTACTAATAGAAAAATATTTTAGATCCTGGTTATGCTTGTGGTCGTTGTGGAAAATATTACAAAGTGAAACGGTCCTTGTGGAGGCACGAAAAATATGAATGTAACAAAGAAGCAGCTTTTTCTTGTTTGTTTCCCACCTGTGATTATAAAACGTCGAGAAAATATTTATTGATTTCACATTTAAAATCTAGGCATAATGTTATATCAGACTTAAAATTTTATCAAACTTAACTTTAAAGTTTTATATTAAGTAATTATTATATGTGTTATATTGTATGTATTGTATAAATTAAATATAATGCAAGTAAAATAAAGGGTTTTAAGATATTGTGTTATAGACCAGCGAACAAAAATTTTGAAATAGAAAAAAATTAAACAAGGTTTTTTTTTTCTTACAAAATTGTTCTTTATAATGCCCCCAATAAACCCCTAAGTTTCCTCCCTCTAACTCCTTCGGGAACCCCCCATTTTGAGGAGGCATGTACAAAAAAAAAACAGTTTTTTGAGTTTTTCTGGCTTATCTTTAACTTTTTGTAGAAATTAAATTGTCTACAAAACGTCTATTATGCATTTGTTTTTAACCATATTTAAGAAAAGGGAGATGCTCTTTGTTTGGATATTGTGTTTTTTTCTCATGTTTTTTTTTTCGTATTCTCTTTTTTTTTAATGTTTTCTCAACTATAACTTTTTAACTGCTAGGCCGATTCAGGTCCTTCTGGTGCAGTTTGGTAGAGAATTTATTACTGATGGATGCACTATATAAATGTTTGTATTCGCTCAGTGCACTTTTTTAATAGCACGTACCGTTTGGCCCACACTGTCTTGTTCAAATACAGTTTTTTACCCATTTTCCCCCCTTACCCCACCCCAAAAACAATAGGCAGCTAGAAGTTTACAAGCTACAGCTGTGTTTTAAATTTGAAGTCTCTAGCTCAAAGCGTGTTTGTTTTTTTATTTATTGTTTCAGTGGAAATATAAAGGTTTTTTGAAAATATCCGGATTGTTAGGGTAAAATTGAAAAAATACAAAAAAAAAATAATAAAAATTTACATAGACCACTAGACTAGACCAAAAAGACCTAAATCGTTCTAGCGGTTCAAAACTTACAGTTGAGAAAACATTAAAAAAAAAGAAAAAAGAATACGAAAAAAAGACAAGGAGGCTCTTATCCTGCTTTTTCACATTACAAATAAGTATATAATACCATTTTTATAGAGAATTTAATTGTCTTTAATTTGTTATAAAACCTATTTTACAAAAATAAAATAGATAAGCCCTGAAAATTCTGAAAAACAGTTTTATGTCGTAATACCGAGTGACACAAATCTCTACTCATGCACATCACACACAACTACTCAAACACATCTCTACTAAGACATGTCTCTACTCACACACAACTCTACTCATTGTCATTAACGTCGATTGACTTTGTCATTTATTTGATTGAAACTAGGATACCATGGCGGAACAAAGCACTAACTTAATTAATTTAATATTTTTCTGTAAATCAGCTTGTTTTTTGCAAACAAATTTTATTTAATTTCCTATTACTATTAACAATAACACTGTGCGACAAAATCGAGGTTTTGTTTCGCTTTTAAAACCAATAAAGAACCTTCCTTTCTCCATATTTTTAACGTTCGAAATATTCAAATTTGATTGCACTGGATTAATTTCTTGCATAATGTCTATTTTAGTTTTGGAACTAAGTTGGGTAGGAGTTTTCGGTTTAATGATAACTGCTGATTGATTTTTTAAAGCCGTAGAGTATAATGGAGGTTGGTTTGATTTGCTTCCATTACTAGTAGGGTTTTGTGAGAATTCGGTAGCTGCATAAGTACTTAAAAACTTTTTTATTATTTCTCCTTGTTCCTTAATAACAGTAGTATGTTTTCTAATTATGCTACTCTAATTGTTTATTGTATCAATACAATTTTTTAAGTCTTGCTTCAATATTTGGATATCGTTTTTAACTTCACCCATTAAGGCGGCTTCTCCTATATGTACTTGCACCATAGTTTTAAGTTTTTTTAATGTATTCGTGCTCATGTTGGGAATTTACTCGAAGTAGATTCATTTTTTCAGTACTAACTAACTTGTAGTAAATTATCCGTACTTAATCGATTTAGACAAGAGGATAGCACAGATATATCAGCGCTGCTTGCCATTTTGGATACTTTTAAAATATATCAAATTATAGTTTTTAATTGTTTTATTGAAATATACGACTCGAAGCCATAGCACGGAAAAGTTTATTGATAAGCAGTACTTGGCGAATTTCCAGTATAGGCCCCGCGTCGACGCGTTGACGCGAGGTTTTAAATATTTACATTTTTATTTCTTTTTATCTTGATCTTGAAAAAAAGTTATCGATAAATAAAAATTAAAAACTTTGGTATTATTAAAAGATAAAAATCGAATGTCGGTTTTTTCTTTAAAAAACCCGATATATATTCATATGTATAGTTAATATGTATAGTCAATATTGTTGTGTGTAACAGATTAGTCGTCAAATGTTTCGATTTAGTTACCCTTATAAAAATTTCCCACATAATTCGGAAAAATTAAACAAAGCTAAAACTTAATATTCCATCAATCTATTTTTTAATCATCTTCAAATTTTTACCAATTGTTAGACAGCACTCTATTAGCTTTAATTTGGCACCACACATATATTTTAATTATTTAAATAACTCATCAAAAAGCCATAATACTAATAACTTATATGGAACGACATTGCATTAGCTGTATATCATGCATTGCTAAGCAAAAAAGCTTTAGACAAACGACAAACTTAGCCGAAAAAATAATTCGTCCTGTTATATTTACTATGAAGTGTGAAGGGCCTCCAGTGGAGGCCCCCGGTAAACTATTTTTTATTTATTTTTATTTATTTATTTAATAAACTTTATATAATTTTTTAGGTGTTCCGTGTTCAAACTGTGGAAAAAAATACAAATTTAAGCATTCACTGAATCACCACCAGTTATACTATTGTGGAAAGGAGCCTTCATTTTATTGTCACGAGGATGGATGTTCGTATAAATCCAATTTAAAAACAAACCTGAAAAGACATTTAAAAAAACATGAAAAACAAGAAACTAAGCCAAATTATTTTAATACAATTCATTAATCTTGAATAAAATCATACTTTTTATATAATATCTATTTAATATGATAAGATTATTTTCCCTAATTTCAAATTTTATTTCTCTCATAAATATAACTCGTTTTTATTATTAAATAAATCCCATTTATGCTAATCCCACTCGGATACCCTATGTACATTTTTTTAACCTCCTAGAGATATTAAAGTACAAAAATTTTATTCTAAAACTGTCTCATATTTATATTTGATGTTCTATAAACCGATATTGTTAGATTTAAAAATAAGCCAGGCAGATAACCTCAGCTCTAGTTGAATTTTTTAATTTAAGTCGATTAACCTTTAGAGGGCGGGGATGGTAGAAATTTCTACCACCTTGCGCACATAATTTGTTTTTTTTAAGAACAATTTGGCATATTAAATAAGGGAAAAATAGTAAAAAAATCCTAGAGCAACCCTTGACCTTGAAAATACCATCCCAAGGTCAAATTAATTTTATTCCCTATTTTATCCGAAAATTGGTATACCCATGTTTTTTGGTGCGCTAAGAACGAAAAAAATAGTGAAAAAAAATGCTGAAGGTTCCCTTGATCTTGTAACCTTGAGAGGTAAGGTGACACAGAAATAAAGCACCCTAACGTGAGAGGCAGGCATCTCAAAAGAATCGTTATTTACTACGTCCACGTTGGGTAACGCTAAGAACGAAAGTAGGACTTAGCGGAAGTAGTGGCTTTAGCTAAATAACGATTTTCAAGATTAAGGATACCTCCAGCATTTTCCTCACTAATTTTTTCTTACTCGGCACCCCAAAAAACATGGGTATACCAACTTTAAGGCTAAAACAGTGAAAAAAACAATTTTGATCTCGAAATAGCGATTTTCAAGATCGGCTTGACCTTGAAATATCAATTTTCAATATCAAGGGAACCTCCAGCATCTTTATCACTATCTTTTTCGTACTCGGCGCACCAAAAAACATGGGTATACCAAATTTGAGGCTAAAAAAAAAATTTAGATTGGCTTTTCCGTTGCAGACGGGGGTGGTGGAAATTTTTACCACGTGTCAAGTCGGGCATTTGTCTTGAGTAGTTCGGTGAAGATTTATGAAAATTTCGGGAAAAATCGACACTCGATTTGAACTGAAGTTTCCCCGCCCCCCAAAGGTTAAGATTCTGCTTGCAGTAAGTTTTTTACTTTTAAAATTTAAAAACATAGAAAGAGTGTTATAAAAAATTTTAGGGCTCAGTTGTTAATATATATTTTTATTTTAGAACCGATATTTTGCCTAACATGTGGAAAAACTTATTCCAGCAAAGGATCTTTGTATTATCACCGGTTAAAATATTGTGGAAAAGAAGCTTCATTGTTTTGTCCTGCTTGTCCATATAAATGCTATACTACATTTAATATGAAACGACACAAGAGAAGAGTACATAATTTATATGAATGAAATGTTTTTGTTAATTTAGGGGAAGGAAAATTATAAAAATATTTACATCCATTTTACAAAAACAAAAATGGTTTCTACATCTTATTTATTTTTTACTTTGTTAATTAGTTAAGGCTAGGGTCATATTTCCCATATTAGGCAATGCTAGGAAATAGTCAAGGGCGGTTTTAGGGGGCGGTAAGTTTTAGGGGGCGGTAAGTTTTAGGGGGCGGTAAGTTTTAGAGGGCAGCAACTTTTAAGAGCAGTTCCTGTGGTTGTTTGTTTTTATTCATGAGTGTAGTTGGTTAAAGTGTTTGGTCTTGATAAACTTTTATTTAATCATTAGGTTTTTTGAACGAGTAAACCGTAATCCATTTTTTTTATTTCGCGTACATCCCCAGGAAAAGAAGAGGCAGCATAGTACGTAGTGCCTAGCCAAGCTTAATTTAAATACATTAAATAAATCAAAACTCTCTCACATATTATTTATGGGCTTACCCTAGAAATAGTTGTAAAATTTACAATATTTTATGTGGAATCCACGTCGTGGATAATTAGTAAATCTATCTGAGTACAAAATTGGTTCAAGGCAGCTATTAGTGGTTCTAAAAATACCTTTTAGTGATATTTTTGTACTTTTGTATTTTTATGCTTTTGATTATTTTTGACATTTAGGTTAAATTGTTAGTAATGTTACGCACGCTGTTCTAGAAGAACTTTTAAATGACATGACAACTTCCAACTTTTTTTTTCTTTTTGAAATTTGTTATATGAGCTCTAATTAAAAAAATAAGACCAACATTTTAGAAATCGTTAGAGCCGTTTTTGAAAAAAATGTGTTTTTTAGAAAATATCTCTGAGATTTCACGCTAACAAACTCGGTTTTCCCTCGATATCTCGGATTTTGAACAAACTTGGCATAGTGGTACCACTAAGCACTTCATCCAAATTTTTTTCAAAACGGTCCCTCCGTTCACGATACCACCAACCAGGTTTTTGACAAGTTTAATCTCCGTTATTTGAAAAGGTAAATTTTTTGTAAAAAATAGCGTTAAATGGGAACCAAAAACGATTGTATTGACTTATTCAACCCCCCCCTCTTTATTGCTTACTCACTCCCTTGTAACCACCCCACCCTCTGATTTTCAAATAACACTTCCACCCCATTTTTATCTAAGAATATGAAATTACATTCATTTTGAATTAAACCATGTATTATAAATAGTATCTTATTCTTTTAAGGGGCTTCCAATAACAATTATTATTTAGTAATAATAATGTCCCACCAGGTTTTAGACGGGCTATTACCGTTATTTAAAAATATAAAAAAGTTAAAAAAAAAATAAAATTAAATTGGAGTCAAAGTAGAATTTACTGACATATGCAAAACTACCCCTTATTAACCCACCCTCTTGGAACCACCTCCAACTAGTTTTTTAAATAGCACTTCCCTATTTTACTAAAGAATATAAAAGCATATTTCATTTTAAATTTAACCAGAAAATTTTCCAAAAACTTACGTTAAATTGTACCCAAAAGAAAATTGATCAATATATCAACCCAGTCTCCTGGAACTACCCGCAATTTTGTTTTAAATACCACCCTTCTATTAATAAATAATAATTGTTATTTAGAGCCCCTTAAAATTTAAGATACCACTTATAATAAATGGTTGAATTCAGAATAAAGTGCACTTTCATAGTCTTTAATAAGAATTAGGGGGTGCTATTTGAAAAACAGAAGTTGGAGGTAGTTTCAAGGGTAAGGAAGGGGCTGTTTTGAATAAGTCAGTAAAATCATTTGGCTTTGATTTAATGCTATTTTTTGCAAATTTTAATACCTTTTCAAATAACGGAGATAAGCTAATTCAAGAACTTGGTGGGACACCCAGTATAGTGAACGGATGGACCGTTTTGAATAAAAATTGGAAGGAGTGCTTAGGTACCATAGTGGTACCACTATGCCAAGTTTGGTCAAAATTCGAGACATCGAGGGCAAACCAAGAATGTTAGCATGAAATATTAGAGATATTTTCTAAAAAACACATTTTGTTCAAAAACGGCTCTAACGATTTTTAAAATTTGGGTCTTATTTTTTTAATTAGTGCTCCAAAAAGAAAAAAAAATGGAAGTTGTAATGTAATTTAAAAGTTCTTCTAGAACAACGTGTACGTCTTACATATCTGTGGCTTGGTTCTAAAAGGGCCAATATCAATTGGTCAATACTAGGGTTTTCAAAATATTACAACAGAGTGGACGTGAAAACGTTGCTGTTGACAAATTGACATTGGCCCTTTTAGAAACAAGCCACAGATATTAGAAAATGTTTTTAAAAAGTGAAAGATTGTAAAAAAGTATTTATTTTATAATATACTATTAAAATAAATTTTTACATTACCTGGACTGGCGATACCTATAATTATATATAACATACGATATCCTGATTGGCTTAATGTGCCGTCATTTATCTTGTGGCTTATAACGTTATGTTAGGCGTTATTCTGCCAACTGTAAAACAAGGAATAAATGAGCATCATCAGCGGGACTTTGCGTGGAGTTTATACTCATGTAAATATACTTTTTTTAAAAAATATGAGAAAAAATACAATGATTTTATTTTTAAATTATGTATTATTAAACTTTGTATTACTTAGCATAATTTTATGAAAAATTACTTAAATTTACGTATACGTATATATAATAATTTCACCGGTAAAATATTGTAATTTTTTTTTCTACTGCACCTAACTAAAATAATAGGTAATTTTTAAACTTTTTATATAACTCAAAACTCGGCTCTTTCATATCCACATTCTTCTACATAAAGTTTAGAACATATTTTTTTCGAAGTGTTTTGAAAATTAAAATGCTTTTTTCAGATATGAATTTGTGAATTTTAAACAATTAGTCCAGTGGAAGTAAAAAACGGGGCGCTGTGGGGATTAATTAAGCACTGGGTTAATTATATTAGCACAATTTGGATTTTTTTAAATAAAATATTTGTCCTATACCCATACGTAATAAGACAATTACTTTACTGGAAATTCAATAAAACTTGCAGTGACTCAGTTTGCAAATGTGTGGTAAAAGGCGAAGATCATACCATTTCGGGTGTGACTCGAGTAATTTCGTCGAAGCTTCGCAAAGGACCCCTTATACAAAAGCAGTAGAGGTATGAGTCACTGCAGGTTTTATTGAATTTCCAGTATAGCTTCATTTTAAACAACTTGTAAATAACCCACGCGAAGCTTTTACTTTACAATTTGCAAACTAAAAACCATTTATAGATAAATTACAATTTGCAAACTAAAAACCATTTATAGATAATAGTTTTTAGTTTGCAAATTGTAAAGTTATAGATAAATGGTTTTTAGTTTGGCGTGGGCCCATGGGTTATTTACAGATCTGTCAAAAAAATTTGATGCAAATTATATAATCTAGAACTAAATATTCGTTGTTTCTTCTTCTACTTAGGTATCAGTTTTAAACAATCTGGTAAACATAACTCGAAGCTAAATATATTATAAGCACACACACACAAAAGTTAGGAAGGACAGAAATTTTTAATTTTAAACAAAATTATAAAAATATTAATTTATTATTCCATCAATCCATTTTCAATCATCGTACAGAGTGATATTGGTAGACTGACAGTTTCGGGCTGCTGGCTGCTGGTGCAGAGTTGACTCTTGGTACTGAAGAGGGCCAGCAGCCCGAAACTGTCAGTCTACCAATGTTACTCTGACGATGATTAGAAAATAAATTGATGGAATAATAAATACACACACAAGGTGATAATATCCGAAAACATTTTAAATTAAAAAATTGAAATTTTAACACTAAATACCACTCTGTAAGGTAATTGAAAGTTATTTCTTAAAATGTAATAAATGATTTTTGTTTATACACATTTTCTATATATTAATTATGTATTAAGCCTTAATAAATAAGTTTCAGTTACACTACAGAGTGCTTTTTAATTTACGCGCTGTGACGTCAAAGTCGCATTCTCAGATTGACACGAGTATATTTGTTTTTTATTCATAATTTTTAAAAAATATGTAAATACGGTAGGAATTTTTATCAGCTAATTTTTAGTTAAAGCGTAATAGCCCAGTCGAACGTTTTTGTGAAAGGGCCTCACTTTGAAATGAAAGGCACGCTCTCCGTTTTTTTTTATTAAAAGGGGTTTGCATAAAATGCTTAAATCCTAATTTGCACCCCTGTGTGAATTTTTTTTGCTTAGTTATGAGCAAAAACGCATTTTTTTGGTTTTGGTTCATATCTCGGCTTTAATTTGTCGCTCAACAACAAGTGAACATGATATTTGTTCGTTATTGAATTCTCTACAATTTATGTAAATAACTTATTTTGTTTAACCAATCAGAAAAAAGTTAATGAAATAGGCATCATATTCAAAAAGTAATTAGTTTTCCAGTTGTTTTAGAAAAACCGATTTTTTTACAAATTTTCCACTTTTGCAAATTTTCCAGGTGCTGTGACTTATTTCTGATTGTTTAAAGAAAAAAGTTATTTACATAAATTGTAGAGAATTCAATAAAAAAATATCATGTTAATTTTTTGTTGAGCGACGAATGGAAACCGAGATATGAACCAAAAGCAAAAAAAATGCGTTTTTGCACATAACTATGCACAAAATAATCTCACAGAATTTCAAATTTAGATTCAAGTTTTCCAAACGAACCCCTTTTGATTACAAAAAAAATGGAGAGTGTGCATGAGGGTGCCCAGTCAAATTTAAAAAATGGACTTTTTTAAGGTCCCATTCCCTATAAATGTTCATTTAGGTCAAAAACCAACCCTCATTTTTTTTTCAGATTTTTACAAAAATATTTAGAGTTCGCGTCCGCCGATTTTTTGAGAGAGAAAACATGTTAAAACTTTTTATTATTATTGAAATCAACCGATTTTGGTAAGGGAAATTATTTTTGAATAATAAGGGAATTTTCAAAATAATATATACCCTTATACATAAAAAAATGGCTTTACTACGGTAAAAATTGACGTATGAAGGTAATTTATGCTACAAAAAAGGTTACTCAGAAATTTTTCTCATGGGTAACTTTTTTTAGAAATTCATTGATACCAATTAAAGCCCCATATTTATTTTTTTGAGAAAAAGAACAGGAGGTCCAAAAAAATCACAAATCTCATAAAATGTAAAAAAAATCACTTTATTTCGATAAAAATATAATAATATGTACAAATTGCTTTGAAATGTGTTTATTTATAAAATAGGGTGTTGCGGATTTTTTTTTCACATTTTTAAAAATAAATTAGGGGTTTGCGCCCTACAGGTTTTTTTTTGAAAAATAATCTTATTTAATGTGTTTCATTACATAGTATAACATGTTACAAGGCATTTTGAAAATATTTTGTATTTATTTGCTACAAAATTGATATTTTTATTGCAATTTAATGCATTTTTTAGCTTTTATTGATATATTTAATTATTTTTTGGACACCCTGTACTTTTTTTCAAAAAAGTAAATATAATTCGTGAATTCGCACATATTGAAGATTACCCTTGAACAAAATAAATCTTTCGAAAAATTTCGAAGTGCATTTTTGTCTAGCATTTATTAACCACGTGTGACGATTTTTAGCATTTTTACCATAAAAAAGCCGTTTTATTTATGTAGAGGGGCATAAAAATTGAGAATATTCCTATATTATCCAGAAACACTTTTTTATTTCATAAATGTCCAATATCAATGTTTTATATTCTTAAAAAAATAAAAACCCTTCACAAGATTTTCTATTTAAAAAAAGGGCCGGGCGCGACCTCTAAATATTTTTTAAAAAATCTAAAAAAAAATCAGGGTTGTTTTTTCACCTAAAGGAATAATTTTAAGTGGTGGGACCCAAAGAATTCCGTAAAAATTCCAACCTTACTTAGTTTAATATTTGACGCGTCGTATATTAAATTAAGAAGGTTTCTTTGAAGTTTTATTGGAAACAATTGCAAAAGTCGACATAATGGCACTTTTCAAGAAAATTGCACGTGTTTGGGTCCCACCCCTTAACATTATTCCTTTAGGTCGCGAGGGATTTAAAAGGTAAAATTATACATTTAAACCAAAAATGGGAGATTTAGCTCAGCGGTCAATGCCATCGATATAGCCTGACACTGATCTAATGATCGTGAGTTCAAACCTCACTGGCGCCGATTGCCTTTTTCAGTTAATTAATAATTGAAATTTGGCGAATGCGTACTCCCTAGATATATTGGTTCGAAAGTCAATTAAAGCCGGTGGTTCCCTCTACTACTAGCCCACACAAGTCCTGGACTTAGGGGATGCTTAATTAAGTAGAATAGTACAAGGTTAAAAACAAACATAAACATAAACACGGAATTAAGGTATAAAATGAGAAAAAAAATGGTATTGGACAAAACTTTGTAAGCCCTCTCTAAAATTTTATCATAGACAATATCATACTTTACCCACTAGTAGGGTACTTGTATGAAAATAGGTTAACTTCATATCAGACGTATTTTAATAAATATGACTATTAGTTAACAGCTAAATACAAGTACTTAATCGTCCTAATAATAAATATTATATCAAATCAGGATTATTTTAAAATTCGTCCTTACTTACTTAAAATATCAGTCCCTTGTCGTGTCACCATTACAATTATTAACAACTAAATGCTTATATTTTTAAAATTATTAGGTTAATACAGCAGTTTTACTTTTAATTATTTTTAAAATAATTTGGCTTTTTGGCGATTTAGAAAAAAAAAATATAAACAATTAAAATGGGGGGGGGCGCCCCTTAGTAGTGGGGCAAGAATTTTTTAAACATTTTTATCATTATTTTCAGGCTATTAAAAAAAAAATACCACAAAATAATTAAGTTCAACTTTTTGGGTCAAATATCCCATAGTGTGACTGGATTACATTAAATATATTTGTAACCTTGAAATAATACAGTAATAAAATATATATCTTGTGCTTTATTTAAACAATACGAAGTCAAAAGCTAAAGAGTGACCGCAAAAAAGAGGTTTTTAGCCTCTTTTTCAAACATCTGTAACTTCGATTGGAATTAGTAAAATTTGACGTATAAGTGCTCAAAATTTTTGTCTGGTCATGAACTTGTGCAAGAAGTAAGATTTATTGTTCTACAAGCTAAACATACCCTTAAACAAACAAACCCATAGTTAGGGTACTTGAATTGAAACTTTCTCACATTTCGTTAAACATAGCTGGCTGGATCCCTTTAACTCAATTTTTCTTGAGATACATTATGATTTACTACTTTTTTTGGTGCTTGGGGGTAGCTTAACCCTTTGTGGGGGTGGATTTTCTTCAAATGTAACGTATTTTTTATGTTTCATATTACAGAAAAATGTGTTTTTAAATATTTTTCTGTGATATGAAACATAAAAGACACGTAAAGGGGTATCACCCTTAAATTTTAAGAAAATCCACCCCCTAAAGAGGGTTAAACTACCCCCAAGCACCAAAAAAAGCAGTAAATCATAAAGTATCTCAAGAAAAATCGAGTTAAAGGGATCCAGCCAGTATTGTTTAACAAAATATGAGAAAGTTAAAAGTATAAAAAAGTATAAAATTCAAGTACCCATAGTTAACCCTTTGTTTAAGGGGATGTAGCTTGTAGAACAATAAATCTTGCTTTTTGCACAAGTTCATGACCAGACAAAAATTTTGAGCACAAAAGAGGCTAACTTTGCAGTCACTCTTTAGCTGTTTAGTTCCTGTGTTTATAAACACAGGAACTTATCAATTGATTAACAATAAATTATTAACAAAAATTATAGTTTTTGTGATTAAATAAATACAGTGCATCCTGAAGGGCGGCGAATGACGAGAAAACGTTTACCAATCTTCAGGGCATATTTTCCAGGGCGTCCCAGCTAAAACAGATCAATCATTTTTTGACATTATAAGAGCTATCGGAATAAAATGTATGTCAGTCAATATAGACCCAACAAGCTATAATAGTGCAGAAACAAAAGTTTTGTACTAATTTTTGTTTTTTGAGATATAGCTTATTTGACACCATTTGTATAAGAAATTTTAATTTAAATACTAAAATTGAAAAAATATTTTTATCTTTCTTACATTGATCAAATCGTCGGCTTACAAGTAAAAGGCACTAAGTCACTTTTTTGCAAAAATGGGATTTTTATGGTACTGTAATTAATTTTTGATGATCTATGTACTGGTAAACCGAACTAACTTCTAGGTGGACTGCCAAGAGAGTTACACACTATACAAAACGCACCAATTTGATTTTGATTAAAATGTTATCTGGCAATAGGCACTAAGTCACTTAGTGCACCTAGTGCGTTTTACTTGTAGATTATTTCAAATGTTTCTGCACTAAGCGACTTAGTGTTTGTTTGGCGAAACGTGAATTTTTGTAACAATTATTACAAAAATTAAAAAACAACAGTGAAAGTTAAATTTGTCAATATCTCAAAACCATGTTTTTGGACTTAGTGCTCTTTACTTGTAATCCGACGAAATAATGTTTCATAATTTGTATTTAACTTATAAATATTTTTATTTGGAATAATCCTAATTTATTATTTTGTTAAAATCACAATAATTTGTTTATTAGCCTGTGTCGTTAAGGGTTTAAAGTACCCCAATTATTTCCTAGATGGAACTACTGTATCTTTTATTAAAATTAACTTTATTGAGAATAAAGTGTTAAAAGACTTTTATCCAATACATACAGATAATAAGACAATTACCAGCTTTATTTTAAATAGATAAACTCAATAATAACCCCCGCGTGGCTTTTACTTTATTGAGTGGATAATTATTTATTTTACCCACTCAACTGTCACTTGTCAAATTATTTTCTTGTAAATGTCATTAAAATTTTTAATAAAAATATGAATTCCTAAGCTATTTAATGTTATTTTACATTTATTTATTTATTTGTTTGGTATTATTAAAGTTCCATGGAGAACTCCAAATAAGCTTTAGCTTGTGCTAGGGGTTCTTCATTAATTTAACATAAATAAAAAAAATCTGGGAAGTTAATAATCTTCATTTCTCATTTTTTATTGGATAAAACTTTGTATGGCATGGCATGGGTAAACCGATATTGCCCTCTTGAATATTAACCTGCTTGGCTGACGCCTCGCAGGTTAATTTTCTCATGGGCAATATCTTACTTTACCCACTAGAACCATAAATAACTATTAACACTTTATTCTTAACAAAGTTCATTTAAACCTCTTTTGTTACTAATTATGGCACTTTTACGTTAGCCATACGTTATAATTGTTTAATATTTAAACCCTAAATGCATTTTGCCCTAGTTAAAGCTTATTCAATTTTGACATTTTATGACATTTATTCAAAAATTTATAATTTTGATATTATACTCGCAAAACGATTAACAGCAATCAAAATACGTGAAATTCGTGGAGTTCTTGATAAAATAATTTTATAGTTTTTAAAGTAATTAATTAAAAAATACTTTACTATTAAGAACACGTAATAAAAAATACTTTTATTCCAACGTTTCGGCGTTTATTGTACAGCCATTTTCAAGGATGAATTAAAAATTTATCTAAACATATTAAGATAAATCTTTTCACTCATTAACACTTATACCTGTACACCTTAATTAATTTTATATATTTGTCAAGTTTACTCTTAAAAGTCCAAATATTTTTACTTAATTTTATTTATACATTTATTTTTTAATTCATCCTTAAAAATGGCTGTACAATAAACGCCGAAACGTTGGAATAAAAGTATTTTTTATTACGTGTTCTAAAAAGCAAGAAAATATACATACATATAATTTAATAGAACTAGAATAGTAAAATTTTAAAACTTTACTATTAATATAATTTTTTTAGCAAATGTAAATAAATTAAAGAATAGTTTAATGTTTTAATAATTTTTTAAAAATATTATTTAAAACGAGAATTAAAAAAATATATATCTAAAAAATAAAATCCAGTACAAAATTTTTATTTAGGCAAAAATATCCGTTTTGGTGTGTATATTGACTGAAATAAATTTTATTCCGATAGCTTTAATAATAACGCCAAAAAAAGAATAACCTGCCTTAGCTGGGACACCCTGTATACATTTTATTTCAACTAAATTTTATTGTAGTGATACATGTTTGCAGCAAATGCGGAAAAGAATATACAAGACAGCAGTCGTTATATTGGCATCAACTTAGATATTGCGGAAAGGAACCTTCTCATTGTTGTGATTTATGCAATTATAAAACTTATTCGTCCTACAATTTAAAAAGACATATTAATAGTCATAATAAGAACACTTTAAAATAGATCCTTATACGTATACTTATTAAAGTAAAACATACATAAAATAGTAACAAGTGTAGAATGAGGTATATGTGGACTCGCGCCAAAAGGGCCCCCTATTGTCGGTATGAAGTTATGTACTTTGGGCCCCACATGTCTTTCAACTTTTAAAACCAGTGTATTTCCGTCCCTCTAACTTTTTTTTGGGCGCTTTCAAAGATCTAATTTCAGCGATAACATTTTTGGATTTTTGTGGAATTTATGTGTATGTAGATGTAGATTAGGGTGACCCAGCAACATTTGAAATTAAAAAATTTGGAGATCTTACCCCTTAAATTTGATCATTGGAGTAAGAGTATCATCCCTGAGTTTTTTAAAATCTAGATGTCGCTCATAGCTATTTTTTAAAAATATATTTTCTTAAGCTTTTTATTTTTTTAAGGCCGAATTATTTTTTATTTAATTTTTTTTAAGACTACAGGGTATAAAGGGATAGTAATTGGATAACCTCTTAAAAAATCAGAAAGTTTTCTTTAAACTTGCAGGAGCTGTACCCTTTTCAGTTTGAAAATGCACTACATTGCTTCATTTTAGTCGTAATGGCAGGCACAAAATTTTTTTTTCATTGTCTTAAAATATTTTGCTTGTAGCCCAATATGTCTCCACATAAAAACTATTATATATACGGTGTATCCAGAAAATTATAATATAAATATTTTTTAATATTTTTTAGAGGTAAATTCGGTTTTTAGGCAATTTAGTTTTAATTTTAAAAGTTTTTTGCCTTTAGATAAATTCCGAAATTTAAATACATAAAATCTATAGTATTTTTTTTATTGGATATACAAGATATCCGAAAAAAAAATTACTACAAATTTTATGTTTGTATATGAGAACTTGTCTAGTTAAAATAAACTTTAAGAATTTAAAATATTATTAGGAGAAGCCCAAAGGAGAAAGAGTTTACAAAAACTATAAAAAAACATGAAATTTTTATATTTATTTTTTATTAGTTTATTGTTTTGTTTATTTAATTATTCATCTTATTATTTATTGCTTTGGCTATAATACTCCGTACATCATCATGTTCATCTTTGTAAATTTTACATGACGATCAAAATTCAATTGACTTAGCAGAGATGGTTGCTCCGTATAGAAAAGTACACTTTATTAATTTTATTTTTTAACTGTTTACTTGTGTAAATAATGTATTCTTTATGTGAGTGTTTACTGTTAGTGACAATGACTACCTTTGGCTTTAATGCTGTCTAATTTTAACTCCTTACTTTAATATTAATAATTATAACACACAAAGGAAAAAAAGTACAGAATTTTTTAGGAGACCATTGTATTTCTATATATTTTGAGGCGGTGAATACGAATTGAAAGTAAAAAAGTCACCCGATTGATTTTGGAGATGAGCTCAAAAAACCCTATTTTCGAGTATAAAAATAAGGTTTTTACCTCCAAAACTAATCAGATAAGGTGGTATTTTAACCTTAAATTCGGATTTTCGGATTTCAAAATGTATAAGAATACCATAGTTTCCGAAAAAATTCTTGACCTTTTTCTTTTTTGTGGCCACACATGTAGCTACACAAAAAAGGTCAAGAATATTTTCAGAGACCATGTCATCCTATGTATTTTCAGGCGCTAAATCCGAATTTAAGGTCCAAATAGGATCTTATATTAATAATAATTGTAATAATTATTATTCCATTAGTTTTGGAAATTACCCCAAAAACGTTATTTTCGAGTATATGAAAGGAACGTTTTTTTTTTGAGATCTCCAAAACTTATCACATAAGTTGCTGTTTTGACCTTATACATAAGTGTTAAAAAATTCCGGACCTTCTTTTCTTTTTGTATGGCTGTGTAATTTTAAGATTAAGTTAAATAATAAATGTTTAAACAATTGTTTTTTTTTGTATAATATTTTTATTGTGTATATTTTTTATATCCAATCACATCGAGCACATATTACGTTCTAAATTGTCTTTAAAAGTCTGTTTCATTAATCTAGTTTTCTGCATTGAAATCCTGACATGTTTTTATTGTATTACACAGGATGGCCCATAAGTAACTTTACCATTAAAAAAATTAAAAAATGAATAACTTTTTTATTTGTCAATTTTTTTTATTTATTTCTTTTACAATTAGAGTACAGGAAATGGAATTTTTTTTTGAACTACGTATGAAAAATCATGTCTTTTAAATGATGTCCATTTTCCGCTTTGGAAGCACGGGCTCCTTTCACGACATTTTCCATGAAGGCTTTTAATATGTATGGCTCCAGCTAGGGTCATGCATCAAAGTGAATTGCACCCCCTCAAGGTCAGGGTTTGGTGCGGTGTAACATTTCAAATGGTAATCGGGCCTTACTTCTGCTAGGAAAATGGCAATACAGTTACGGTAAACGGCGACCGATATCGCGCAATGCTGGAAAGTTTTGTGCGCCCTGCATTGGAGGACATACCAGAGACATGGTGGCAGCAGGACGGGGCAACTGCTCATGCCGCCAGAGCCACTATGCAGCTTTTAAGGCAGATTTTCGAAGAACTAATAATGTCGCGAAATTCGGATTTTCATTTTCCTTCACGATCGCCCGATTTGACAGCACCGGACTTTTTTCTTTAGAGCTACCTAAAAGATCAGGTGTATGTCAACAAGCCCAGGACTATTTAACCACTTAAGCATGTTAAGAGCCGTCATCAAAAATGTCCTGAAAAGTGCCCGTGCTTGCAAAGCGGAAAATAGACATAATTTAAAAGATCTGATTTTTCATACATATTTAAAAAAATCCATTTCTTTTACTCTATATTATAATAGAAATAAATAAAAAAATTGACAATCAAAAAAGTTATTCAATTTTTAAACGGTAAAGTGACTTTTGGGCCCCCCTGTACTATACATACAAAGTACGAAACCTTCTGTTGGTAATTTAGTACGAGATTGTGTAGAATTTATACGTATTTAGGGGTAAATTTTTTCATAAATTATGTGGAAATTCCAAATTTTTAGTAAAAAATAAATCCAGTGCATCCTGGATGACGGGGAACGACAGGAAAATCAGCAGACTGAAGCTGACTCGTGTCTGCTCGTTTTCCCTTCGTTTACCAACGTGCAGAACATAGTGTGTACATTCAAGTTTTAATTAAATTTTATTTTAGTGAGATATGTTTGCAACAATTGCGATAAAAAATATTCAAGGCAGCAGTCGTTAAATTACCATCAACTTAGATATTGCGGAAAGGAGCCTTTTCATTGTTGCGATTTATGCAATTACAAAACTTATACATCCTTCAACTTAAGAAGACATATCAAAAGCCATAATAAAAACACTTTAAAATAGATTAATATATACTAAAGTAATAAATAAATAAAAAAGTAAAAAGTGTACCCTATTTTTACTAAAAAATAAATACATTGCATTACTGGAGAACGACGAACGACAAGAAAACTAGCAGACTGAGGCTGTCGTGTCTCTTTTAGTTTTCTCATCTCCAGGATGTACTTTATACATACTATTTTTAATTAAATTTTATTTTAAAATAGCCAGCAGTTGTTAAGTTGGCATAAACTTAGATGTTGCAGAAAGAGCCTGCTCATTTTTATGACATTAATAGCCATAATAGATCATTTTATACTAAAGTAATAACTAAAAGAAATAGTAACTAAGTGTACCCTAGTTTCAGTAAAAAAATAAATACAGTGCATCCTGGAGAACGGCGAACGACAAGAAAACTAGCAGACTGAAGCTGAAGTGTCTTTGCTCGTTTTCTCGTCTCCAGGGCCTACTGTATACATTCTATTTTTAATTAAATTTTATTTTAGTGATATTCGTTTGCAACAATTGCAGAAAAGAATATTCAAAACAGACATCGTTATATTGGCATCAACTTAGATATTGCGGAAAGGAGCCTTCTCATTGTTGTGTTTTATGCAATTATAAAACTTATACATCCTTCAATTTAAGAAGACATATTAAAAGCCATAATAAGAACAATTTAAAATAGATCATTATATACTGAAGTAATAAATAAATAAAATAGTAACTAAGTGTAGAATATATATATATATATATATATATATATATATATATATATATATATATATATATATATATATCGGGTGAATTTTATTTATGTCCACCCCAAAAATTAAGATAAATCTTCATTCGATAAAAACAAAACTTTGGTCATATATATAATTTTACATTGGCTATAAAATGGCGGATTTCATTTTTTTGTTTCACTTCCGGTTTTGCCGAAAGTGTTAAATATACCGGGTGTTACAAGACCAAGGTACACCCCCCTTTTTTTCTTTATTTTAAAAGTTAGAGATTTCAAATTTGGGGGGTCTTTTAAAGCCATAAAATGTCAACTTTTAACATAAACTTTACATTTCAGCCACTTCCGGTTTAACAGGAAATGATACCAACTTTTGATTTTTAAATAGGACACCCTATATATTTTTTCATATTTCAATTATACGCTTTATTCTGAATACAATGATACCAAAAAAGTGACATTTCCGATGTCAATGTATTTTTTAATTTAATTTTTAGTTTATATCATAGGTAGGCCATGATTACTTAAAATTACTAGAAATGATCTAAGTAATCCTAGAAAAATACATTTACGCTAAAAAAAACATTTATAACTCAGTTGAACCATTTTAAAGTTTTCGAAAACGGTTTTTGCTTAAAAACTCAATTTTTTTAAATGGCACCATATTGGTACACTGCTCCCGTCAAAAAGTACCGCGTTTTAGGAATCTACCAATATCCTTTATTTTAATGTAGGATAAATACAGCCGTTTTTATAAATTAAAATCAATGATAATTATCATATTTTTAATTATTGGTTTAACCGGAAATGATATCAACTTTTGATTTTTAAATGGGACACCCTATATATTTTTACATATTTCAATTCTGCGCTTTATTCTGAATACATGATACCAAAAAAGTGACATTTCCGATGTCAATGTATTTTTTAATTTAATTTTTAGTTTATATCATAGGTCAAAGGCCATGATTACTTAAAATTACTAGAAATGATGTAAGTAAGGATAAATACAGCCGTTTTTATAAATTAAAATCAATGATAATTATCATATTTTTAATTATTGCGTGATTTTAGTTAACAAAGTTGGCTTTGACAAATAAAAAGACAAAATACTGCTTTCTGCTTTCTGTCAAATTTAGTCTTATTAATTTTTGAACGTTTTTGTAACATACATAATTTTGTTTATTAAAAATGGTACGAAAAAATTGACATTGACATTTATGGGGAGTGCAGGAAAATTCTGTACAAGCACAGTTACTTTACATTGAAAGATATCCGGAAAGGCAAGCCCCCTTGACAGCCTAAACTGCTTGACCGCTTATTAGAACCATTTTTAATTACAGATTACATAAAAAACCGAAACAAATCAACAAAATTTAACCTGACAGATAAAAATAAAGGCATCCTGTCTTTTTGGTTATAAAAGCCAGCTTTGTTAACTAATATCACACAATAATCAAAAATATGATTATTATCATTTATTTTAATTTATAAAACCGGCTGTATTTATCCTACATTAAAATAAAGGATATTGGTAGATTAAAAAAAGGCGGTACTTTTTGAATGTACCAGTATACCAATATGGTGCCATTTAAAAAAATTGAGTTTTTGAGCAAAAACCATTTTTGATAACTTTAAAATGGTGCAACTGAGTTATAAATGTTTTTTTTAGCGTAAATGAATTTTTCTAGGATTACTTAGATCATTTCTAGTAATTTTAAGTAATCATGGCCTACCTATGATATAAACTAAAAATTAAATTAAAAAATACATTGACATCGGAAATGTCACTTTTTTGGTATCATTGTATTCAGAATAAAGCGCAGAATTGAAATAAGTAAAAATATATAGGGTGTCCCATTTAAAAATCAAAAGTTGATATAATTTCCGGTTAAACCGGAAGTGGCTGAAATGTACAGTTTATGTTAAAAGTTGACAATTTATGGCTATAAGAGACCCTCCAAATTTGAAATCTCTAACTTTTAAAATAAAGAAAAAAAGGGGGGTGTACCTTGGTCTTGTAACACCCGGTATATTCTTTTAATGGAACACCCTGTTATTTTTTACATTTGAATTCAGCCCAAAATTATATAAAAAAACTGATTGTTTTTTTTACTTTTTTTGTTTTCGTTTGGACTTGGCCTAGGCGAAATTTTAAGCAATTTTTTACAATAAACCAAAGTTTTGAAGACAAAATATGAACTAAAATTAATATTTATAATAAATATTTATTGATAATGATTTTTAATAAAAATTTAAACTATATATTGCACACAGTGCGGTCCAAAAGTCACACTCCCTCCCTCTTAAGTTGCCAATTAAATCGTGCCGTATTTTAAAAAGCATTAATATATTTTATTAAAATCGTAAATTCTGATAACAGATTTTAAAGTTGGGTTAAACTTTTGACAAAAACCGTCTAGGGTAAGTACTGGACTTTTTGTTAGTTTTTTGTATTGTACTATTTAAATAATTCTTCTAATACTTTATAATTAAAAAAGTTATGTGAATTAGTTGTTTTATTTTGTTTTTGATAAATTTTTTATTCAATTACTTTTTTCTTACTTGACAAACAAAATCAAACGATGTTAAAATTTACGATTTCATTGCCCACCTTGATAAAACCTAATAATGCCTTTTAAAAAATTTCGGCAGGGCACTGTATATCATATATAGTTTAAATTATAATTTTTAATAAAAATGATCAATAAATATTTATTATAAATATTTATTTGTCTTTAAAATTTTGGTTTATTGCGAAAAATTGCTTGAAATTTCGCTTATTGACAACAATTGAAGTTCAAAGTTAGTTGGACTTACAGCAACAACATTTTTAATAGTGAAACCCGTTTTAGCTATCTCAATTATTATTTAAGTTATTCCACATGAAAGTCAACTCACAAAAAAAAATAAAAAAAAAATTATATCTCTGGAAAAGAATTTGTTTCAGCAAAATCCTCTAAAAACTCTTATAATGGATACTTAAGGAACAAGTATCCCAAATTTCAGCCAAATCCGTCACTATAGTGCATTCAATTGGCCTGAATTTGCGCGTTTTGACCTTTGATCTTGTTTCGACCATTAACTAATTTTCTCGCCTATCGGAAGTCTCGACGAAAACCTTCTTGTCTTTTCTTGTGAGTTTATACCTTAGTATTACGCATCAAAGCATACCCAAACATTCCAAATAAATTTTAATTATTAACAATGGTTGTTTATTTCCATAACTTGTGTATACATAAGTTCTATACATAGAACTTAATTTTAATTACCTTAAAGTGGTAGGTTTATGAAAAGTATAAAAAATAAAGTGTCGAGATGTCTCAATTGTTGATCAAAAGTCTCGACATTCGTAGACCTGTCTTGATTTTTAAATTAGACGCTTGTCTAGATTTTTCCTAAAAATCCAGTAACTTTACTTATCTTTAGATAAGAAATTCTAAATTTCTGGAATCTCTTGGCACCCACAGGTTTTAAAAGCTATTGTTGAATAAAAATCTTGAAATAAAAACTTTTTTACTTTTATATATTTTGTTTTAGCTTTGTTCGTTTGCAATAAATGTGGAAAAGGATATCCAAGACAAAAGTCATTATATTGTCATCAACTGCGATATTGTGAAAAGAAACCTTCATATTGTTGTGATTATTGCAGTTATAAAACTTATACAGCATACAATTTAAGAAGACACAAATCTACACATAAAAATATAATTCCTTGATCAAAGTATATCAATAATATTATATACTTTAATATTTTATACTACATTATATAGATATACTAAATACATATATTTTTTAAAGAATAAAATCAGTTTTTTGGTAAGTCGAACAAAAATTATCTAGGTAATATTTTTAGGGTGGAGGAGGGTGTCAAAAATCTTACGATGTCTTACAAGGGGGACAAGGTGCGTAATAATTTCCTTATGCCTGAGATAAATCTATTTTTTTTAATGAAGTTTTGACTTAATTTTGCTTACCCATTTAAAAAAAAAATAAATTTCGGAAAGCTTTGTATTCGTGCAAAATTTTCAATTTTTTTTTACGCATTTTTGCGTTTTGTGAAGTTTTATGTCGATATAAATCAATTTCAAGCCAAAAAAAAATTGTCGCTGGGTCGGTAGATCGGAAGGTTGATCGGTCTGTCAGGAAAAATCTTGTGGGCACGATAACTTAAGAACGCTTTAAGCTGTAGACTTGAAATTGGGAATATAGGTATGTTACCAAAAGTTCTCGCTCGGGATTGTTTTTGGTAAACATTGAGGTGGGGCAAGAGGGGCATATGGGGTAAATATAATAATTTTTCACAAAAATTTGAAAATTGCTATACCCTGTCTCAGAATGATTCCAAAATCACTAAGGGGTAATCAGATCTCATCAAAATAATGCCACAAGTTCATATTAAATTTTTGGCTACTCTGAGATAAAAAGATGAACTGGAAAAATCTAATTTTTTGGATAATTTTTTTAGTGTTTCATATTTTTTAATCGTTAAATTTGAACTTAGAACATAAATATTCTTACCTTTCACATTTTTGATTATTTCAACTTATATTATAATTAAATATATTTTTAAGAAAATATTTCAACATACTTAAAACCTAACTTTTGGGAACTTAATATTATTTAGCAGTGTCTGAAGTATTAGCCTCGTTCTCATATTAGTCAACCGGACGGTTGTTGCTATTTTGGTTAAATAATTAATTTAGCTTGTATAGGTTTATGCTATTCTTTGTCATTTTATGCAGCTATGGTCTAAGAGTGTTCTCTGTATGTTGGGTATGGGGTCATTTTTTGTAATTGTTGTTAGGCGGTCTCTTAGATTTTTAAATCTGACGGTTTGTCTGGTTTGGCAACCGTTTTTTTTTTCGTTAAAAAGAGTTATAAATTCGTGGTTCTAGAAGCCCTCTTTTCATTTTTATCGAGTCGCATGTAAATACTTCCACGTGAGGAACTAATATTAATGTCGTTGTTCAAGCCTCCTTTTGGATGTTAACATACCAGTATTAAAATTATCAGTGTAGGACCACTATTTGTAGTCTAGGGGCCACTAAGTTGCTTAGGTAACTCCTTGACACCTGGCACCCATGGCTATATACCCAAATTGTCAATGGGGTTCAGGGTTCTACGAGTAGTTCGGTTAGGTATATTGGTGTAATCAGTCAGACTAGCTGTTCGTGGAACCATGACTGGTTCTATTTACAATAACTATGACAATTATGAAGATAAAGTTTGCAACATTTTTGCATAGGAAATTCAAGCACTTATTCCATAACACGTTTTTAGCGCACTAGTACTTTAGAAAACTCGCCGCAAGCGGCTTGTTTTCTAAACTTGTACTTGTGCGCTAAAAACGTGTTATGGAATAAGTGCTTTAATATAATATTCGAATTTTCGTTGCACAAAAAGGTTGCAAACTTTAGCTTCTTCTTAAGTATCTAGCCGGGTCTAGGTTACAGACCGCCAAGTAATTTTTGATGTTTTTTGTGTTTTGATATGAGAAGTTGTTTAAAGGCCTATTGGCACAGATAAAAAAAGACTAAGTCAGCCAAATTTGAACTTATACAAAAATTTTGAAAATATTGTCATTTTCTTAAGTATCTAGTGGAGGCTAGGTTATAGACCGCCAAGTAAATTTTTGATATGTTTTGTGTTTATAGGCAAGTTATAACGTTTAACTATTTCACTATATTTTCTTCATTTTATTATTATTGCTCTATTTAGACTATTTTATAATTCAGGTATAACCTATTTCTCTAGGTCTAGCCAAATCATTTAATTGATGGACATCTAGTAGAATAATTTTATTATTTCACTATTTTACTATATTTTTTTCTACTTTACTATTTAAATTTTTTTTATTTTATTTGGTATAACTCGAGATAGGTTAAGCATTTCTTCCTCCTGTAATCGAAACTTGAATTAAAAACATTAATTTAAACTCAATTATTTAATTGTTTGACTATTTGAGTATATTTCCATAAATTAAACTAGAATTATTTAAATAGAATCTATAATTTATTTAAGGCGTATATATATTTACAGTATTATAGCCGAAAAATTCTATTAAATTCTGGACCCAAATTTAGCTTAGATATTTTAATATAATAATAAAGTAGGTCTTTTAATCCATAGTAAATATTTGCAAAAAAAATAATTAACTTTTATAAAGTAGGTAGGTACTTATTATTGCAGTACAAAAAAATTAAATGTATGAGGGTAACTAGGTATATGTATTTACTTTCTTTGTTAAACCAATACAGTTTTACAGTTTAGTTAAGTTCGTCCATATTTTTAATTATAAACGCAGAATCACAAATGTAACCTAATTTTGTGCGCAGAATAAACATGAAAACCGTTCGTTATTTTTTTATTTTGACATTTGACATCTGTCATTCTCTTCATTCGGACTTCGCCCAATCGTTTGGTCAGAATCGCGAGAATGGTCAAATGTCAACAGTAAAACGATGATTCCGTTCAAACCAGTGGCACCAGTGCCAACAGAATGATGCAGTAAAACACACTTCTTATCAATCAAAATATGAAAAATGTCAAAATATGTCATTTCGAGGTAATTAAAACAAAGACACCTGTAACAATAAAAAGGTGTAGAGAAATTAATTTGGAAAAGGCGTTTTTGTTGAAAACGTGTAGAGAAGTTAATTTGGAAAAAACTTTTTTATTGAAAAGAGGGCAAAGTTACCGCGTAATACTTCATCATTAAGTATTGGTGTCCAAATATTAGATAAAGATGAAGAGCATTCGCTAATACTATTATCTCTGCATAATTTTATGAAAATTGATTCTTTTAGCTTTCGTATTTCTGTGATATTCTCTTTACTTAAAATTTTTGTATTATCAAATAAAAAATGGTGACAATTATTAAATGAGTGATCAACTAATTTTGAAGAAAATATTTTTCTTTTTTGACAGTTAACTTTATGTTCTGTCAGACGGACAGATAAAGGCCTACCAGATTCACCGATATAAAATTTCCCTCATTGACAGGGAATGCAATAAACGCTGAGTTTAGAATTTATATTTGCATTAAAAGGCTTAGTTTTAGTAAGAATTTGACGTAAAGTATTATCTGTTTTAAAAGCCGTACGTTATTAATATTAAATTTATTACCAATGCGTTTTAAAGCCTCAGACAAACCTGGTACATAAGGTATTATTAAATTTATAGAGTTATCGTTATTTTTAGGTTGTCTAATTTTTGTATTTTCTATTTGAAAAATAGTCTTATAAATAAAATTGATGGGGTTACCATTTTTGGATAGTGTATCGTAAATTTGACTTTTTTCTCTATTAAAGTCATTAATATTTGTACAAATTGTTTAGGCTCTATCATATAAGGATTTAATTATGCCTTTTTTAACCGAATTGCAATGATTTGAATTAAAATTTAGGTATCTACCGGTATTAGTTGGTTTACGGTAAACATTAGTAAAAAGTTTGTTTTCAGTTTTAGTTACAAGTGTATCCAAAAATGGTAAGCTATTATTAGATACCCTTTCAATAGTAAATTTTATTGTATTTTCAATGTTATTAAGATAATTTAGAAAAACATGAAGTTCGTTAATTTAGTAAGTTTTGATGCAACTAGTCTTTTTACAAATGTCCCGGTGGACAAAACTTTAAATATTGTAAGACTAAAATTAGAAAAAGATAAAAACTTATCAAATAGAACCAAACTTTCTGTAAACACGATATTAGAACTGTTATCTTTATGCATTAAAACAACTTATTTTCAATTCAATAACGAATTTTATAGTCAAAATTCTGGTATGGCAATGGGATCCTCATTATCAACAAAACTAAGCAATATTTTTATGGAAATTTTTGAAACAAATGCATTAAATAATTTTTTTGTTAAAACCAAAAGTTTGGCTTCGTTTTATAGATGATATTTTTTGTATTTGGCCTCATGGCAATAACGATACCTAAATTTTAATTCAAATCATTGCAATTCGGTTAAACAAAGCATAATTAAATCCTTATATGATAGAGCCAAAACAATTTGTACAAATATTAATGACTTTAATAGAGAAAAAAGTCAAATTTACGATACACTATCCAAAAATGGTTACCCCATCAATTTTATTTATAAAACTTTTTTTCAAATAGAAAATCCAAAAATTAGAAAACCTGAAAATAACGATAGCTCTATAAATTTAATAACACCTTATGCACCAGGTTTGTCTGAGTCTTTAAAAGGCATTGGTAATAAATTTAATATTAATAACGTACGGCTTTTAAAACAGATAATACTTTACGTCAAATTCTTACTAAAACTAAGCCTTTTAATGCAAATATAAATTATAAAAACAGCGTTTATTGCATTCCCTGTCAATGAGGGAAATTTTATATCGGTGAATCTGGTAGGCCTTTATCTGTCCGTCTGACAGAACATAAAGTTAACTGTCAAAAAAGAAAAATATGTTCTTCAAAATTAGTTGATCACTCATTTAATAATTGTCACCATTTTTTATTTGATAATACAAAAATGTTAACTAAAGAGCCTATCACAGAAATACGAAAGCTAAAAGAATCAATTTTCATAAAATTATGCAGAGATAACTGTATTAGCGAATGCTCTTCATCTTTATCTAATATTTGGACACCAATACTTAATGATGAAGTATTACGCGGTAACTTAACTTTTCCCTCTTTTCAATAAAAAAGTTTTTTCCAAATTAACTTCTCTACACGTTTTCAACAACCTTTTTATTGTTACAGGTGTCTTTGTTTCAATTACCTCGAAATGACATATTTTGACATTTGTCATATTTTGATTGATAAAGCCAAATATTGTACACATTCTTTCAAAAACTAATAATTATCTTTGAAAACGGGATCAGATTAGATCCCGAAACTTTAGAAGTTGACTTTTATTTTTATTTTAGTTTTTCGTTCTTTTTTAATTATTTTAACGAATTATCAAGAATTTTATCAAAAATACTTTATTTAGGCAAAATTTTTAAACTTTGGTAAGGTATTGATTAATAATGTTTTTTAGGTAAAGAAGATATAGCAGATAAGTATTAGTTTAAACGCAATACCTTACCAGCGCATCTAGAATTAGGTGCGCCTAATAAGAACATTTTAATTTTATTTTCTGTTTTAGATTTTTTATCGATATAAATAGTCATTGAGGCGAAATGGCTCAAATTAATAATACTGTAAATAGAATTATTTACTTATAACTTATATTTACATTAAAATCATATTGCATAACTTAGAATTCGTTGCAATTAATTCGTTTCAAGTAATTATTTTCATTAATTAATTACATTAATTATTTACATTTACTATTTATATTTAATATTTAAGATTTACTATTCACATTTCAATTTAAATTTTTATTAACACTATTTTAATAATATTTTAACATATTTTAATAAGGTACAACAACATTACAACAATTTTATAAACAACTTCGATCGACTCTTGTAACTTATAACTCTTTTTATTTATTTTAATAAATTGTTATTAGTATTTAATTTAAATCTTTTATTACATCTCATGGTTCTAAGTTTATATGGTCTAATCCTCAAGGCCTTAGTTTATTTGTCCAAACTTAGTGGTGCCCAAATTATTTGCAGTCATTTTATAAATCTATTTCAGCTTCCGAACCGCCCGTCTCCGTAACAGAGCTAGCTGGCCTAAGCACCCCTCAGCTAATTTTCTTTTGATATTTCTAACCTTTTATTTCAGAGCAGTGTCAGTGGAACTATAAATGAACATCAGCACTACTTACATATATATTATTTAATAAATATATTTTTGTTTTCATATGTTGACTTTTATTTACCCCTAGCTAGGGTAAATAATTTGTGGCACCCAGAAGCAATCGCGATTATTACTTAATAACGTTACTTTAGTATTTATCCAAACGTTTTAACAATTATTTTAGAGTTGTTTATAGTATATTAAAGTACTAGTTTCATAACTAGTTTTTAGCGCACGAGTACAAGTTTAGAAAATGAGCCGCTTGCGGCGAGTTTTCTAAAGTACTAGTGCGCTAAAAACGTGTTATGAAACGAGTGCTTTATACATTTTTTTCTATTTTGCTCTAAAATAAAAAAAAGCTTACATTTAAATTAATGACTGATTTAGGGATTTTGGTTTTGAATTGGCATTACAGTTTACACCATGTTTAAAATTCTAAGAACAAATGATATTTTGATATATTTTATAGTCATCTCTTCTCTTTTTTACTGCAATTAACCAAGCCACAATTTTAACATGGTAAAAATATCCTAAACACAAAATTTTATAGAAAATTCAACTTTGAAGCGACATTGACATTTGCACGGAAAACGTCAAGCGATAGGCCAGGTCTGTTGCCAACCCAAAAGAACAATAACTACAGACCTCTTATGGGCCTATAAGAACAAGCAAAATGCGTGTGATTATGAGCTTATAAGAATCGCAAAATAGAAAAAGAAAATTAATGCGCATCAAAGGATTTTAACAGAAGTTTCAAAAATTATCAGAAACGTCAGGGGCGGACTTCCGTTACGGTTCCAAACACCTAAGTTTTTTAGGGGTTACAAATTTTAGACTTTTAATTGTTTTTTTTTACATTCAGTGAGCAATTTTGATCAAAAAAGTACTCTATACAAAATTCGATAAAATGAAGCGTTACCTAATTTTGATTTAGTTACCTTACATTTTATAAAATACACACTATTTTTCTTATGAAATGCAAAACTGTACAATTTTACTGTTATATGGCAGCGTAACCACAGAAATCTAATTTAACTAGCAAACCACAGAACACAATCTGTAGCAGACTGTCAAGTTTGCCTTCATTTAGGAGCATATAGGCAACCCATTAAACAGCTATGTAAATATAAAGCCAAGAAATCTAAAGGTAAATTAAAAACATATTTCCTGTTTGACATACATATATTTAGTATACTATTTATTATTATTTTGTGCTTTGATTTTCTTAAAAATTAATAAAAATTAGAAAATTTTAAAATTAGAACTTCATATTTTTTCTGGATCATTGGAAAAATAGTGTACATGACTCGTTGGAAAGTGTATTTCATACACTCGTGGCGGCTCGTTCGTAAACCTTTACACTCGCATGAAATATGTCACTTTCCACACTAGTTATGTAACGTACTATTGTTGATTACCACACCTACTTTTTGAGCAAGTAGATATTAGTACTTTCTAGTTTTATATTCGTTTTTGTTCTTCATACATGGTTTTTGAAAAAAATAACTTTTATTTGTATGAATTCAAAGGATGTATAATTTTTTTTGCAAAATAAAATTATGGGTAATCTGGTTGATCCAACCAGATATTTTTTCAGTGTACATATTTAGTAATTATTTAGTAAATTTTAAACCGAACTATTTTTATGGTTGCTGCAACCAGAAATCTGGTAAGGGGCTGTCCATATATTACTATCGCAACTTTTCAAAAAAATTGAACCCCCCTCCCCCCTGTGTAACAAACTGTCACATTTACCAACACCCCCCCCCTGTGCAACGCGTAACAATATAAAAGTTTTGTTTCGCAATAAATTTAACTGTATTCTCACTATTGATTCGTTTTTCTCGACAAAACAAACATGAACCTAAAATATAGTATAACATAACCTTAAAAAAAATTTACACGAAAAAATCACTCACTTTAAAAAAATATTCATAATCAATATCAAACAGGGAAAAAATACTAGGTACCTCTTTTTACACTGAGTGTCACATATAACACGTATATTGTTTATGCACAGGTACACAAAAAAGCACACACATTGGTGTTCTGTGAGTACACATTCCGCGCGAAAATGTATCATCGCCGATGAATCATCGGCAAGATCAAGCAAGAACAGGGTCGTAAGATTTTTTTTTAATATCAATGTCAACAGTTTTTTTACTGATTACAATATTATTTAATTATGCATAGTTTCGTTAATATTTGTGTGAAAAAGGGAATTATGGGCCACTAAATATTTAGTAATTTATGTTGAAATAAAAATACATCTGCCAAGCTTAGGAAATAAACATTACATTTACTATATTCCGTTACGTAACGTTTACCTAGACCCCCTGCCCCCTGTCACAAACTGTAACAATTTCTCTGACCCCCCCCCCTAGGCGCGTTACGTAATATATGGACAGCCCCTAAGGACAACACAAAACAAAACAAAAATTATAAGTATCTGGTATGCCTAACAATTTTTCATGGTTCCTTGTTAGATTTCTGGTTGCAGCAACCAGTTCCGAAATCTATTGATCTAAATGTCCCAATGAGATTTTTTGTACTAAACAGACAATTGTGTAAAAATGCCCTATTTAGAAAAAAATAATACAGAATTGTGTAGATTTCGTTAAAAATTTTAACTTAATATGACATAAAAATAAATAATAATAAAGAGTTTATTTCTTTCTTTGAAGAACACAAAAAAACGCAGTATTATTAAATATATTGCGTTTTTTTTGTTCTTCATAGGAAGAAATATACTCATAATATTATAAAAACAAAACAAGAAATTTATCAGTTAAAATAAATAATGATAATTTTGTCGTTACTACGAGCGTGCGGAAAGATGTCTCTATCCACTTGCATATGCGTGAGGAAAAAAGGCCTTTTCCGCAAGCATAAATATTGTCTAATTTCTTAATTGCATAGTGTTATTCTTGCTATATTTATTCATAATATTATAAAAATGTTCATAGTTCTTAATGTTAATTGTCTTATTGAAAAACTGTAAAAATAAAAGCCCTCTTCAGTACCAAGAGTCAACTCTGCACCCTGATTAAGAAAACCTTTCAAGACTTTATTCGCTAATCAGCGTGCGGAGTTGACTCTTGGTACTAAAGAGGGCCAGCAGCCCGAAACTGTCAGTCTACTAATATCAAGGTACGATGATTATAAAATAGAATAATGGAATAATAAATTAATATTTTTATAATTTTGTTTAAAATTAATAATTTCTGTACTTTTTTTAAATATAAATTAAATTAAAATTAAAATTTAATATAATTTTTTTTAGTAATTCTAAAATGTAACAAATGTGGAAAATTATATTCAAGACAACAGTCCCTATATTGGCATCAGTCAAGATATTGTGGAAAGGAACCATCTTATCATTGTGATATGTGTAGTTATAAAACTTATACATCTTATAATTTAAGAAGACACAAAAATGGTCATAACAAATAATATTTGTAGACGGATATACACAAAAGTATATGTATTCGGAAATCATTTTTTAGAGAAAGGAAAACAAACGATATTTATGTCGCGGAAGGAGTATATTACATAACGTGTTCGAAAGTGACTTATTTCGCAGGACTGAAGTGTGAAAACGTCGCAAATGCGAGACATGTACTTTCCCACGAGTTTTATACACTATATGAGGAGTGCCGGATCAAAAGGGGTACATCTGCATTAAAAAAAAAGAGTTATTGATGGTTTAGGCAATGGTGGGGACTAATAAATAATTTTGCAAAAAGAAATTTTGCCAAAGGGCACTTTAAGTATTTTTAACTCACATTTAAAATACTGCTGCCGCATCAAAACCCGCAATCTTTACCAAAATTGCCGCATCAAAAGGGGGTCATCTGTATTAAATTTAAGTAGCCTTGTATTAGTGAGATAATAATAATAATAATAATAATAATAATAATAATAATAATAATAATAACATAATAAGTAAGATTAAATTTGACTTAATATCACAATATTAATACATAAATAAAAAATATCTGTATACTGTACAAGCACAAACAAATAAACAAATGTATAAATAATGCTCATACAAGTTTAGACATGTAGTCTTCAAACTCTTCGAAATTATACAATGTTTTAGTTAATAGTAATTCTTTAAGTTTTTTTTTTGAATAAATTAAGGCTTTCAGCTTTTTTACTTTCTCAGGTAACTTGTTGAAGTATTTAACCCCTGCATATGAAGGTCATTCATTATACATGCAAAGCTTATTTTTTTTACATTGTAATATAATAGTTCTTTATTCCGCGTTGGATAATTATGTACACTTTCATTGGAAAAAACTCATAAAATTTTTAAAAACATACAATAATAACTTAAATAAATATATGTACGTCACAGTTAAAATATAATTATTTTTTTAGCTTGAGCTTTTTTTTCGAGGGTGTTTTTTTTGTTAGGGGGGCCAAGTCTAGGTTTGGTAGGAAACCGTCGGGGACAAAGTTATTTTTGTAAGGGTATTTTATTGTTTTTTGGGCAACAATTTTTATCTGTAGGGTCGCCAGGGACAAAGCTTTTTTTTTGAGGGTATTTTTTTGGGAGCCAATTATTTTATTTGTAGGGGCGCCAAGTCCAAGTTTTGGTTGAAATTGTCAGGGACGAAGCTTTTTGTAGTGAGGGTGTTTTGTTTTTGCTAGGGGCGCCAAGTTCAAGGATTGCTTAATTGCTTGCTTCCTTCAAGGCACTGGAATGAGGCCGCCCTGTTAATAATGAGCAGTATTGTTACTTTATGAACTTTTACTAGATACCTAAAGAAGTGCTAGGCTGAAAAAAATTTAAATGAACAAGATCTTGCCCTAATTTTGAAATTATATATTAAAACCTTAATATTAATGTTGAAAATATGAAGTACAGTAGTTAAAATTAGTTATTTGTTAAATTTTAAAAAATATAAAATATTTTTTTTAAAAATAATTTAGTTTTTATTATATTCTCTATGATTAATCATCGATGATATAATTCGTAAAATCGAGTTTTAGTGTTAACTTATCCTCCGGATTAGTTGAATCTGCAACTCGGAGATAATTATGTCACTTTTTATATAAGAAAATATTTTTTTTTTATCTGAAATTTAAAATATAAATCTATGTTAACTAGGATGCAGAATACTTGAATATAATCAATGCATAAATAAAGTGACTAGTAAAATAGTAAAAAGCATTTTACTAATAAAAAAGTGCTGTTCTTATTTATTATTTACAATTATGGCGAAGGCGTTATAATTGATATAAACATTTTTTCAAATTCTTGATATTTTTTGAGATCAAGTACATAATTTTTTATAAACTGAAGATATTGGAGATTCTGGAGGTGTCTGTAAAATTATTTTTGCTATACAGTGGGTTAGGCTAAATGTGACATCCAGGGTAATTGTGACATGTCCTGTTATAATTCTTCTAAACAAGTTTAAATCAAATCGAAGTTTTACGCGAAATATTTAATACTGACAAAAACCTAATGCCAGGGTTGGATTGGATATAAACTAGTTTAGAAAAATTATAACAGGACATGTCACAATTACCCTGGGTGTCACATTTAACCTAACCCACTGTAACCAATATTAATTAGAGAAACTATATTGTAATTAATAGGTGCATAACAAAGTTCAGACCGTCTTGCCCGAGAGGAATGCTTTAAAAAAAAATAGATTTATAAAAAAAATCACGTGCAAGGGTAGTGAAAAAGTTTATAAGACCAGGATGATACAGGGGGTGGAATTTCGGTTGGCACTACGGAAAATATTCAAAATAATTTGTTATGTTAGCACTGAATTCATATTTTAATATTTCTCTACTAAATGACAAATGAATTGACACGTGCGTTTGAAATCTAATTTTTCAAAATATGTATTTTGTAGTTTATTTGGTTACAAATATTAAAAAATGGTCAAACATGTATCTGTAATTTAAGTATAAAACTAATAAATAAACTAATAAACTTAAACGCAAAAAAATCACCCACTTTATACAAAATTAAAGTTTGAGGTCGATCATCATATTAATTTAAAAAAAAAACTAAGATAAGGCTGAGATAATTGATTCAGTTCCGGGAGCTAATTACTTAATTAGGTAAGAAACACTGGTAAAACAAATTTTCAGGGGAAAGTATGACCACGTCAAAATTACGAGTAAAAAGTTCTTTTAAATTCACTGAAAAGTCACTATCTAAAATATAAAAAGTTATAGATAAGATCCTCACTACTTCTGCTTTCGGAGACACGGGATAAAGCAAGCCGAAAGAGTCTTTGATCATATCCAAGGTGTCTTATAGAAGAAACTGTCCTTGTAGCTAGATGCTGCACATTTTCAATTAGTTGAATTTGTTTAATGAAATAAGGATTCTACACTCTAATAGTTAAATGGTATTCTTCTTTCATCACCATCTAACTTTTAAAACTATTTTTTTCTTTTTATGTAAGCCCCATTTTAATTTTTTACCTTTTTTAAGTAAAGATTAAAGGGGCTTTAAACTATTTTCTTAAATAATATCCCATTTCAGTGTATGTGCAATGTAAAACTTTCAACAGTTCTAAATTAGGACCTAATATTTAAAGTAGGATTATAACAAAGAAAAACACTTAAGAAATTTAGAAAATTATTACAATAAAGTTAAAAAATCCATAATCTTCTGGTAATATAACAGTTTACATCTTAAAAAAATATTTTTGACAAATTTTCATATGAAAGATTTTAACTTGACATTGTCATCAAACTTTCAAAATGCATACCTTTAGCTACTGGTATGTTTCCACAGAAACCGATTGGGCGATTTACCCACTTTTATAGGTAGTTGTAACAAAACGTTCTTATCTCAAAATTTCATACATACACCCCCCTCTCAAATTTGGCTCAATTTTTTTCTATTGCTGTATGAGCGCACATGTAATTTTTTTAACGTGAGTTCTGATACACCCTGTACTGTACTGTACTGTATTTGGTTTTTGGAAAATTATTAAAAAGTCAATATATAACTGTAAATATTTGGTTTGTAGTCCAACTTATTTAACATTAATGTCAATATTTTAGTAAATATTTTAGGGACATTTAATCTCACTGTCATTAAAGGCCCTTTGGATGCGAACTGTAAAACATAAGTTTAGAAAGAAATTTGTAACATAAAACTGTTGACAACAATTAAGAAATAAGTCTATATTAGTTTGTTGGTTTGTTATGAAAAGTTTCAATTTGACATTGTCATCAAACTTTCAAAATACATACCTTTAGCTACTGGTATGTTTTTATAGAAACCAATTGGGCGAACAAAAAGTTCTTATCTTAAAATTTCATACATACACGCCCCACTCAAATTTCGCTCAATTTTTTTTATTGCTGTATAAGTGCATATGTAATCTTTTAAGGTGAGTTCTGGTACATCCTGTATTTCATTAAAAAATTTATATAAATAATACAGATACAACCAAATACCAGTTGTGTAGAATGTGGGGGGGTTTAACGTTGCACATGTTAAAATAAATATAATAAAATTTTCTGATACCCTTAACCAGACTATTTTCCTCGAGTATTTTTTAGTTATTTAAACAAATTTGACAATAAAAGACCTCCCTGATCCCTAATTTGTTTCAAAACCACACGCAGTGGCAAAACTTTATCATAAAGCTGGTCTTTTATTGTTTGTTTAAAGCGCTAAAAAAACAACTTGAGAAAAACAGTCCGGTCAAGGGTATGGGACAATTTTATATTTCTTTTGACATGTGCAAAGTTAAACCCCCCCAGACTGTCCACCACTGGAAATAAAAAAAACTATATATATATATATATATATATTTTTAAAGCAATTGCATTTAGTAGTATTACATAATATGTATTTATATATTATATAAATTTTTGGTTTGGACTTTTTTTGAGGGTCAAGAATTTTTTTCTTTGCCATATTCATTTTCAGCGCTCAAAAATACGTAGAAAAAATATAGTTTATGAAAAACTAACACTACTTTTTTTGTGGTCCTGTGGAATTTAACCAATAAAAGGAAATGTCAACTTGAAATACCTGAAATACCTTAAAATACCCCGGTTAGCCTGAGTTCGATTCTCACTCTCCCCGATTTACTTTTTTGTTAATTAATAATTAAAATATGGCAAAGGCGACAGGCGACACAGACACACCCTAAAAAGTGGTTCGAAAGTCAGTTAAATCCGGTAGTTCCCTCTACTACTAGCCCACTTAAGTCCTGGACTTAGGGGATGCTTAATTAAGTAGACTAGGACTAGGTTAAACAAACAAACATATTATATTATTACACCATCTCTGACACTTGGTCACATTCTTAGTTAATTCTGACATTTCATTGATAGTAATTCTTAGTTTAATGACCGTTAACTATCGATTAATAAATTTTTACTAAATTTAGAATTTAACCAGTAAATTAAAAAATAAAAGTCCAATAAATCTGATTAAAATTAAAATTAATATGGATATGGATGGTTTAGTAGACTAATAATTTGACCAGTGAAATGTCAATACACATTTCATTTCATTGGTAAAATGTCTAAATTAGTTTAGTTTTAATGATTGGATAAATTGACCGTTATAAACTAGCATTAAAATATTTAATTAAAGGCTAATTTATGCATAATTATCACTAGCTAAACTAAGCCGTTTTGGCTATTTTATTGTTTGTTTAACCTCGTACTATTCTACCTAATTAGGCATCCCCTAAGTCCAGGACTTGTGTGGGCTAGTAGTAGAGGAAACCACCGGTTTATACTGACTCTCGAACCAGTTTTTATAGGTAGTGTCCGCTTCACTTATGCCTTCGGCAAATTCAATTAGTAATCAACTGAAAAAGGCAAATCGGCGCCAGTGAGAATCGAACTCAAGCTAGTTGTAGTAGACTTGTCATGTACAGACAGTGTAGACCACTACACCAATCCTCCCACTAAAACTTTAAGTATACTAAATTAAATTTATTTTAGATAGATATAGTTGCGAGAAATGTGGAAAAGTTTATGCAAGATCCCGCTCAGTGTATTTTCATCAACTAAGATATTGTGGGAAGGATGCATCTCATTATTGTGATTTGTGTGATTTTAAATGTTATACAACTGGAAATTTGAATCAACACAAAAGAATGAAACATAATTTGTTAAATTGATTTTTATATGTTAAATAAAGAATTATATCGTTTTTGTTTATTTTTTAATTATACAGGATGATTTTTAAATAACTACACTGTTTAGGGCTGATTCTACATCAAATAAATATAAAAAAAAACACACTGTGGTTTGGAAATAACATTTAGTCCAACTTCAACTCTTTTTTTTTCAAATATATTATTTAGAGCTATGAGATCATTTTAAGACTAAATTTAAAAAATGTATATCGGGTACCCCCTATAACGTTTTTCTTTATTAACTTATCAAAATGAAAATTTGAGGGTTAAATAAACTGCATTTTTTGACATTCTAATTGGCCTCAACTTTTGATTTTTAGATAGAACACCCTGTATATTTTTACATATTTTGAATAAGAAATAAATTCTGGGTACTACCGTGTATCATTTGTCAATTTTTGATAAAACATTAATTACTTTTATATTTTTTCATTTTGTGTAAATAGTTGTTTTTTGCTCATAAATTTTAATTGAAATACAATGACATTGGTATCAATCATTTAAGAAAAAAATATGTAATTGAATGGTACTAAGGTACTAGTAATATCTAAATTTTACTAACTGACACCTGGAATGTGAGGCGCGGGGAAGAGAAGAGTTAAAATTTTGCTTGTATTCTATAGGCGACCTTCAATTCCCAACATTCCAGCGAGAGGCCAGTTCGTAAAATGTTAACTATACCTTCCCATTAAAAAAAAATCAGTTTTATTAAAAAAGTTTTGAAGAGCTTCAAATTGGTTAATAATCAAATAAAACGTTGTTTCATATTTTTTCTACGAAAATTACTAAGCCAAGAACAATTTTTCATATTTTAAAAAGCCAACTAGATTTAAAATTAAAATTAAATTAAAAAATTACATGTTCTGTCAAAAATTGACAAGTGATACATGATTGTATCAAAATCTGTAAAAATATATAGGACGTCCAGTAAATGATGTCCATAATTTTAAGAGGTAATTCTACATAAGAAAATATGAAAAAAAGTTCCTATAAACATATGTCTAGAAATGCTTCATAAGGGAGCTAAGCCCCTTTGAAAGTGGTTAAAAAAATTGGTTTTTATTTAATAACTGAGGAACGCTTTGAGGTACAGTAACGAGGTTTTGAATGTAAACTAACCTTAATAAGGCCCATCTTCGTATGCTATCTTCATGTACTTATTTTAAGCAGGGGTGTGCGAAACTGGGGGGCCTTTTTAGTTTTTTGTCCTAAACTTTTTTTTGTATAACTTTTTTTAATTTTATTTTTAGAATATGTTTTCTTAGGTCAAATACATAAAAAAGGAACTTGTTCTAATACTGTAGAATTAACCGTTTTTGAGAAAAATTAATTTGAAGGTGAAATTTCACGGTTCGAGAACGAAAAATTAAGTACTAAAATGTTGAAAAACTAAAATTCAATGATGTAAGGTGATGTACATCAAAAACTAAGAAAAAAACCTCATATACAGGTACTTCTAAAAATCAATCCGAAAGGAGCTATGGGCTCCTAAAAAATGCACAATTTTTAAAGGGCCATAGTAGCTTTAAAAGCGAATTTTCGACCTACATGTATAGAAACTTTTTTCTTAGTCTTTGATATAGAATAACCTTGCATCATTAAAATTTTGGTTTTAATCATATTAGTACTTAATTTTTTGTCCTCGATCCGTGAAATTTCACCTTCAAATGAAATTTTCTCGAAAACGGTTAATCCTACAGTATTAGAACAAGAGTACCTTTTTTATTACAAAAAAATAGACAGAAAAAAGCTTTGGATAAAAAACTATAAGGCCACATACACATCCCTGGTTGAAATAAGACATGAAAATAACATACGAAGGCCTTATTAATATTAGTTCACGCGCAAAACCTCGTTGCTATATCTCAAAGAGTTCCTGAGTTATTAAATAAAAATTTTTTAGCCACTTTCAAAGAAGCTTAGCTCCCTTACGACGAATTTTTAGACATATGTTTATAGGAACTTTTTTTTTCACATTTTCTTATGTAGGATCACCCCTTTTAATTAATGACATAGTTTACTGGACATCCTGTACCCTATACAAAAAGTTCCATTTAAAAATCAAAAGTTCAGGTTATTTTCGGCGAAACCGGAAGTGATATTTTTTTTTACAATGTCAAAAGATGTAGCTTATTCAATTATTTATATCCCTAAATTTCATTTTGGTAAGTTAATAAGCAAAAAGTTATAGGGGGTACCACTATTTTGTAACACCGGGTAGATATATAATTTTTTGAAAATAATAATTTTTTTGGCAAAAAAATTAAGGTATTAAAACAATATACCTGGTGTCACAGATCATATGTACACCCCCTTAACTTCTGTATTTGTATTGTATTATATTGTATGATAAAATTTTGAAATTCGGTTTGGTTTGGTTTGCTTAGTTGTAAAGATACAATTTTGAAATTTGGTACCTATAATGTACATAAGGAACCTCAACTCTTGACATATAAAACATTTTGCTACTTCCGGTTTTACCGGAAGTTCTGGAAGTGCTTTTTAAAATCTGCACACTTCTCTTGAAAAAAAAAAATGATACCACGTAAGTCGAATAATTACCAATTTAATTTTTTTAATTAAAAATTAAAATTGTATAAAACGTTAGCGCCTAGATCGATTCCATATTTTTTGCACTTTTGAATTACCTTAGTACCAAGGGTACCCGGGTGTACACGGCTACCAATTTTAAGAACCGCCAATTTAAAGATTTGTCAAGTTATAAGAAAATTATTTTTTTAGCATTTCTAGTGTCCATGAGAGTTAATTAAGGATGTCATGGCCCACCCAATTATAAAAACTAAAACTAAATTAAAATAAAATTTGACCCTTGAAATGTCCGTAAATATCTGTATCAACGTTTTCAGAAAAGTTTGCAGATTCCAAAAATGAAAGCATTTAGAATTTAGCAATTAAAATGTAAAAGTTGTCAGCATTTTCGGTAAAACGGGAAGTAGCAAAATGTGGTTTTATATGTAAAAAGTTGACGTTCCTAAGTACATTATTGGTACCAAATTTAAAATTTTTATCTTTACAAATACAAAAGTTAAGGGGGGTGTACATTGGATCTGTGACATACGTACCAGATTTCACGTCACAAAATGCTTAAAAAAAGTTTCTATGAACTTTGGTGCAAAATCGCTTCATTAGGAAGCTAGGGCAATTTAAAGGAAAATTTTTAGAATATTTCTCACTTCATAACTCAGAAAAGGTTTAACTTATTGACATACATTTTTCATTGTAGTATACAACCAAAAAAAATACTATCCCATTATGACATACAATATTAAATATTTAACAGGTGCGGACTTACAGTGTTATGTTTTATACGACTATGGTCAAAAGGTAAATATTTACATTTATTTGTTCTATACAACAACTGGTGGAAACTTATTGTTCATAACAAAGTTATGAGTTGATAAATTTTCTAAAGAATTTCCTTATAAGTGGTCTAGCTTTCTTAGGAACCGATTTAGCACAAAACTTCATAAAAACTTTTCGTTATTCATTTTTTGATGAAAAGTCGGTTATCTAAAAATTTCATTTTCTTTTGTTAAAACATATGAAAATATTTTTTTTAGAACAGCATCGATATATTTTTTTTAATTTAGTCTTGAAATACACGCAGGGCTCTAAGTAAACAAGTTTTGAAAAAAAAAGGGTTATTTTAAAGTCACACATTTGTGTTTTGACTAATTAACTTATTGATCTTTTTTTATAGTGTTCATAACAGCTTTAGCTGACTATTTTTTTCAACTAACAAAATATCGGTTTCAACCAATAAAAAACAAGGCATTACCATAACGACGGGATATTTTATATATACCAGAAAATTGAATATATATCAGTTTTATAGTTCTTTGATTTAACAAGCTTGATAATGTAATATTACAACAAAAAATGCAAAATTAAGGTAATTTTTATGTCTTATTAGCTTATTTTTATTCAATATTAATAAAATTTAACCAATTTAGATCTTTTTATTCCAAAAATTAGAAATGTCAAATATGAATTTATTGTGTCAAAAAATTAACATTAAATTAATTATTATTAATTATTTATTCAAATTACTTTTGAAGATTGAAATTGTTAAAAATAATTTCAAAAAATAGTCCTTCAAATACACCTCCAGATTCGGTATATTATATTTACTATTTGTAGCGTAAATAAATTTATACCTATAATTAAAATAAAATAAAATATATTAATAAAACATTTTTTTAGGAGTCTTTCCCTGCAGTAACTGTAATAAAATTTATTCAAAACGAGGGTCCCTGTACAATCATCGATTGTTGTATTGCGGAAAAGAAGCAAAACACCACTGCAGTATGTGCATATTTAAAACAAACACATCTTTTAACTTGAAGCGACATATCAGTCAGAAACATAAAAACCAAATACCTATAAACCCGCTTTTTTAACTAGCTTTAGCCAAAGCTCTGTTTTTTTCAAAATATATTTTGCTAAAACACGGTAATAACGATGGATCAAGCAATTTAAAGTGCTAAATTGTGAAAAAAAAAACAGATAAAATTGCCAGTCATTTTAACCAAAATTGGGTAAATATGCAACTTTTTTATTTGAATCCATTACATATAATATTTAACTCTTTTTTTCGTGACACATGCAACTTTTGTATTTTGAATCCATGAAATATCCTACTTTTTTTCGTGAAATATGCAACTTTTGTATTTTGAATCTATGAAATATGCAACTTTTTTGGTTTCAAGACAAGTGGGGGGGAGCTCTTCAGGAATAATCAAGCTTAATACAATTTAGGTACTTTTAGAAATGAGTTTGCTTAAATCTTACATAATTTTTACCGCAGATTTCGAATCCACTTGTAAAATTTATTTTAGAACAACAATATTAAACTCGTTTTTTAACCTAATGCTTTTTGGCGAGCTTAAAATAAAGTTTTACTTTTCTACTTTAACATCGTAAACCTATAAGGCATTTCAAACAGCGGTTCCCAACAAGTTATCAATTCTTATTAAAATTTTATAAAAAATAACATTATGTTTAAACTAAGCAAAAATTCCAGTTTTATATTGTTTAAAAATAATTATATTGTTTATAATTTAAATTTGTAAGTGATTTGTTATTTTAACTTTATCTATAATTAAATTTCAAAATAATTTAGGTGTGATTTTAGTCATTTTTACCCAACGCGGAAGGAGGGTTGTGTTTTTAATGTATTTTAATGTATCTTTGTATGCATACATGTTTATTTGTTACCCTCTACAGCCTAAACTGCTGGGTCGATTTTAACGAACTAGGTATCAAAAGATTCGTTATGACACACAAGTAACATAGGTTAGATAGTTCCAGGTTTCGGTAAAATTGATCGTCGCTATCAAGAAATTAACTTAAAATTAAAGAAATCTATAGATTTTTATTATGAATCATATGGTCCATATTAAATTAAAAAAGAGCATTTGATTTGCCCACGTTTCGAATTTTTTTTTCTCTATTAGGCCTCGGCCTTTTACATGCTTTTATTTAACTCACTTTCCCTAAGGCCATTTATATTGAATTTTACGGCAAAAAGTATTTTTCTACTTTTAGTAAAGTATTTTGGTTTTGGGACTACTGCATCCAATCTTTACGATTCTGCTAAATTTGACACTATATCAAAATTTGACGAATATCACAGTCTACAAAGTTAAGCATAAGTATCTGAAAATATTGTTCAAATAAAGGGTCGGACAGTACAATACATAAACATATTATGCTTTATAGTTTTACGATTTTACAGTAGAAGAGTAAAGCTTTATTTTAAGTTCTCCTAAAGAGTATTAGGTTAAAAAACTATTTTAATATGGTTGTTCTAAAATAATCACCTCTAAAAAATAGTTTGGACTTTGGTCAGCGCTACATTTAGATTAAATAAAGATAGATGTTCTACAGAGGGAGACAAAGGCATAATTATTATCATGTTTTAAAATAAAATTATGTATATTTTTGGTATTTATTAGCATTTTTAATATATAATTCAAGTGTTATTTTTATCTAAAATATGCATAATTTTATTTTAAAACACAATAATAGTTATACTTTTGTCTCCTTTGAAGAACTTTTAACTAATCTATATTGACATAAACAAACTATTTTTGACAGGTGATTATTTAAAATGATAGTAAATAAATTTTTGCCACTACGTTTACAACTCAAAAAATTTAAAGGGGCTATAACTTCTGAACAAAGAAAGATAGGACCTACATTTATATGAAATTAAATCTATTTTTCATTGCCAAAGTTTGTAAAAAGGCTAATATAGTATAGTATAGTAAAATCCTGGCATCGATAAGTACAGTTAAAATTCCAGTACCAACATAGGTTAAATCCAAGGATTTAGAGGGATAAGAATAAGGCTTCAATTCTGCTCTAGTGACTAATATACAGTACAAGCTCGATACTGTGAACACAAAAAAAAACGGGGCTTTTCAAATTAAAGCGAATCTTCAATGAAGTGTTCATGTTAGTGGGGTTGAAAATAAAATATAATTGAGGCTTTGTATGAAAAGCAAAATGAGCTAATTAAATCTTTTTTATTTTGCCAAAATTTATTCTAGCTAAAATAACAAATTGTTTGATAATATATAAAATTTTAAATATATGTACCAGTTATATTGTAGCTACCTACTCATTATATGTTTTTATAATTATTCCATTTTTTTGAATTCTGTTGCTTTTAAAGATTGTTTTTTACTTGATTTTAAAGTTTGAGTTAATATTTCAAGTATTTCATTGCTTTTATTTTTTAGAACAACTTGTTGATTATACTACGCCATACTTTTTAGCTATTTAGCTAAGTCGACTTTAAGAAACCAAAAACTATACTGGTTATTGAGTAAGAGAAACAACCACATACAAATATGTATAAACTTGTCAAAATTAATCGTTCAAGTTAACGAGAATTTATGATGTTCACGTCAAAGAGAAATCAATAAAAACAATTCTGTGTCTACAAAAGCGAATAGTTCACATATACGAATGTTTACATTATCGAGCTTATACTGTAGTTGGTATCCATTTTGAATCCTATTTTTAGCCAGATTGGTATTGGACTACATATAACAAAAGTCCCTAGAAACTACTAATTTTTACGGTTTTACGATTTAAAAATAGCATTAAAAATGACGCATGTGACAGAGACAGCATTATGGATTTGAGCAAAAAAAAAGATAATCAGCCATCAGGGTGAAACCAAAAATTTGTATGCGCAGAAGGTCAATGCCCTATCCTTCGCCAGGGTGCCCCATAAGTCAGTTTACCATTTAAAACTGAATAACTTTTTTGTTTGTCAATTTTTTTTTTACTTTTTTTACAATATAGAGTACAGGAAATTGTTTTTTTTTAACTATGTATGAAAAACCATGTCTTTTAAATGACGTCCATTTTCCGCTTTGCGAGCAAGTGCTCCTTTTACGACTTTTTCCATGACGGCTCTTAACATGTTTGGCTCCAGCTAGGGTCGTGTATCAATGTGAATTGCACCACCTTAAGATGACCGGTTGGTGCGGTGTAACATCCCAAATGGTGATCGGGCCTTACTTCTGCGAGGAAAATGGCAATATAGTTAGGGTGAACGGCGACCGATATAGCGCAATGCTGGAAAATTTTGTACTCCGTGCATTGAAGAACATGCCAGAGACACGGAGGCAGCAAGATAGGGCAACTGACAACATGCACATGCCACAATGCAGCCTTTAAGGCAGATTTTCGAACAGCGAATAATTTCGATAAATTCGGATTTTCATTGTCTTTCACGATCTACCTATCTGACAGCACCGGACTTTTTTCATTTGGGCTACCTGAAGGATCTGGTATACACGGTGTATTTGAAATAGCATCGGAAATTTTAACAGATGATTCTACATCATAAAATATGACAAAAAGTTCCTATAAACATGTCTAAAAATGCGTCATAAGGGAGCTACGCCTCTTTGAAAGTGGCTAAAAACATCGGTTTTTATTTAATAACTCAGGAACCCTTTGAGATATATCAAAGAGGTTTTGCACGTCAACTAATCCTACCAAGGCCTGTTTTTATGTGTTATTTTCATGTACTTATTTTAACCAGGGGTGTGCGAAACGGGGGGGCTTATCAGTTTTTTGTCCCAATTTTTTTTCTGTGTAACTTTTTTGCAATTTTATTTTTGAAATATGATTCCTCAGGTCAAAATACATAAAAAAGGTACTCTTGTTGTAATACTGTAGGATTAACCGTTTTCGAGAAAAATTAATTTGAAGGTGAAATTCCACGGTTCGAGGACGAAAAATTAAATACTAAAATGTTGAAAACCAAAATTTTAATGATGCAGGGCGAATGTACATTAAAAACTAAGAAAAAAACCTCATATACAGGTACTTCCAAAAATCAATCCTAATGGAGCTATGGTCTCCTAAATATGCACCATTTTTAAAGGGCTATGGTAGCTTTAAAAGCGTTTTTTCGACCTACATGTATGGAAACTTTTTTTCTTAGTTTTTGATGTAGAATAACATTGCATCATTAAAATTTTGGTTTTCGACATTTTAGTATTTAATTTTTCGTCCTCGAACCGTGAAATTTCACCTTCAAATGAACTTTTCTCGAAAACGGTTAATCCTACAGTATTAGAACAAGAGTACCTTTTTTATGTATTCTGAGGAATCATATTTCAAAAATAAAATTGCAAAAAAGTTACACAGAAAAAGTTTGGGACAAAAAACTGATAAGGCCCCTTCGTTTCGCACACCCCTGGTTTAAATAAGTACGTGAAAATGACATACAAAGATGGGCCTTGTTAGGATTAATTCACGTACAAAACCTCGTTAATATATCTCAAAGGGTTCCTGAGTTATTAAATAAAAACCGATTTTCTTAGCCAATTTCAAAGGGGCGTAGCTCCCCTATGACGCATTTTTAGACATATGTTTATAGGAACTTTTTGTCATATTTTATCATGTAGAATCACCTGTTAAAATTTCCTATTTTCCAATTTAAATGTCTATTTTT
>OY294045.1:44229489-44294879 GCA_958510825.1 Brachypterus glaber | reverse complement strand
GGGTTTCAGCACGTTATATAAAAAAAATATGTAGAATTCAAGGGGGCACAGAAAAAAATTGATTAGGTAAACTAATGTTATTATAAAATATTACAAAAGATCCAATCCATTTTAAGTTATCAAAATTGGATAAGGTTGGTTAGTTGGTAAGGTATGTCAATGTGTAATACACATTTGTGTATAATTGATAAATTTTCAGTCATTCCAAAGTTCGTTTTTTTTGTGTTTTTAGTTTTATATAATTTTAAGTCGTTTTTTACTTGACTTCAAGATGACTTTAAAGCATAGAAAAAATAAAACCCAGAATGATTTTTGACCGTCTTTGCATACTTCTGCGTCCCGACTAAATGCGTCGTCCATTTTGATTCTAAATGTCCAACATAAAGTAAAAAAATATGTATTTTATGTTGATAACACTATGTAATATTATTTTCTTTCTTAGAGATGTGACTTTTTAATCTCACTTCAGTACCAGTAAAAGTTTCTTTTTGTCGTTGTTTTGTTGATTATATATATGTATATATATATATATATATATATATATATATATATATATATATATATATATATATATATATATATGAAAAAAACTAAATAAATATGTTATACTTTACATAGAAAATTTATTTTTAGCAGTAATTTGAATATAAAAATATAATTCTTCGCACACACCTCTAACATGAAACTTGAAGTTCACATAACCTCACTTGTTTTATATTTTTTGTTTTCTAGTTAAATCTAATTAGGTATATGCTTCTAGTTTTAGGATCAGTCGAGTCACAAGACTATCTTTAGACCTCTTTTTAAATGACACTTTTTCTTTCATGGATCAAAGATCTACTGAAAACTAGGCCTCGAACAATAAAGTTTCTTTTGTAAAATTGCATGTAAATATTAGTTTAACAGTTTTTAGTTAAAATATTTTAATTTGAGATTTTTTCATGTACGAGTATAAATAAATGACATGACTTGACTACACACTGAAGTGTATGTCCTACAAAGTATTATAAATGAAAAATTATGATCTTCATTGCACTGCACGAATTCCTATGTAACTTTTTTATGAGCATAATTAATCTCTACAGTAGATAATATATATTTTTTAAGTGAGGTTATGTCGTTTATTTACAACTTAGCCATTAATCGCAAATTTGTCTGTAACCTTGAGATGACAGGTCATCTATGTTCTTTGTCTATGCTTTAAAGTATCTTGGTCGAGGTAAAATCTATATTATAACCAGTTAAAGTTAGTTTCCAATAGGTCTGTTTGTTGTAACTTACGCTATTTGATTTTTAGTTTCATATAGAGATACTGCAATACTCAGGGCTGACGAGAGTGGGTTACAAGGGCTTAAAAATTAGAGGTATCAAGCTATACACCTAAAAAACAAATTGTGATAAACTTCCCAGTAATTAACCCGTACATGTATGCTAATTTTTTAATGACGCGGTATCAAAAAAAATTGTTACTTTTATAGCATATGCATGTAAATGTAGTCGAGTTTTCGATAAGGGTATAAATTTTTTACTATACTAATGACATTTGTACATATCGTCCCCTATTTCACCTAACGACGTAACTGACAAACATTTCAAAAGTGAGATAGGTCGCAAAAAATGTTCCCTTAATTTAAGGAAACATTTTATGCAGCGTAGGTTTCTTACTTTTAAAATTTTTGTCAGTTACGTCATTACGTAAGATAGGTGACGATATGTATGGAAAAACCTATGTACGGTATTTTTACCATTATTTTTTTAGTGAAGGTTATATGAATATACCTTAATTAACTTAAAATGCTGAAATCCAGGACGTTAGGTGCTGGGCACTCCTAGTACCTGTAAAATATCAGGTCCTTTTTTCTAGAAATTACTGTTTTTAGATGTCACTTTTCTGGGTTTATTACTGGTAGGTAGATAGGTATGGGTTAGGCAGTTAAAATAATAAAAAAAGGTATTAAAAGCGACCCGTTAATTGTAACCATGTTATTGTACCCTAATCCGGAATGGCGACCCTGGTATCTCTATTCAAATATACATATTAGTACAAGGAAAAAATTTAGTTGCCTAAACCAGAAAAATAAGTTGTAAAATGTGCACAACAATTTTTCTGCTTATAACCAGAATTCTGTAAATGCCAACCAAATATTTAGTTGATGTAACAAATATGTAGTTAAGGTAACAAATATTAAGTTCATGGAAAAAAATTTTCTGGTCGAGTAAACTAGATTGTATTTTAGTCATCAGAAATGTATTTATTATATAATAATGTATATTTTTATATAGACTTACATAGTTCATATCGCCAAAAAAATGGTTTGATAGCGTAATTCCAACAGGCCTATTGTAATACTGCCCTCAGTAGTTAAAAAGCAGCAACTTACGAGAGAAGAAAAACGCATTTTTCCTTAAGAACCAAACCACTTTTTAATTTTTAATGCTAATGACTGATAACCAACTTTCTTTAACTTTTTTTATTTAAATTATTACTACTAAACGTCAGTTGTCGTTCTTTAACTACCGTATCATAATCACATAACTAACATATTATCACCTAGTTTAAGATATACTAACGCACAAAAGAGATAGTTTTTGCATATAATTTGCGAAAGAAAATATTCATGATTTTCTGTTTTAATCTAATTAGGTTATATTAAAAAATTTTATCACATAATGATTTTTACTGGATTATAAAGAATATTAATTTAACAAAAGCACAATATTTATTAAGTTTTTTTCTAAATATCGCCAATTTTGGTAGGATTAAACCTAAAACTGAAATAAATTATAACTATAAAAAAAATAATGGTAATTTTACGGTCCTAGTTAACTAGGAAAATTTGTTAATTAGTTATCACCTTAGTCCGCATGGTTAACCATGAGGTTAGACTATTCATTAGGGTGCCCAGGACCTACGGAATTGTTTGAGTCCCACCCCTCAAAATTGTTCCTTTAGGTGAAAAAACAACCCTTTTTTTTAGATTTTTTAAAAAATATTTAGAGGTCCCGCTCGGCGCTTTTTTAAATGGTGTTTGAAAAATTGACATATGAGGTTAATAAAGGCTAGAAAAAAAAACACTTAGATTTTTTTTCCAAAGACTTCTTCAATATGCCGGAATTCGGGGTTTATATTTACTTTTTTGAAAAAAAGGGTGTCCAAAAAATAATTAAATATCTCAGTAAAAGTTAAAAAATGCACTAAATTGCAATAAAATATCAATTTTGTAGCAAATACATAAATAAAAAATGTTTTCAAAATGCCTTGTAGTATGTTATATTATGTAATAAAACACATTAAATAAAGTTTTTTTTTAAATAAAATCCGCAACATTCAGTTATAAATATTAACACATTTCAAAGCAATTTGTACATATTATTATGCTTTTTGGCCAAATATCATCTCTTTTATCGAATTAATTTTTTTTTACATTTTATGGGACTTGTGATTTTTTTTTGACATCCCCTTCTTTTTCCTAGAAAAATAAATATAGAGCGTTAATTGGTATGAATTTCTAAAAAAATGACCCTATAAGAAAAATTTGGTTTGGTAAAGCCATTTTTTCATGTAAAGGTATTTTTTTTAATATACCCTCATTATTCAAAAATAAATTCCCTTCCTATCGCCTGATTTCAACGTTTTTATATTTAAATAATATTAATAAAAAGGCTTAACATGTTTTCTCTCTTAAAAAACCGCCGGGTCCGACCTCTAAATATTTTTTTAAAGACCGGAAAAAAATTAAGGGGTTCGTTTTTGACCTAAATGAACATTTATAGGTGGTGGGACCCTAAAAAATCCATTTTTTAATTTTGACTGGGCACCCTACTATATATATACATAATATCTATAGTATAGTATTACATATAATCACTAGGCATGCACTGCAGTGATAATTAATAAATTTTTGTGATTAAATTAAAGTATAAACAAAAACTTATTGGTCGTATCGGTGACAAGTTTTTTTTTATTATTTCAGGTTATAGGTATTGCACAATTGTATTTTAACTTTATTCAGTTATTCAGTATTGTACAGATTCGTTCGAAGCACTTGGTAAAAATGTCCTATAATATAAAAAGTACTTCGAATTACTTCTAGGCAATTCGCGTAAAAAAATCCGAGTGGATCGTCTCTTGGCACAAAAGCTTTATTCTGATATATTAGTTACGTGATTATAATACTTATTTTTACTTTTTTAATCTATAATTTTTTTTTCTGAGTTTATTAAAAACATTTAATAATAAACAATAAAGTTTAGTGTTTTTTGTATGTCAACTGGACAAAAGTCCAGTATCTCCAGAATTAATTTAAAAATATTGGTAATATATTATGTAATTATGTAATACCAAATTTTGCCTCTTTTGATTCCTTCTCCTGCAATGCTGATATTTTTATATACTAGGGTGGTAATAAACTTTTTATGAAAAAGAGCAATGAGTAGGAGCAAGAAGTTTAATTTTAAAACAAAAATTTGGTGTCAATTTTGACGTTTTATTAAAAATATGTACTTTCTGGAAATATCGCGACTCGAAAATAAACTTAACCGATTAAAAGTTATTTCCGGTTATAAAAAAATATATTTTTAGGAAGGCCCCCTAAAAAAAAAGTAATGTGTACCAAATTTCAGGTCTATAGCTCAAAGTTAACACGTGCCGCATCGAGTCCTATAAATGGATGTGTATTTTAAAGGGTGTAAAAGCCAAACGGTACGTCATATCATATATTTTTTTGTATCCTGATTCGTTTGGCTTGTACGCCATTAAAAATATGTCTCGTGCTACCTACGCACCATTTTTAGGGCTAATGCGGAACGTGATAACGCTATCGAAATAAAATTTTGTACCATAATTTTTAGACCATTTAGGAGAGTACCTAAAACTAATTTTTTTTAGGACCGCCCTAAGCTAGTTTATATACTTCCAAAATAAAAGGGTCACTATAGCTCTATAGCAATACTTCCACTAAATTAGAAACAATATTATTTGCTATATGGAATAAATACAAAAAAGTTGCATATCGTCGTGGTACTTTCTCAACCTCGTAACTCCACACAATTTAATTTCGGTTCCTTGTACGTATCGACGCTGTACATTAAGACTGGTAAACTCCAATTTATAACTCGTGTACAACTTAACTTATAAGTTAACTGGAATAGTTAACTGGACTTTTTATATATTACCAGTCACCATGTAAAAAAATAATTAGTGCATGGAAACGAAAATCGATTTATTTGGAGATACGAGGTTTGAAAGTAACCCCTTATCTTTTGGTATGTAATTAATCATCACAAATGATTGCTAAATTTTTGGTAATAATTACTTTTAGAGTTTTCTAAGTGTAATTTACAAAAAGCTGTTTTTTATATATTTTTTGTTAGCTTTAAGAAATAAATAGTTTAGCTTTCTTTATATATTTTTTAGTACATAAAATTACATTTTTCATATTCACAATACGGGCAGTATGCCTAGAGTGAATAAATTAATAAGTTTATATTATAAATTATTATTTAAAAATAAAGAATTTTGAATTTTGAATTATTGAATTTCATAATTAATTATATATCGTTTTTAGCACAATATACCTGCGAAAATTGCAACAAAGTTTATTCAAAAAAAGATTCTCTATATTGCCATCAACTGAGATACTGTGGGAAAAAAGCTTCACACTGTTGTTATTATTGTGATTACAAATCACATACATCTTACAATTTAAAAACACATATCTTCAGAAAGCATGGGAAAATCAACATTTAAACGACATGTAATTTATAATTTGTAACTAAACTAAAAAAAATAATTAATTTACTACATTTTTGTAGCAAATTCCGCTAGTTACCAAATATACTAAAATTAAAAAAGTTTGGTCCGAAATGAGTGCTTTGGCCTAAATTAATTTCTCTCTTAGTGTTAATTTTGACATGTTAACAGCAAGGAATAATTTTGCTCACTTATTATATTATACAGAGACTTTGAACAGTGGAGAGCCAAGTGCGAAAATCACTAAAGAAATTTTCATATACTTTCCAGCAAGTTATGTACACTTTTTCTACAACCAGAATTTCTTTAACTGTTTTATTTAAATTAACAAAAAGCAAAGATTAAATAAAAATATTAACTTTAGCTAGGAAAGCATTAATTTGTTTAAAATAAACCCTTACAAATACAAATTTTCAACGTATTCTCTTTCAATTTATTGTGTAGGTTTAGGTTTTATACAGGGTGTATTTGAAATAGCGTAGGAAATTTTAACAGGTGATTCTACATGATAATATATGACAAAAAGTTCCTATAAACATATGTCTAAAAATGCGTCATAAGGGAGCTACGCCCCTTTGAAATAAACTCTTACAAATACAAATTTTCACCGTATTCTCTTTCAATTTATTGTGTAGGTTTAGGTTTTATACAGGGTGTATTTGAAATAGCGTAGGAAATTTTAACAGGTGATTCTACATGATAATATATGACAAAAAGTTCCTATAAACATATGTCTAAAAATGCGTCATAAGGGAGCTACGCCACTTTGAAATTGGCTAAAAAAATCGTTTTTTATTTAATAACTCAGGAACCCTTTGAGATATATTAACGAGGTTTTGCACGTGAATTAATCCTAATAAGGCCCATCTTTGTATGTCATTTTCACGTACTTATTTAAACCAGGGGTGTGCGAAACGGGGGGGCCTTATCAGTTTTTTGTCCCAAACTTTTTTCTGTGTAACTTTTTTGAAATTTTATTTTTGAAATATGATTCCTCAGGTCAAAATACATAAAAAAGGTACTCTTGTTGTAATACTGTAGGATTAACCGTTTTCGAGAAAAGTTCAATTGAAGGTGAAATTTCACAGTTCGAGGACGAAAAATTAAGTACTAAAATGTCGAAAACCTAAATTTTAATGATGCAATGTTATTCTACATCAAAAACTAAGAAAAAAAGTTTCCATACATGTAGGTCGAAAAAACGCTTTTAAAGCTACCATAGCCCTTTAAAAATGGTGCATATTTAGGAGACCATAGCTCCATTAGGATTGATTTTTGGAAGTACCTGTATATGAGGTTTTTTTCTTAGTTTTTAATGTACATTCGTCCTGCATCATTAAAATTTTGGTTTTCAACATTTTAGTATTTAATTTTTCGTCCTCGAACCGTGGAATTTCACCTTCAAATGAATTTTTCTCGAAAACGGTTAATCCTACAGTATTACAACAAGAGTACCTTTTTTATGTATTTTGACCTGAGGAATCATATTTTAAAAATAAAATTGCAAAAAAGTTACACAGAAAAAAGTTTGGAACAAAAAACTGATAAGCCCCCCCCGTTTCGCCCACCCCTGGTTGAAATAAGTACATGAAAATAACACATAAAAACGGGCCTTGGTAGGATTAGTTGACGTGCAAAACCTCGTTGATATATCTCAAAGGGTTCCTGAGTTATTAAATAAAAACCGATTTTTTTAGCCACTTTCAAAGGGGCGTAGCTCCCTTATGACGCATTTTTAGACATATGTTTATAGGAACTTTTTGTCATATTTTATCATGTAGAATCACCTGTTAAAATTTCCTACCCTATTTCAAATACACCGTGTATAGGTAAAGTAAGTGTTAATCAGATGCCCTCATAGTAATGTGTAGTAGAACTAAAACATACGACAACAGCGCATCCATCGCGTGCATGGTTTTAGTTGGAAGTATTCTATGGTGCTGGCCAACTCAGTTTGTGTTGTCATTTTATAATCCTATAGAGAGATCTCATTTACGCGTACTGAATAATTGCAACTAATTATAATTTATAAAGTTATTCTAATTGTTTAAAAGCGAAAAAATTCGACGAAAGTTTAAACAACAGCCTAGGCTGTCCTAATTAACGGATTTTAATTTTTCAAGCAGGATTTGAAAGATTGAGCTCTCTTCTATATGTGATTTAATTTTAAGTATAAGGGCTTTATTTTAAATTTTGCATAATTTTGAAAATTTGCATTCATTTGGATTGCATTCATTCAAAATCTGGATTGAAAAAATTATTGTGCAAAAACTATCAGACCGATTTTGATAAAATTAGATGTTATGATTTAGTACACCATAAAGTTTTCTTGAGCCAATTTTGAAAGTCCTACTTATATTATACTTTAAGTATCCCAAAAAAAAAACTCAAAAAATCGAGTTTACCCCTTTTTTTGTGATTTTTACTATTTTTGCAATAATAATTATTATTTTTTCGATTTGCAACCAATTTTATCATGTATAGTATTAAATTACAACATTTTGTCAAATAAAAATTGAAGCCTACGATTTATTTTATGCGCATATTGAAATTATCATTTCTAGTGATATTCTGGAGCCATTGATTCAAAAATATAGAATACTATTCGATTCACCTAACCTAAAACAGATACCGCCTGGTCCAATATTACATGTTATGTAACCTGATATTGTTACTTTTTCAGAAATGTTGAAGGTATTTGACTTGCTATGCGTGTTTAAAAATTACCATACCAGGGTTATAAATGCATGCCTTAACTAAATCTTACTTATTTTAGATTTTGCAGGCTTACATTTAAGTGAAATACCTATTGCTATACTGAAATCAAGGCAAACGCATTCCTTAACAAGGCTTAACTGCCAAGTCAGATCCAATAGAAAATATTGCAAAGGATGCTACCAAAAGAAAAAAGCAGGAATTATTTCAAAGAATGTTATCAAGAAAGTTATTACGTTCTGTGCTAACTGTGAAGGTAATCCTCGATTTTGCAAAGATTGTTTTGATCAATATCACCATCTTTATCCTCATACTTTTTAAAATTTTCAAGCAATATTTGCTTTGTGAATAAAATTAGGAGAAAGAAGTTCCTTTGCAATTGAGTTGTTAACCTTGTGTAAAGTGTAAAGTAAAGTAAAGTAATTTTATTGTCAGATAATGTTACAGTATAAGTAGATTGACCAATACTTAACAAAATATGGACATTGTCAAAATTTATATAAAAATATTTAAAAACATATGTTTCAATTATTTAAAAACTCTTTTAAAGAGTAATAGGTTCTGTTTATTAAAAATTCTTTTAATTTTCTGTTAAATGTATTTTTGTTGTAGTTAGCAAAATTTTTATCTAATTGAAAAAGTTTTTTCATGCATATAACCCCCGCACAATCGGGTTTTTTTTTCTGATACCTTAAGTCTTGCAATAGGTTGTAGTATATTGTTCCTGTGCCGGGTGTCATAACCGTGGACATTTTCTCTGAGTAAATGAGGTTTGGATTTGAAGTATGTTAATAATGAATAAAGATAGAGTCCGATGAGAGTTAAGATTCCATGTTCTTTATAATGTTCTCTGCAAGATGTTCGCTTGCTTAGCACAAACATATATCGTAGTTGTTGTACTGAAAAACCTTCTGTAGCTTGTCCCCATAATAAAAGTGCGTAACTTAACCTTGACTGAAATAAACCATAGTATGCAGTTTTAAGTACTTCAACTGAAACTGTATTTTTTAGATTTTTTGATAGATAGCAAGAGCTGTTAAGCTGTGGTATTAAGTTATTAATGTGGATAGAAAAAGTTAACTTTTGATCCACGTAGAGACCTAAAAATTTTGTACTAGAAACTGATTGGGATAGATTTATTGTTATGTCTTATAAGAAGATTTTTATTAATAGATGCGTTCGATGGGAAAATCTGCATAGCTATGGGTTTTTTTTTTAAGTTTTTTTCTGATAGACCACTCCGTAATGATTTGGATACACGCATGCGCCTTTGCTAACAGGTCATCAATGTTCTCCGCAGCAATCAGTACATTAGTGTCATCTGCAGTTACATAGTTTCAAAGTTAAATAAAAAAGTGTTTTGTATAATAAAAACACGCCTAAATACTAAAACATTACAAAATAAAGTGTTAGAAGCAGTACTGGTCAGCCCGAGGCTAGTGAGATTTGTAACCTAGGTTATATAAAAGTTTATAATCTTTTTTTTCCATCACAAAAATTTTGATGACTAAAAAAAACTAATCACCCCCAAAAATAATTTTTACCCCTGCCAGAAATTTCGATGACTAATAAAAAAGTCATCACACCCAAAAATAATGTTTTACCCCTGCCAGAAATTTCGATGACTTAAAAAAGGTCCTCCCTTTTTAACCCTGAAAAAATATACATCACAAAAAGTCCAAACCAAAGTATGTGGGGCCCTCAAAAGTAGGGGTTGAGTGAGTTTTTTCTCACAATCTTATCTGTCCAATCCGACACTGGTTAGAAGTAAACTACTAGTAGTTTATTTTCTATTTTCTTTTTAGTAAAATATAACTAAAAAAAACAAATTATTATAAATAAAAATATTACAAAAATAAACAACACTTTTTAACCCTACGATGCATACCCCGGGCCTCCGAGGCCCAACAGGTTAAATAATTAGTTGTATCTTAAAGAAAAATAAATGTATTAAAAAATCCTTCTAGGTGTGCCTCAATTTAAGTGTTTGGAATAATAGTTTTGCAAAATTTTCGTTTGTATTTTATACCGTGTGGTATAAAAAGTTCTTTTGCATCGATACTCCATATTAACATACCCGCGGGCCTTCCAAGCCAGTATACGTAAATATGCATTTTTCATTAGATATAAAAAAAACGCTGGTAAATCATTTAATGTAACATGTTCTCTACTTAGACTTGTAAAGACAAATTAAACGTTGGACAATGGCGTTCTTCCTAAATGTGACTGATGTAGCAGCTTCAAATTTTATTGTTGGAACATCCAAACTTTTACAATCTAAAACTAACTCGTAGACGAAGGAGTTGTAAATAAGCTATCCGAGAGTTAAACATTTATTACCGGAATCAACAGGAATCAAACTCTAGATCATACAAAATAAAATATTTTGATAAATTTTCAGGTAATAATATTTTAATCCGTTTATTTAAAAGTTGGTTTTGCTTTGTCTTGCTGTATATGAAAAAATCCCCATCGTGCCTGGCACAGATCATTTCCAAATAAAGTTAGATGTTTGCGGGCTTTTTTTTTAAATAAAACATTTTTATAAATAACAAAAAACTACTTTTGCTATTTTAAGTATTTTTTATCCTTAATTTGGTATAGAAGTATACCGAGTGAGTTTTATTTATGTCCACCCCTAAAATTAAGATAAATTTTCATTACATAAATATGAAATTTTGGTGATTTATATAATTTTACATTGGCTATAATATGGGACATTTATTTTATTTTTGTCAACTTCCGGTTTTGACGAAAGTGGCATAAATATGTTTTTTAATGGAACACCCTGTAACTTTTTAGATTTTTGAATTTAGGGAGGGTACCAAAATTCATATACTTCATACACCGGTTCCCGCGTTACTAAAGGCTGTAGAGATTCGGCTACACCCCCCCCCTCTGACACCCCCCTATTTGGGGGTAGCCAAAACCTAATATCTGTACAGCCTTTAATAACGCGAGAAACGGGATATGAAGTGTATGAATTTTGGTACAATTTGCGTTACGTAATACTTGAACGTTCCCTTAGCTGAAAAATATATACGTAAAAAATTAATTGTTTTTTTATCTAAGGGATTTTTTTCCTTTTCGTTTTTATCAAATTAAAGTTTTGGACAAAAAACCGTTATTTGTTAGCCCTAAATCCCCGTCACTAATCAATATTTTATTGTAATATTGGTTTCATATTAAATTTTGTTTAAGCATAAGTAAGTAAAATTGTATCTTTCTATAAAATAGAATTTACAAAAAACGAAAAAAAAAAATCTCTTAATTAATTGTTTTTTTTTATCTAAGGGATTTTTTTTCCTTTTCGTTTTTATCAAATTAAAGTTTTGGACAAAAAACCGTTATTTGTTAGCCCTAAATCCCCGTCACTGATCAATATTTTATTGTAATATTGGTTTCATATTAAATTTTGTTTAAGCGTAAGTAAGTAAAATTGTATATATTTCTATAAAATAGAAACTACAAAAAAAAAAAAAAAAATCTCCTAAAAGTAAAAAAAAACAATATTTTATATAGATAGAATTTTCTTCTGAATTCAAATGCAAAAAAATACAGGATGTACCATTACAAAAAATATATTTATATCATTTCCGGCGAAACCGGAAGTGCAAGAAAAAAATTAAATCGGCCATTTTATAGCCAATGTAAAATTGTATATGTTTTATCAAATAAAAATAATCTTGATTTTAGTATTTGAAATAGACAGAAAACATGACGAATGAAGTTCCTATGAACATGTCTAAAAATGCGCCGTAACTTACGGCCCTTTGAAAGTGGCTAAAAATTTTTAATAACTCAGGACTTAACTTTTTTTTGATTTTTACTATTTTTTCAATAATAATAATAATTCTTTCGATTTTCAACCAATTTTATTATATATAAAATTCAATTGCAAAACTTTTTTTCCTTTTCAATATTTGTCTGAAATTAACAGTTCCAGAGATATATGCACGAAAAGGAGAAAAAACATGAAATTTTTCTCGATTTTGCAACATTTTGTTATACAAAAAGTTAAGCACAGGGTTGATTTTATGCGCATAGTGAAATTATCATTTCTAGTGATATTCTGGACCTATTGATCCAAAAATGTAAAATCTTATACGATTTACCCAAACATGGGTGTTTTAATACCGCCTGGTCTATAAGCACAATGTTTTGGCTTTGAAAAAGTGTTTGAATCCTTATTTAATATACAAGTATAGAATGAACAAACTAAATACAAATACGATATAACGTAATTGAATTTGTATTTATTATCGTATTTTTATTTATTATTAAATCATATTATGATTTAATAAGCAGTGAGTCAAATTTTATAAAAAAAAATCATATAAGATTTTATTTGTTTGTGTTTTATAGGTTTTTTTAAGTTCTGAAAATTAGATTTATTCGCATTTTTTTATATATTTTGATTAAAATTTTATTATATATAGGCAGAATAAACTTAATGGTCCCCGGCACATAAATATTTATTTATTTGATTTTTTTTTGTAATGTAGGAAACTCTGAAAAAGAACTAAAAAAAAACTATAACTCTTTTTTATTATTATATTCTTAAAATTGCGAAAGGTCAAATTTGACCTTGCTATTCGTGTTTAAAAATTACCAAACTAGTTAATATTTATAAATACATGCTTTAAATAAATCTTACTTATTTTAGATTTTGCAAGATTAAGTTTAAGTGAAATACCTATTGCTATACTAAAATCAAGGCAAACTCATTCATTAGCAAAGCTTAATTGGCAATTACATAATAGAAAATATTGCAAAGGATGCTACCAAAAGAAAAGTGCAGGAATAATTTCAAAGAACGTTGTAAGGAAAGTTATTACGTTTTGTGTTGACTGTGAAGGCAATCCTCGATTTTGCAAAGACTGTTTTAATAAATATCACCATCTCTAACCTTAAAATTAACGAAGCTAACGAGAAATATAAGTAACTTTAGCTCTATACTGCGCATGCTTGGTGATAACTAATGGATTAACTAATAAAATAATTAACTTTATGACTACACTGCGCATGAATAAAAAAAATAAATTTTTTAAAAATAATCAAAATAGGCGTAATCCATTGAGAACCGTCCAATTTTGAATTATTTGGGCGCTCGACCAGTTCCAAATTAATTAATTTTTTTTGTGTTGTTAAACCTATATATGTGTACTTCAAAACCAATTTTATTTTATTTTTACATTACTTTGGTTAGGCGTGGTCCCCCTCTGAAGTTTGCATTTTATTGATTTTTGCATGTTGCGGAAATTTAAATTTCTCAGTTATGAAATAAGCTAGCGATATGAAACAAAAACACTTTTTTTTAGCATATAATAGGCTATATTTTTTGTTTAAAAAACTTTTTTCTAATTAAAATCAAAATAGGTGAAAACTGTATCTGAAAATTGGTATAAAATTTAATAAAATGATGATTTTTAAACTTTAATATTTTCGTAGAGGGTTGAATTGAGGGGGTGATTTTTTTTTATAAATAAGGACCTATAATTACTATACACTGTTAAAATTTCAAGCCAAAATATGAACGTAATATTTTTTTATAAAGCTTCAAAAATACTACTTTTACCAAATTATTCAGTATTTGAGCCTCAATATCTCAGGGGTAACTAAATTTAAAAATCTGAAATTTTTACACATAAGAGCTCTATATGTTAGCAATACATAAAAAAATTCAAGAATGTGTTTTGCCTTAAATTAAAATTATATGAAAAAACATATCACCGAAATTTATTAATTTTTATTAACTTACATATTATGGGATTTGACAAAAATTATATTTATAGTCATTACATAAATGTAATGACTATATTGTATCTTGATAAAGTAAATCATCGAAGTTTATGCATAATAAGTGACCACCTCGAGCATAATACTGTTGCTGTTCATGCTTTCCAAAAGCATGTTATACATGATATAAAAACTAATGTCTCAATGGTAAACAAAATATTTTACTTTAGCGATGGGGCGAGTAGCCAATATAAGAACAAAAAAAAAATCCTGAATCTATGCAACCATAAACATGATTTTGGCATTGAAGCTGAGTGGAATTATTTTGCAACGTCAAATGGCAAGAATGCATGCGATTGAGTGGGAGGAACTGAACTACTAAGAGGACATTAACGAAGTCCAGTTTACAAAGAACGATAGAAAATCAAATTTTAACCCCAGAGGATATGTTTAATTACTGCCAAGAAAACTTTCCTGGTGTTAAATATATATGTTACTACTAAAGAAATACAGGCTCATAATGACTTATTAAAATTAAGATATGAAGACTGCATTTCGATACCTCAAACTAGGCAATACCATCGCTTCATACCTATTACGGAAAGAAAAATTAGATGCTACAAAACATCAAACTGTGTGATTTTTTTTGTAAGTAGGGACTTATAAGTACTATATACTGTTAAAGTTTCAAAGAAAATATTTATTTATTATTTTTTTGTAAAGCTTCAAAAATATTACTTTTATCAAATTATTCAATATTTAAGCCTTAATTTCTCAGGGGTAACTAAATTTAAAAATTTGAAATTTTTACAGGTAAGAGCTCCATAAAAAAAAAATCAGAGATGTGTTTTGCCTCAAAGTGAAAATATAATTGAAACAAAATAGTTTAAAAGCCAAATAATATATTATTTTTATTTATGTATATTTAATAATAGTACGTAAAAATATCCTAAAGTTATGTTATTTAATATATTCTTTCTTTTATGTTGGTTTTTATTTACTTGTTTTGCTTTTTGTCATTGTTTGTTTTTGGATTTTTTTCTAAAGCTGTGCGGTCTTCTTAACTTTTTGTTTTTTCTTAGCCTCTCGTTTCTTTAATTCAAGTTTTTTTTTGCAACTTGTTTTTTCTTTGCCAGGAGTTTTTTCCTACTCTGGAAATTTTTCTTGACCACTTTTTTAACTTTTATTAATGACACAATTTTAAATTCTTTAGAGTTTGATGTTTTGTAGCATCTAATTTTTCTTTCCGTAATAGGTATGAAGCGATGGTATTGCCTAGTTTGAGGTATCGAAATGCAGTCTTCATATCTTAATTTTAATAAGTCATTATAAGCCTGTATTTCTTTAGTAGTAACATATATATTTAACACCAGGAAAGTTTTCTTGGCAGTAATTAAACATATCCTCTGGGGTTAAAATTTGATTTTCTATCGTTCTTTGTAAACTGGACTTCGTTAATGTCCTCTTAGTAGTTCAGTTCCTCAATCGCATGCATTCTTGCCATTTGACGTTGCAAAATAATTCCACTCAGCTTCAAAGCCAAAATCATGTTAATGGTTGCTTAGGTTCAGGATTTTTTTTTTGTTCTAATATTGGCTACCATTGGCCCCATCGCTAAAGTAAAATATTTTGTTTACCATTGAGACATTAGTTTTTATATCATGTATAACATGCTTTTGGAAAGCATGAACAGCAACAGTATTATGCTTGAGGTGGTCACTTATTATGCATAAACTTCGATGATTTACTTTATCAAGATACAATATAGTCATTACATTTATGTAATGACTATTATAAATATAATTTTTGTCAAATCTCATAATATGTGAGTTAATAAAAATTAATAAATTTCGGGGATATGTTTTTTCATATAATTTTAATTTAAGGCAAAACACATTCTTGAATTTTTTTATGTATTGCTAACATATAGAGCTCTTATGTGTAAAAATTTCAAATTTTTAAATTTAGTTACCCCTGAGATATTGAGGCTCAAATACTGAATAATTTGGTAAAAGTAGTATTTTTGAAGCTTTATAAAAAAATATTACGTACATATTTTGGATTGAAATTTTAACAGTGTATAATAATTATAGGTCCCTATTTATAAAAAAAATCACCCCCTCAATTCAACCTTACCCTAAGAAAATGTTAAAATTTAAAAATCGTCATTTTATTAAATTTTATATCAAATTTCGGATACAATTTTCACTTATTTTGATTTTATTTAGAAAAAAGTCTTTTAAACTAAAAATATAGCCCATTGTATGCTTAAAAAAAGAATTTTTGTTTCATATCGCTAGCTCATTTAATAACTGAGAAATTTAAATTTCCCCATCATGCAAAAATTAAAAAAAAAAAAGTTTATAGGGAGGCCACCCCCAACTGAAGCAAAATAAAAATATTCTAACATTGGTTTTGAAGTATATATATATAGGGTAAACAACAGGCAAAATAATATTAAATTTGAAAATGGTCGAGCGCCCTATGCTGGACGATATTCAATGGATTACACCAATAAGGACATCGCATATTTTGGAAAAAAAATTAAAATTTAATATACTCAAAAAACAAATAATAATAAAAAATAAAATATATAATTATTATTATTAGAATTTATATACATATTATTTAATTTTAAGAAATAAAGAGAACAAATAACAATATTATTTATAAACCAATTCAAGAATGTTTGAATATCATTTGTCGGGCGCCGGACTTTACAGCGAAAAAACAACCTCGAAGACCATTACCGCGCAGTCCATTACCGCGATTGTCATTATCGCGAAAAGCCATTACCGCGCATGTCCTTTACCGCGAAGACCATTACCGCGCAGTTCATTACCCCGAACGGCCTTTACCGCGTATGACTTTTACAGCGAAAATCGTTATATATTATTTTTATTTTATGTAAGGGTATTTCTATGGGATTGATGGCAGTTTGGTTTGGTTTTGGTTTGGATTTTTATTGATAAAGACGAACGTTTACTAAATGTACCCATATCTCTGTGTTTGGTTTTTTTTATGTGTGTTTTTTAAAATTTATATCGACTGATTTGTATAAATCGCTGATTAATAATAATTTAGTTCGAATCGTCATGTCGATCGAAATAATGAAAAGTGCTAGAGGCAAAGACCTCGCTGTATATAAACATTTCATATACAGGAAAGAAAAGACTGTTAAAAATTAAAAAAAGTGCGTAAATTACGACTTGCTTTGTTGCACGGGGCGTTTGCATACTTCGGACTGATTTTTTTTAAAGGAAATTAGTAATGGCCACATGCCTGATCCAGCAGCTATATCAGTTAGAACTGTTTGATTGTTTTCTTCAAAATATTTTTTTTATTTAATCATTTTTTCTATAAAAAAAATTAAAATAATTATGAGCGGTAATGGTTTTCACGGTAAAGTCCATACGCGGTATTGACCCCTTCGCTGGTATTTTCTTCGCGGTAATGGCTTTCGCGCTAAGGTCTAAGCGCGGTATAGTCCATTCGCGGTAAAGTCCATGGGCGGTAACGGAGGCGCGGTAACGGTTTTGCGGTAATGGATTGAGCTGTAAAACCTCCTAGCCCATTTATCACTTGTTTAAATAGAGCATATCGTCACTCAAAGTGCAAAAGGTCGTATGTTAAATTTTAATTTGTTTTATTTTAGTGGTGGCATTTTAATAGAACGCCACAATTCAGTATGGTCTCTAAATAGAGTGGACATTAAACTTTACACTGTGTAAAGCGTGAAGTTTAGCAAAGTACAATTTAACATACCACCTTTTGGAGTTTTCTTTTGGAGTGATGATATACAAATCCAAATTAATAGCTATTAATATTAATAGCTATTAATTATTCCAATTCCAATAATAGCACTTTCCATAGGATAGTTTGCCAGCTCAATCTAAAATAATTTTCGGCCTACGCAAAACAGTCTTACTCTGTAGTGATGCTTGCTCAGACGCCAACTTATAAAAACATTATCTTTAAAATTTATAAAAAAATTGACTTTACATGTTCAATAGTTCCACGTTAAAATTTAACACAAAATAAAAAACATAAATATTCACGATTCACTTAAAACTTTACTATTAAAGTAATATTTTCACGAAACAACATAAAATACATCAATTCCTGTGTATATATACGATATCAGGCTGATGCAGGAGTAAATCCGCCTAAGCGGCCACATCCGTCTCTTACAAAGAACACCCTGCGACTGAGCTATTAATTATAGTTAATGTTATATATGTTACAGTTAAAGTTATGTAGCTTTAAATATATTATTTTTAAAATATTTAATTTATTCTTATTTATCATACCTATTTGAGAATTAACATAACTAACTAAACCTTACAGTCAAATTTACAGCTATTCTGAAGTAATCCAAAATTACACCTACATTTTTTTGCATTTTACTCTTTTACCATGATAATTTTTTGTTGCGGCTGACCTGTCATAGCAAATTACCATGACAAAAAGTATTATAATGTCATGGGCTTACAAGCAAAGAGCACTGTCGACAGTCGTGTCAAAAAACATATCATGTCATGTCATAAAACATGGTTTTGAGATACTGATTCTTTTCTATGTGCACTTAAAGTTGTTAATTCACTTTAGTTCACAGTTTTTTAGTAGAATGTCTTCACATTATATAACCATCAAGTGTAAAATCTGAGGTGCTCGGTTTCGTAGGATAATGGAGTTATTCCTCAAAAATTACCAGATTCGACTTAATAGTTCTTTATTTTATACTGTTTTAGCTTATTCCATATAAATTTTTATTAGAGAATTTAAATCGATTCGCAGTAATGGTCTCAAAATTTCCATTTCGGAAAAAAGTATCCCTAAGGCTTTTTGCAGCTTATTTTGTTAAAAAAATATGCATACTAGTATATCGATTAATAATAAGTTATTTGTCTAACAATTATTATTATTATTATTATTATTATTAATTTTATTATTATTATTATTATTATTATTATTATTATTATTATTATTATTATTATTATTATTATTATTATTATTATCAAATTATTATTCTGACACATTATGACAGAAATTTAATACAATGCACTACATTTTGTTAAAAAATATGCCTCCAAATACCTATGCAATTTTTTTTTCTGAATTGGTAGTTGATAGACTATTTTTGTGAACCGATTTTAAATCTCTCACCAAAATTCAAATAAAATATCCTAAAACATTATAAAATAATGTTTCATTAAGTCTACTATGGTAATTTCTGAGAAATAAAGTTCATTATCTTCGGAAAGCTAGCAGCTCAGATTTTACTGTTGATGGTTTTATAATGAGAGAATTTACGCTTGCTTTGCATTGGCAAGTCACTTAAACTTAATGTCTGTTCAAGCTCAGCGTTTATTGACAATACAGTATTGTACTGGGTTACGTCTGTGTCATGTTCAAAATCCCAAAAATATTCTACTAGTATGCGCAGTTTGCCTTTGGTTTTTATGTCTTATAAATTGGCTTAAACCTTAGTTAATGCCACAAACATTTGCTCCCATTTAGGGAAAAAGCACCTTTAAAAATAGTGCAAATTAACAACTTTTTAAAGTTGTTTTAACAACTTTATAAAGTTGTTAATTAAAATTACTTAAATAGAAAAAAATCCTTACGTGACCCGAAAAATCTGATTACAGATTCAAAATCCAGGCCTCAAAAATTGTCGGATGCCAGAATTTATTTTCTGTTGTACTGTGCTATTTTGGGGAAAAACTACTGAAAATTGCAATTACTTGTTTGGACAAAATGATGTCCCATTCGTTGTTTAAAAAATAAAATAAAGTAGTTTGTTTCAACTAAATTGACTTAGTGTCTTTTGCTTGTAAGTCCACGATATTATATTAGGTGAAGGACGACAGTATTTATGTACTATTTTATAATGACATCAGTTAGAAGCTGCGAATTTGACTTCACTTGTTTATTGTAGCTGACTTGTTAAACATGTTTAGATGTCATCAATGCAAAAAAACGTATAAATTCAGATGGAGCTTAACAAGGCATATCAAATTTGAGTGCCAAAAAGAAGCCAGCTTTAAATGTCCATATTGCCCACACAAATCAAAACTTAAATCAAATTTAGAGAAACATATTGCAAAACAACATCAACATGAATCAGATTATGGTCTATCCAATCCAATCCAATTCCAATAATGGCATTTTCCTAAGGATAGTTTGCCAGCCCGATCTACTATTATTTACGGCCTACACAAAACCGTCTTACTTTGTAGTGATGTTTGCGCAACTTATAAGACATCTTTGAAATTCATAAAACTTTATCCACGTGTACAATAAAATAAATTGAATTTAAATTTAAAATCACATATTAATAATCACTACTCAATTAAAACTTTACAATTAAACAAACACTTTCACGACATTACATAAAATAAAAAATAAAATTAATCAAGTCCTGTGCATATCAATGATTGCAATGCTGATGCTGGAGTAAATCCGCCAAAGCGGTCACACCCGTCCCTTACAAAGACCACGCTGCGACTGGCAGATTATGGTCTGTTTCATCAAGCAAGATAGTAAATTAAAAAAGATTCGAATATTGGATGTGCGAATATACTGCGTAGTTTATTTTATAAAACATAACTATATTCTATACACAAACATATACTATTCAAACCTGCTGTAAAAATATTCACTGTGCGATTTTTAATTTACTATCTTGCTTGATGAAACGGACCACAGTGTTGTGTGTTCACATACTTTTCATACATTTGGATTTTGGGTAGGAGTCTTTACAGCGCGGTCCATTACCGCGACACCGTTCCCGCTCATGGACTTTACCGAACATAGACTTAACCGCGAAAGCCATTACCTAGAAGAAAATTACCGCGAGGGAGACAACACCGTGCATGGACTTTACCGCTGCTGTGTCCGGATTGTGGGCATTACTAGTTTCCTTTAAAACATTTCCCTCCGAAGTTTTCAAACGCCCCTTGCAACAAACAAAGCATGTCGTAATTTACGCACTTTTTTTTACAGTGTTTTCTTCCTATACCCGGTGTTTTTTTTTAATCTGAAACTTTCAAATATCTCAAATAATATACATTTTAGAAAAAAAAATGTCGGACAAAATTTGTTTATTTTAATGGTGGAAACAAAATGGCGTATTTATTTTTTACGGATATTTACGTTTTCAAGGTCATTTCAAGGTCAACTTTGTTTTTTTAAGTACAAACATATATTTTTTTTACTGTTATTTAATTCCCATCAAAAAAATTAAAATCTTTTGTAACAAACTTTTTTTGATCGGACTTTTAGTTGCAGAGATAACACGGCCACACAAAATTAAAAAAGTTGCATCTCCGACGGACTTGACTAGTCAATTCCTATGTATTTTGAGCCTCTAAATCCGAATCTGAGGTCGAAATTTAAAAGTTAGCTCTCATTTTTACCATAACCTCAAAAAACATATCATATCATTGCGAAAAGTATTTTTTTTGAGGTTCTGTTGAAAATAGGAGCTAACTTTTAAATTCTGACCTCAGATTCGGATTCAGCGGCTCAAAATACAGAGAGACTAGTCAAGTCCGTCGGAGATGCAAATTTTTTAATTTTGTGTGGCTGTGTTATCTCTGCAACTAAAAGTCCGATCAAAAAAAGTTTTTTACAAAAGATTTTTATTTTTTTGAGGGGAATTAAATAACAGTAAAAAAATAAAAAGTAAGTAGGGTACATTCTTTAGTCTTTAGCGCCCCTCTCAAGTGTTGCGCCTTCGCCAGGCCCTAGTTACGGCTCTGGTTAACAGTAATTGTGGGTAGATTTTAAATCCTGACAGGTAGGCCCAATAGTCTGGCTGTCCCGAAAAAACCTACCCAACCTGCTGCCTAGCTTCTCTCTTCCTGAATCTGCCAGATTAAGTTCATAATATCTGTCCAGGCTAGAAGGCTCAACTCTTTCTTTACGATAGAGCCTCACAATCTCCTATAAAGTGGTAGGACGCTTCACCGTCCATCCCAAAACCAGGACAGAGCATATTTGGATTTTACTTTTTACCATCACGTGTATTGGCAAACCGAAGGACTTCACTGATTTCGTCATCACAGTGGGATCATTTTAAGCCACTTTTCCCCAGATCATTTTCCTGTGTTGCCTAAAGTTGTCCAAATAGTAATATCTCATTAATTGCTGGAAATAAAATAAAAGTTTTAACATAGTTGTTATTTAATGATAATGCAGAAAATGCAGAAAATAGATGTAACAGGGCTTAACAGATATGTGGTGTTGAATTTGAGCATGGTGGTCGAAATTTTTCAAAAATGGGATTTTTATACAATTAAATCAACATGTCAAGGGCTATCAAATCGCATTTTTTCGATTTTGATGAAAATTTTATGTAAGTAGATGATATCCTCGCTGATATAGGCAAGGAACATCCTGTAATTTTTTACATTTTTGATTTCAAGCACATAAAATGAAAGACCACAAAAAATGCAATAACATTTTTTTATAACTTTTTTTCCTTATTTTCTATTGGTTGGGAGATAAAAAGCATTGGCTGCACTGGCTGCCATTTGAACACCCTTTTATATATTACATCAAATCAAAGAGCGCTGAAAACTTATAAAAAAGATTCCAATCATATTTTTCTGAATTTTCATTGGTTAGGAGATATTAATTTTTTTTGTAGTACATAAAAGAAGCGTAAATGTCTGTACGGTATATTTTAAGTTCACGGGGAAGTAATTTGGCGGTTCACGAAAATTTTATATATTTAAAAGAAAGAATTTACAAAGAAATGATCCCTTGTTTAGTATTAATTTGAGGATCCAATTTAACAATGTGATACAAGACATTCACAAAACAAATAATTTTGTTGAAGGGTGGAATAGCGGTTTTAAAAAACTTTTGGGGGCATCTCATCCTACAATATGGAAAGTTCTAGACGGTTTTAAGAAGCAACAAACAATTACCGACATTAAAATTGAACAGCATATTCGAGGTGATATAATTTCATCGAAAAAAAAAATTTAAAACAAATGCAAAAAGACTTAAAGAAGTTGTTACATCATATGACAAAAAAAACACAATTAAAATATTTAAGAGGTATTTGCTATAATTTGTGTTATTTTTTTTTTGTAATTTTAAATTCGTATTTAATATTACATAAACATATATTTTTGAGTAACTTTAATTTTAGTTTTGGGTTGGTTTTAGATTTATTGTTTCGTTTTGGTTTGGGTTTGGGTGAGCCAATTTGGTTTGTTTTGTTTTGCGTCAGATGTAAAATGATTTGGATATTGTGCTGGTACTGGTTCATTTTTTTGCAATATTATTATGTAGAAAATATTGTATATATATATATTTTATTGTAAATTAATTAAAATATTATTAATAAATGAATATAAATATTTTTCTAATTTTCATATTGTCGCTGCAACTTATAAATGGCCAATTTTTAACAAAACTACTAAAAGAAACTGTAAAAATACATTTGCTAACTTTTGGACTAAGCGAACTTATGTTCTTGCGAACAAAGATTATGCGAACTAAGTTTTTGCGAATGAAAGGCTTTGCGAACTAAAAGTTTGCGAACTAAAATTTTGCTAACTAATTTTTGCGAATTTTTTGCTGGGAACTTTTTTTTTCTAACTAAAGACCGTGAACCGCAGAAAATACTAGGAATTCATACTTTTGCAGAGGTTGTTGCACCAGCATTGCCAGTGCAAAAAATATTATATAGGGGTCCGGTCAGTGGGCCGAATCGGAACTAACACTTTTATGTGGCAAGGTTACAATTTAATTTTTTTTTTTAAATTGGTGAATGCGAAATTTTTGTACACTGTCACACTGTAAAAGTTTAAATAGCAATATATTTATTAAACATTTAAGTAAAAACAACAAACAATATTATAATAAATATTAAGGTAAGATTTATATTTTTTATAATTTTATTTAAAAACTTACCAACAACTTTTACTAGCTACACTCTAAGGAGTTTATATTTTTGTTCCTCAGTAACTACTAGTCAAATTAAATTGATTCGTTTCCATTTTTTTAACAACTAAAAAGTCTAAAAATTAAGAATAGATAATTCAAAGGTAAACATTTTTTTCACTTAGAGAACTTTCAAGTATTACTTAACGCAAATTATACCAAAATTTGTACACTTCATACCCCGGTTCTTACGTTATTATAGATTATAGAGATTTCATATTTTGACTACCCCCCCCCCCCCCTAATAAGAGGTGTGTTAGGGGGGTAGACAAAATATAAAATCTCTACAGCCTTGAATAACGCGAGGTATGAAGTGTATGAATTTTGGTACATTTTGCCTTACGTAATACTTGAACGTTCCCTTACCAGTTTAACACGGAGCACCAAATTAAATTAATGTCACTATACAAATCGATTATAAAAATATATATTATAGAAACGTATTTTTTCTTGTAAATTGTAATTAATTTTTTTTTTTTGACAAACAATTCTTTTATGCAACCTATTACACTTTTTTTTTTCAAATCTATTATAGATATAGAGTGTCTCATAAACTTTTAGTTCCGATTCGACCCACTGACCGGACCCCGTTATATCATATTGAAAAAGTTTAGGGTAACTTGACTTAAAAGCAGATTCTCTGTCAACCATAGATGCTAGCAGCAACCTCCTACAATTATAATTGTAGATACATAATATAAAATAATTATTTTATATTATGTATCTTTCTAGGGATACAAGGTTTGGATGCATCGAACAGTTGATTTTACCTAGGTAACACGTAACAGACCTATTATAGGTAACACGTAACAGACATGTTATAATAACAGCCTAACTTTCAATAAAAAACATTGCTCTAAGGCTAAGTTTAAAAACAAGAAACAATAATCTAATCTAAGACTAGTTGCTTTCAAGAAGAGTTAAGTTTTCCATTGTATGCAATTTAAGCGGTTAATGCACCAAAATGGTTAATCAGCTAAGGGTGTGACTCCACTAGTTTTGCCCTAGAGAAGTCGACACGACTACAAGACTATGACAACACGACAGCAACATTACTAGAACACGACGCGTCATGTTTCAGTTGTGTTTTAGTTGTGCTTCATTTAAAAAAATATATATAAGTTTTAGATTTGGGATAGAGATTAGATTAGTTATATTTTTAATGTACTCGATCAACTATTGTAATTTGAGTTTTATAGGTTTTAAATAGCCTTACTCTTATATTAATTATAATAATAATAATAATAATAATAATATTTTTTTAAGAAAAAATATTTTTGATTTTTTTTAAATAAACATAGAGAAAAGTATTTTTTTGATATAGGGAGTATTTTTCCTAATGTAAACACAATTGAAATACGACAACAACACTACGAAAATATGACTAAAACACGAAGCCTCATGTTTTAGTATGTTTCTATTGTGTTTTAGTCATGTTTTAGTGTTGTTTTAGTGGCCTTTTCACATTTCCTTAGGGTGTTCAGTAAACTAAGAAATAAGAAATACTACAAATCAAAGTTTTAGCAATATTTGTGGAAAATCATTTTCTTTAAATGTGGTTGTTTTTTATATGAATGCATTTTTAATATACTTTTGTTTTAGTTTCAGAAACAAAACCTCGTGAGGTATACCCGTGCGGAAATTGTAATAAAACATATAAGTTGAAATGTACATTGCGACGTCACCAGAGACTGGAATGTCAAAAAGTGGGCAAGTATAAGTGTCCATATTGCTCCCACAAAACGAAACAAAAGTCCAATTTACAGATACATATTAAGCATAGACATAAGGATAAATGCAATTCCCGCGATGATGAGTTTTTCTCAAAACATTTTTGAAAAAGAATATTATTTATATTATTGGAAAAAGGATTATAATTATTTTTTCACGTTTACTAGAATTAAGCTTCTACATAACGGGGATCTGTAGTAAATGTACATACACAGAAAAACAGGATTCCTTGAACCAAGGACACGTCTCTTTAGATATGTTCAAAGCCATATTCTCTTATTTCAAGGCTAGTACTTTTTTTTTAAATTGGTGCTCTTTATTCAAAAACATTGACTTTGATTTAATGAAATGCTAGCCTTGAAACAAAGGAATATGGATTTAAACATATTAAAAGACAACTGCCCCTGCTTTGGGAAATCCTTTTTTTTTTCTTTGTAACTAATTTAAAATATATGAAAATTAATAGTAATAAGTATTTAATTTCGGGCCGTGTTACATAATGTCATGCAAAATAACCAGTTCAAATATAAGTTTAACTGCAATAAACATTTTAAGTTATATTGCAATACTTTCTATGCAAAAAATGTGTTTTTTGTTTATCGACTTCTATTAAATCATTGATAGTAAACATTTTAGCTGAATTGGTAGTCTAGGTGGCTAAGAAAAAACTACCTATTTTAATATACCGGTAGAGTTAAAATTTAACTGGTATATCTTAATTTAGATAATTTATTTTACACGGAATTGACACGGAATTGTGTGTGTAAGTTTTGTAAAAATTTTTACCTGTTTTTTTTGTAAAATAAATGGTTATTTCACAATCTACCTATATCGCCAATTACAAGTCTGAAGTATGCTGTTTAGGAAATAAAGATTTTTTTACTTGATTTGTTGTTTTTTCCGTATAAATTAGACTTTTAATGACTGGCAGTCTACCTTAAAGATGGTGAAATCGACAACAGCTTTTTTTTCTAATATTATTATAATAATAATAATAATAATAAATAATTATTTAGGAGTCTCCAAGACTCTGTGATGTAATAAATAAAATAAATGATAATTATTATAAATAAAGAGCCTTACGCAACACTACATCCATTCCCCTCCCTTAGCGTAACGCATCGTAACGTTAAGCACCACGCTCCCTCCCCCCTAAGAGCATTATGTATTTTTAGTGTATGTCGATTTTTATTTTCGCTCTCATCTGCTAATTTTATAACTATACCACTGGTACTAACAATTTATTTTGAATATTTATTTTAGTTTCAAAAGATGGACCATATAAATGTGAAAACTGCCGCAAAAGTTATAAGTCAAAAGGCTCATTACAGCGCCATCAGAGGCTTGAATGCCAAAAAGTCGCGAAGTACAAGTGCCCATATTGTTCCCATAAAACAAAGCAAAAATCCAATTTGCACATACATATTAAGCATAGGCATAAGGATGAATGTAATATAATCGATAATGGCTTTTTCTCTAAATATTTTTAAAAAAGACATACCCAGTGGGTATTACCCACAACTGAGCAAAACATATTCGGTTTTAAAATAGGTTTATGTAGAGACCCTCTATATTTTGACAGTTCTCTCATAATATTTAGGGTCTCTAAGTTTAAGGATAAAACAACTGAATTAAAAAGTCCATCCAGTCATGCTTAATAGTAGTTTAAAAATTTCCACGATTTTTAGGCCACATGATACCTTTTGGACTAGAACATATTGAAATATTTGTTTACATTTTTTCACATTGAGTGGTCGTTAAAACTATTGAAAAAGGTTCTTTTTTGGTTTATTCTTCATACACTCGCATATTATACATATTGACATACGAGGGTGGTCACAGAATTCGTCGGCCTAACAAACAAAACACAAAAAAAATCGAAAAATTTTTTCTACATAGTCTCCTTTTAGTTTGACACACTTTTCCAAGCGATGTTCAATTGCTTCGATACCCTGTTTATAGTGAGAATCGTCGAGCTCCTCAAAATAGCCATCAACCGCAGACTGCACCTCTTCACTGTTCGCAAATCTTCTACCACCGAGCCATTTTTTCAAGTTCGGAAACAGAAAATAATCCGAGGGGGGCAAGTCTGGCGAATAGGGTGCGTGAGGAAGCAATTTAAACTTTAACTCATTTATTTTGGCCATCGAATTACGGATTTGTGAACAGGTGCATTGTCTTGATGAAATAAAACTTTCTTTTTCGCCAAATGCGGCCGTGTTTTCTTAATTTCGTCATTTAAACGCTGCAATAAGTTTGCATAATACACGCCGTTGATTATTTTTCCTTTCTTAAGATAATCAATAAAAATTACCCCACGCACATCCCAAAAAACTGACGCCATGACCTTTCCTGCAGATGGAACTGTCTTCGCCTTTTTTGGAGCCGATTCTCTTTTTTCAGTCCATTGTTTTGACTGTTCCTTCGTCTCAGGCGTGGCGTAACCCATGTTTCATCCATGGTTACGAATCAACGCAAAAACTCCGCTTTATTGCTTTGAAACTTCGCCAAACATTCGATTGAAACATCCTCAAGGCCCTGTTTTTGTTCAATTGTGAGTAATCGCGGCACCTATCTTGCTCACAGTTTTCTCATGTGCAAATCTTCAGTTAATATGCGATGTATAGCACTTTTTGAAATGCCTATAATATCTGCAAGCTCGCGGACTTTCAGTCGACTGTCATCCAATAGTATTTTGTGGATTTTCTTTACATTTCTGGCATGGTCACCTCATTTGGTCGACCACTGCGATGTTCGTCTTGGCAGCTGGTACGACCTCTTTTAAACTCTGCCACCCAAAATATTACTGTTGAAAACGAAGGAGCAGACTCCACCAGAGTAGAATCTAGCTCAGCTTTAATATTAGTTGGACTAAGGCCTTTCAAATGAAAATATTTTATCATATAACGATGTCCAATTTTTTCCATTTTTACAAATTCACTGAGAGCGTTCACTCTTGATGGATGTCAAACAAATACCGAATAACGTAGCGTCGTCAAATGTTGAACTTAAGCTTTATAAGGTTGGTATTTTCTAGCATTTTTTTCATCAACAAACCGCCATCTATACGTCAGGCCGGATACTTCTGGGACCACCCTCGTATTGTAAAAACGCAAATTATATTGAAAACAAGCAAAACGTCAAATTTTTAGGTTACAATGACAACTTAAGGCCCATACAGAGGCTTGCATAACAATCATAGTACATAAGAATTCGATGCCGTGATTGGCTTACAAGATACATGACGACACATCAAGCCAATCACGGCATCGCATTATTATGTACTATGCTCCTTATGCGAGTCTCTGGATAAGCCCTTAGGTAGAATATGCAGAAAAAGAGTACCGACATCTCTTAAATTTTTGACTTATGCAATCTTCTTTATCTCCATGCATGCATGCATGCAGATTTTTAAGCGCTCTGTGTGTAAAACGGACAGCGTCCCATACTATCACACATGACTGGATGGACTATAGCAAAGGTGGTCTAGTTAGTTACTGGCTTAGAATTATTTGTTACTGCCTGCCTTGCAAATAAAATGAAAAATGCAATATTTTTAATATTACATTAGGTCGTATAAAAATAACGGCACAAAACGTTTAATATACTCGTAACAAAAGACTTTTACATTATTGATCATGTATCAAATCATATATTTTTTTGAGTTACATAACAACAGTGTACTTTAATAAAATACTACTTTATACATAGTTAATAAAGAAAAGTTACTGTTTATTTTTTGGAAAATGGATTTTTTTATAAGAAAATTAGTGGAGCCCCCCCTAGCACAAGCATATGGCTTATTTGGGGCTCTCCATGACTTTGTGTATACTTTGAATAAATAAATAAATAAATAAATATACAGATATATAGATTGAATTCAAATCTGAATGCAGAATCCGGTCTGCTTTTTGAGTAAAACTGGGGCAAAATAATAAAAAATTTAAATATTGTGCTAATTTTTGCATTTTAGTACTTATTTTTCCCAAAAGTCTGACGCGATATAAAAATAAAAATTACAAGTAACTAATTGTCAGTATTTTTGTACTAAACTTACTAATAAAATGGTATTTAGGATCAACTTTGGTAAGCAATTAGCAGGGAAAATATGTGCGAATTAAAGTTCCTTTTTTGTTTTTTTTTAGGAATCTATAGGCTCTTGGGAAAAAGTAAAGTTTTTTTTTCGACACTTTTTTATTATCATCGAGTAACACATATTTTTTGATTGATTGACCACCCCTATTAATTTAGTAATTTAGTACAATGCGGTGTACGTAGAACTTAACACCTAATCCTTAGGGACCTTTGCGTTATCCGTAGTGAATTAACTGAAATTATTTTTAACTTTTAAGTAACACACTACGTGGGTCATCCTTTGTATTTTTATTTATAATTATGTTATAAACATTTAATTATTTAAACATTTTAAGTAAAATTATCTGATAAAAAACAGAAATGTGTCTCAAAAAAAAGGCCTCCTGAAAACTATTATCAAATCAATCAAAAAATAAATAAATGCCGCTGTTTTTAATAAAAATATCAATTTTACGTTATAATTCACTAATTCTAAAACTGGATTTTAAGTACAATCAAATAAAAAAGTTTTTTTTATCTAAATAATTTTTTTCCCAAATATATAAATACGCTTGTCTCAGGTTAGAGGAAAGTTAAATAAAAATCAGTATTAACTCAGCTAAGAGCTTAGCAGGTTAAGTAGGTAAAACGTGCCTTAGCCCAATATGAGCTGAGTGTGCAAAAGGTAGCTCCCATAGAGCTCAGTTGATTCCTGGGCATTCAGCCCCCAACAACACCCAGGGGGGTTAGATTATTTTTTTTTACTTTGACTAGAATTATTTTTTTCTCCGGTTCTGTCAATCCGATAGACTTCAAATTTGGAATGCATAATAAGGACTATAAGTATAGTCTATAAATAAAATATTGTCCATTTGCGACTGTTCTAACCTATAAAAAAATCACTTATTTTTTTTTGAAGGGCCCAAAATGGCCAATTTTGGCCGTTTTTTGTTATGTTATGTATTCGTATTCGATCTAAAACATATCAAAAATTAAATTTTTTCCATGTGGTAGAACAGTTTAAAAAAAAAACTCCGTCAGATAGCATTTGGTCATTAATCATTGGTATTTATTTAAATTCATTTAAACTAATTAATAAAAATAATTACGAATATTATTTGGACTAATTATTATACTAATCACAGCGCGTAGCGTACGATATTTTCGAATTTCCCAAAATCGTCAAAAAATGCCTGAGACAAAAAAATTTTTGATACAAATGTGCTTCATGAAAAAATAAGAATTTCTGTCTGTCCGTTCGATTTCACGTTTTTTGCGGACACGGTAACTCAAGAACGAATAACCCGATCGACTTGGATAAGGATCAGGAAAAATCAAGTTCTATGAGTGGAAGATCCGTGTTGTCTTTAAAAGTAATCCTCCAAAAACAAAAAAGTTATGGTGGGTTAAACTTTTTAAAAAATTCAAAAAACTATCTTTTACGATTTTTTTTTCATGTTCAAACAAAGAAAAAAATTACTTTATTACAAAAAAAAAACAATTTGAAAAATCTTTTTTCAACAAAACTATTTTTTTTACAAACGAGAAGTTGTTAAAAAATGTTATAAGAAAAGTTTTCAAACATTTTTTTTTTCGGAAGACTAGAAAAAGAAATTAAGATAGGACAGGCCCACAAAAATAGTTGTCTGTACTGGGGTTGTGATGCTGAACACGAATCTGTCATAAAAAGAGCACTTCATGGGCTTTTTTTGCTACACTCTAATTGCAGATTATATTTTTACAATTTTAGACAGTTTTTTCAGTGTAGCAAAAAAATGAGCCAATGGAGTGCCTTTTTTATGTCAGATTCGTGTTTAGCATCCCAAAATACATAAGAATAGGTGGTTCTTAATCCCAGCACAGACAACTTTTTTGTTTTGTGGGCCTGTGTAGTTTTTTTAAAAAATTAACTCACTATAACTTTTTTTTTTCAAAACAATAAGGATCTTTCACTCATAGAACTTGATTTTTACTGATAAAAAGTCTATCGGATTATCGGATTATAATCCAATAATTATTGGTTCTTGACTTATCGTGTCCGCAAAAAATGTGACATCGAACGGACAGATGGACGGACGGACAATGAAACACATTTGTATCAAAGAATTTTTTGTCTAGGGGTTTTTTTGACTATTTTGGGAAAACTATCGTATAATACTATAGTAGTATATAGTATAGTATTAGATTATCCCAAATAATATTCCTAATTTTGTTCATTATTTACGTTGTAATATGAAAGAGTTTAAATAAATACGGTACACGACCAAATGCGTATCTGACGCAGTTATTTTTTGAAACTGTTCTACCACACGAAAAAAATTGAATTTTTGATAGAACCAGAGAAAAAAATAATTAGTGTCAAGATAAAAAAAAATAATTCTGACCCCCCTGAGGGTTGTTGGGGGCTGAAAGTCTGGGAATCAACTGCCCTCTATGGGAGATACCTTTTGCACAAATACTCAACTCATATCGGGCTGGGCAGTTTTTACCTACTTACCTTGCTAAGCTCTTTAATACTGATTTTATTTAACTTCCCACAAGCCGAGACAAGCGTAATTTAAAAAGTTATTTATTTTACCTGTAAACTATATTTAAACTTACATATTTTGAATTTTAGATGCTGGGCCTTTTACTTGTGAAAAATGCTATAAGCAGTATAAACTAAAAAGTTCATTAAATCGGCACCACAAATATGAATGTTTCAAAGAACCAGGATTTAACTGTCCAAACTGTGACTATAAGGGAAAACATAAAATTAATCTTAAAGTTCATATCTTACGAAAACATTGAAGAAGCAAAAAAAATAAATGTTTAATAAAAACTATTGACATTCTTACATAATATGCACAATATTAATAAAAATAATAATATATTCCATCAATTTATTTCTGGGCTACTGGCTTCAGTACCAAGAATCAACTATATGCTGATTGAAAAAAATATTAGACTGTATTCACTACTATCCGTGACAAATGAATTGACACGTGGGTTTGCGATCTAATTTCTCAAAATAAACTGGATCAATTTTAATGAAACAAAATTTAATCGATAGAACATTTATTTCTACATTATTTCTATACAAAAAAAAATTCTAGCTTTTTTGGCATATGAGATATCAAGTAATAAACAAAAAAAATACATGTTTTTAGCGATATTTTAGGAACACCCATGTTTAATTAACCTGTAACTTTAATGGTGAGTACCCAATTTTGTTGAAATTTTTTTCACGTAAAGAACACTTCTTTGGTAACAGCTGGTAAAAATTTTGTTTGAAAAAAAATTAATAGTTTAGGAGATTTTTTCAAAAATTTAAGAGCACATTATTTCTGTTTGCATAAGAGCCACTAAAAATTTTTTTGCACCAAAAGTTAGATTAAGGCCTTATTAAAGCAATAAAATAAAGTTAAAAGCAATAAAATAAAGTTATTACTAAAATGTATTTTTTTTAAGTATTTTATCCGGTGTGAACGCTTTGAAAAATAAATTTTAATCGCCGTTCAGAGAGGCGAGGAGACGGAAGCGGAGCTCCGTGTCGGCAAGCGCGCTGACTGCTTCGCTCACGTATTCAGTTTACTATTTGAACGAAGCGGTACATTTATTTTTATTTTTATACTTGATCTTTTTATTACCTTAAACGTTTTACATTTTAAGCAATATTTTATTACACAAGTAGTGTATTATTAAAAAGTCGAATAAAACAGAGAATGATTATGCGTACAAAATTAAATATCATTTTCCAAATCAGATTCTGACTCAAATAAATTTTCTTCTTCTTCCTCCATTTCATCATCATCATCATCATCGTCATCGTCAAGATTAATTATGAGGGGTTCTACTGCAATATCTATTAGATTTTCTTTGGTACGATATTTTTCTTCCACTTTTTTAGCATGCTCAACACAATTTTTCCAAACTGAACCAGGTACGTTTTGCGTTGTATCAATACATAATTGCAAAACATCATTTATCTTAAAAGTTGTATTTAGTTTCGCCACCTTATTTTTTACGTAGGCCCATATAAGTTCAATTGCGTTAAATTCGCAATGAGCAACCGGTAGCCATAGTAACTTTACATCATCTCCTCGTAACTCTTTCGTTATTTTATCCAATAGAAGCTTTTTTTCAAAATGATAAGGGCGTGCTAACTCCAAAAGTCGAGGTTTCGTTAGATTCTCAAATGTTAGCACGCCCTCAGGTAAAATTACTCGTCTTTTTGACATCCATTCTATAATTTGAGCTTTTCTCCATTTTGTTGTTGGGTTCCTAAACTCAGGATCCAACATTGTATGATAAGGTGCCTGATCAATCACAATGAGAGACTTATTAGGTAAGAGACTTAGCACCAACCGAAACCATTCTTCAAAATGTTGTTTATTCATTTCTCCATGGTAATCGCCGGAACCTTTTACTCCAATAAAACATTTTAAACACCCTTCCAAGAATCCATTCTCGTTTCCTATATGTAAAATTATAACTCGCTTTCCAGCTCCAGATGGCTTCTTTATCCCACCTCTATAGCCATTTATTTCTTGTACGCCTCCTCTGTACCTATCGAAGTTGTCTCTCATTTGTGGGTTAACACGTTCAACCCATTCAAATTGCCTGGAATGATTAGCACCGCACCAGGTTTCATCAGTATAATATATTTTCCAATGAGAGTCACGATACCGCTTAATATTATACAAAAATTCTGATCTTTTAGCTGCGGTTGAATTTTCTTCCATTAAAATAGGCTTTTTGTTCAATTTTTGGTAAAAAAAATTTAACTCCTTGCCACTTCTTTTATACTTAGCCAATACTCGATTAACAGTTGATAAACTAATACCCAGACAATCGGCTGTTCTTTGCAACTTTTTGTTTACATCTATACTTTGTATCCCATTACTTTTTTTTATCAAAAAAGCTTTCCACTTTTATGATAGTATCTTTCATTTGTAAGTTAGTGAATGGCATCGCTAAATATTTAGGTATGTGGAAATATTATATCGTAAGTACCTTACGGTAAGTACAAAACTGTAAACTATAAATTAAAGATTTTTATTTATATACCCAATTTTAATCTTATATTTATATATTTTCTAGGCTTAAACATATCCTGTATTTTTCTGTTATTTTCTTGTTATAGTTCCATCAATAACAAAAATACAAAACCACAGCAAATATACCATAATGCATTTTAAATTGCGTTCTCCGCTTTATAAAGATAGTGGTTAACCGAGAAATGAATAAACAATGTTACTGATTCAATTCTTACAAAATATTTATTTTTGTCCTTAAAAATAAATTATTTGCAATTATTTTATTAAAGATTATCATATTTACTTATACATATATAATATCCCGAAAAAAAAACATACTTTGTTGTAAATTAAGTATGGGGACTCCCTTTTAGAATTTATATTTTTATTAAAAAACGAGGAAATGTTTTCGTTTTTTTTATTATTCAAGTGAAATGAAAAACATTACTGTATACTTTTCACAAAAAAAATATTAAATATTAACCAACTTATTGACTGTAATAGTTAAACTTTCTTCAATATCGCCAAAAAACATGACGTTTTTTTATAATTTTATGAATTATAAATAAACGAGTGGAATAAATTTTTTGAAACTTCACAATACTATGCAGATATAGCTAAATAACAACATATATTTTTTTGAATTTTTTTTAAGGGGTAGTTTTTTTAATTAGACCTGAAACACACGTGTCAGTTCATTTGTCTCCGATAGTAGATAGTACAGTCGAATGGTAGTTTGACCTTGACCAATGAAATGCACACTGGCTGTTTTTTTTTTGTAATCAAAAGGGGTTCGTTTGGAAAACTTAAATCCAAATGTTAACCCGTGTGCTATTTTTTTCTGCATAGTTATGTGCAATTTATTTCAATATTTTTTTTTTGTTTAAACAATCACAAAAAAGTTACAGAATATTGAAAATTTGCAAAAGTTGAAAATTTGCATTTTTTTCGAAAACAACTGAAAAACTAATCATTTTTGAATATGAACTTTAACTCTCTGTTACTTTTTTCTGATTGTTTGAACAAAAAAGTTATTTACATCAATTGTAGAGAATTTAATAAGGAGCAAATATCATGTTCACTTTTTGTTGAGATATGAACCATGACGAAGAAAACTACTTAAACTACTCTCCAAATGTGGAAACTAAAAAATAGATTGATGAAATATTTAATTAATATTTTTATAATTTTGATTAAAATTAGAAGAATCCTGTCCTTATTATTAAAATATCTCTGTAAATTTACTTATAGAGTATTCAAAGGTGGTTTATTATTTTGCATATTATCATACATACCATAGAAAATATGGATAATATGCAAAATAATAAACCACCTTTGAATACTCTATAAGTAAATTTACAGAGATATTCTTTTATATCTAGACACGTCTAGAGTCCCCAAATATTCATTAACATTTTAATGTAAATGTTTTAAAAAAGTAATGACTGATCTATGGTTTACTCAGTAATTAACACCAAACCAACTAAAAATTTGACCAGTGAAATGTTAAATTTATTTAATACATTTTATTTCATTGGTTCTTAGTGAGTTTACTGTTAATGATTGGGTTGAGCAACCTTGAGTATTCAAATTTAATGCAATTTTACATTAAAATGTAATTGAGGGACCCTGGACATAGCCATTTTGTAAAGCGCTTTATTTTACAATAGCTTGCCTAATACTGGTGGTGTAATATTTTTTAACCAAAGTTTTGTTATTAATTTTTTATCAAAAAAGTATATATTTTTAAAGAATTTATCTATTAAACTTAAATATAAAGAAACAATATTTCGTCGGCTTACAAGTAAAGAGCACTAAGTCCAAAAACATGGTTTTGAGATATTGACAAATTTAACTTTCGCTGTTGTTTTTTAATTTTTGTAATAATTGTTACAAAAATGCACGTTTCGCCAAACAAACACTAAGTCGCTTAGTGCAGAAACATTTGAAATAATCTACAAGTAAAACGCACTAAGTGCAATAAGTGACTTAGTGCCTATTGCCAGATAAAATTTTATTCAAAATCAAACTGGTGCGTTTTGTATAGTGGGTAACTGTCTTGGCAGTCCACCTAGAAGTTAGTTCGGTTTACCTGTACATAGATCATCAAAAATTAATTACAGTGCCATAAAAACCCCATTTTTGCAAAAAAGTGACTTAGTGCCTTTTACTTGTAAGCCGACGATTTATACTATTTCATACACTTTTTGTTTAATTTTTAAACATATTTATAATAATTTGTTTTCATTTTTATGTTTTTTAATTTAATTTTTGTATAAGGTGTTTTCATACTAAAGTATTTATTGTACGACCAGTACTAAGCAAGAAAATTTTAATACCTTTTAAATAAATTATTATAATCAGTTTTGTTATTTTTAATTCGAAAAATATAAAATTTCCATATAGTAATATTTTATTTTACCTGTTCTAAACTGGTTGCTTCGTTTAAAAGAGAGTCACAGCCAAAAGTTGAAGTTTTCTCATAAAATATTTGTGTGTATGACGTCGCCTTCGCCAAAATTGTAAATAAGTACACTGCAGTAGCTCTACAACTTTTTTAATTTGCCGGGGACCTGTTAGTTGATTCTGCATATATTTGAATTTTTTCCGATTTTTAAGATCAGCTCGTTTTTTTGAGGTATAACGCACAATGTTTTTTTTGCCCATAGCTGGTGTCAATTTATGAGGCTTTAAGCCAAAAAAGAGCGAATTTAAATTAACTGTATTTGTTTATTTTTTTAAAGGCACCTAAATTAAAAAAAAAAATAGATTTTTTCGTATTTTATATAAATACTAAAGATATGACTTTTATAAGCAATACTAACACATATACATACATACATATATGTATGAGGTTTATAAAAATAAAAAGTTTTAGATTTAATGCAGTTACGGAAATTTTACAGGGGGTTATCGAAAATAGAAAAACAAAATGTTAAAGTATTTTATTTATTTTTAAACGAGCAACACAATAAATTAATTTGATTACGAAAATAACAAAACGAAAAATAAAAAAAAAAACTTTTTCTCCTGACTTCAAAACATTAATAACATTAATTAAACATTAAATAATTCAAAATATTTTTTTCTGCTTTCAATAATATATACATTAGTCCTCGTAAAATCTCTTTTATTGGACTTAATCTATTTTTTTGAATTTAGAAGCCTATAAAAAACAAACGAATAAAGTTATTTTAAATGCTCTTTTTTTTTGCTTAAAGCCCTAACAATAAAAAACCAATCGGCGGCAAAAAAAATAATAATTAAAACCTAATTATTTATTTTTTGCTTAAACTATGGGCAAAGAAATACACTGTGCGCTATATCTCAAAAAAAAACGAGCTGATAGAGAAAAAGGAAGCAAGGTTCCGAAAACAGAGCAGTAAATAGATCTAGAATCAACTAAAATTGTCTTAGCATATTTTTGAGTGTGGAGCGGTGATATTTACAATAATTTGTCGGTGTTATGCAATAACCGTCCAACCCACATTATGAATTAGATTACAGAACATTTTACCCTATATCTTTTAAAGGAATTGAATTAAGGATTAAATATTTTGAGAAATTTTTTTGACTTGTATACCGTATATAATATAAATAATATTTCTTTGTATTTAGGTATAGTTTATTAAAAAGCAAAATTATTATCTGCCGAGCACTTTCGGAATTTTAATCCATCATCAGGGCTGGCACTGAAAAGTAAGTGAAAGGGGGCACTGAAAAGTAAGTGAATTTCGCCCCTTTCACTTACTTTTCAGTGCCAGCCCTGATGATGGATTAAAATTCCGAAAGCGCTCGGCAGATAATAATTTTGTTTTTTAATAAACTATACCTAAATACAAAGAAATATTATTTATATTAAATATTTTGTACATGTTCTGATACATAAACAAGTGAAACAAATACTTAACCTAAAGTGTCTTAGTCCAAACGTTTAAAAGTTATTAAGTAAACTTTCAACAATTTCACAATGTGGATTAGACGGTTATTGCAAAACACCACCAAATTATAACACAGGTACACACAAAAAAAAAGTTACCTACTTTTATGGCGACGTGGTGGATTCGATAGTTTTCAACAATACAAACATGAATCAGATATTTTAAGGGGTCGTGCACCTTAAAATTTTTTGGTAGAGCTTCGGAGATTTAAAAAATGGCAGTATAGGCGTTTTTAATATACCCTCAAATTTCTGTACTCGAGTTCTGGAACAGGCTGCATATGAACCCAGGTTAAACCCGGAAGAATTTTTTTTTTCTAGTTTACTGACTTGATACTTGACGTAGAACCGACTACTCAAGACTGTCAGTCTTGATGAGTCGATTCTACATCAAGGATCAAGTCAGTAAACTAGAAAAAAAATTCAATCTAGTTCAACCTGAGTTCATATACATATCTACCCTATACTGCCATTTTTGACATTTCTGAAAGCTCTACCGAAAAATTTGGGGGCCCCTAAAAATGTCTGATTCATGTTTGTATTGTTGGAAACTATCGAATCCACCACGTCGCTATAAAAGTAGAGAACTTTTTTTTGTGTGCCTGTGTAATTAATAAGCAGTACTCGGCGAATTTCCGGTACTTGCATAGGCGCCGCGTCGACTCTAGCGTTGACGCGAGTTTTTAAATATTTACATTTTTATTTCTTTTTATCTTGTTTTCTTTTAATGACTCCATTTAAACGAGTAAGGTGGGAAAAAAGTTAGAGATAAATAAAAATTAAAAACATTCGTATTCTTAAAAGACAAAAATCGAATGTCGGTTTTTTCTTTGAAAAACACAGATATATATACATATGTATAGTTAATATGTATAGTCAATATTGTTGTGTGTAACAAATTATTCGTCAAATGTTTCGATTTAGTGACCCTTAAAAAATTTACCTCATAATTCGGCAAAGTTATTCCGTAGCCTATGTCCCTGTGTTTATTTTCAACGTTGATGAGTCATAACTGAGTTTACGCAGACTACTGTTAATAAGCAGTAATCGGAATAAACTCAGTTATGACTCATCAACGTTGAAAATAAACACAGAAACATAGGCTTACGGAATAATTTTGCCGAATTATGAGGGAAATTTTTATAAAAGTCACTAAATCGAAACATTTGACGACTAATTTGTTACACACAACAATATTGACTATACATATTAACTACAAATATGTATATATATCGCTGTTTTTCGAAGAAAAAACCGATATTCTATTTTTATCTTTTAAGAATACGAAAGTTTTTAATTTTTATTTATCGGTAACTTTTTTTCCCACCTAACTCGTTTAAATGGAATCATTAAAAAAAATCAAGATAAAAAGAAATAAAAATTTAAATATTTAAAACCTCGCGTCAATGCTAGAATCGACGCTGCGCCTATGCGAGCACTGGAAATTCGCCGATGACTGTTAATAAGGTATGCATTTGCACTTTTGGCGAAGGCGCAAACATATGTTTTTGTGAAAAAGAAAAGCTATCATGATTAAAAAAAATATTTACCAATGGTAAATATTTTATATAAATTTATAAGACATTTTTTTATTAACTTTTTATGTATTTGCATATTAATTTTTTTCAATTATTCACTTTTTTATTAGTTACGATAGTTTGTTTGTTTGTTTAACCTCGTATTATTCTACTTAATTAAGCATCCTAAGTCCAAGACTTCTGTGGGGTAGTAGTAGAGGGAACCACCGGCTTATACTGACTTTCGAACCAGTTTTTATAGGGAGTGTCCGCTTCACTTACGCCTTGGCCAAATTTCAATTATTAATTAACTGAAAAAGGCAAATCGGCGCAAGTGAGAATCGAACTCACGCTAGTGAGCTAGTAGACTTTTCATGTACAGATGCGGTAGACCACTACACCAATCCTCCCATTACGATAGTTCTGGTTTATAATCGTTTTAATTTTGATGAGATAACAACAATTTGAATGAACAAACCTAACTAATTTTAACTTAAAAAGTCAAAGTCTAATCTAAGAAATCAAATGAAATGTTTATAGACCAGGCGGTATCTGTTTTAGGTTGGGTGAATCGGATAGTATTCTACATTTTTTGATCAATGGGTCCAGAATATTACTAGAAATGATAATTTCGCTATGCACATAACATAAACCAAGGGCTTCACTTTTATTTAACAAAAGTTGCAAAATCGAGAGGAATTTAATTTTTTTTTCTCCTTTTCGTTCATATATCTCTGGAACTATTCATTTAAAACAAATATTGAAAAGGGAAAAAAGTTTTGTAATTGAATTTTATACATTATAAAATTGGTTGCAAATCGAAAAAATAATTATTATTGCAAAAATACTAAAAATATCAAAAAAGGAGTTTTCTTTTGATTTTTTTTTTTCGGATACTTAAAGTATACGTAGGACCTTCATAATTGACCCAAGAACTTTATGGTTTGCTGAATCATCACACCAAATTTCATCAAAATTGGTCTGATAGTTTTTGCACATTAATTTAAAAAAAAAATGGCAAATTCTCAAAATTATGCAAAATTGAAAATAAAGACCTTAGATACTTGAAAATGCGTTTTTGCAAACAGGCCACCAGAGGTCGGGCACAAGTTGCCTGTAGTCGTTTCCTAAAGCCTTATGACCATACCTAAGACTATACCAAATTTCAGACTTGTCACAAAGTGCACGATTTTATGAATTCCCCCTAACGGAACGTTCAAGTATTACGTAACGCAAATTTTGATCATTTTGGACCCCGACCCCTCCCCCCTGTAACGCTATTTTCCTATACCATTAACATGGGCGTAACACTCCAAAATGACCCCCACCCCCACTCCCCCCTAGGAGCGTTACGTAATACTTGAACGTTCCCTAATCTATATTTACACAAAATAATATTAATTTTAAATAATTATATTTTTGTACGGGAAAGACATTCTAACTCATCAAAAGATATTGTAACTTGTCAGAAAGTATCTTTCTTGCATTTAATTTTCCTTAACAATAAATCCTTAATAGGGAATCCTTAATAATCTACGTATATCAATATATAATATAAAAAAATATACTTTTTTAGATCCTGAAACTTATTCGTGTGGAACATGCCATAAACAGTATAAACAGAAAAGATCTTTATGGCGCCATCTTAAATTTGAATGTTTAAATGAACCCGCTTTTAAGTGTCCACATTGTCATTATTCGGGAAGATATAAATCAAGTTTAAATGATCACATTTCAAGAAGACATTCAAGTTTGTTCTTTGATTTTACCAACGCACACCTTTAACTTTTTAATTTAAGGAAATAAATATGTGATTTTATCGTAGAAGATAGTTTTTCTTATGAGTTTTAATTTTCTATGTTTCCAAAAATATTCCCAAGTTTATTGGAGGGTAAATCAACAAGAGGAATATGTTTCTTTTAGCCCAAGTTTTGTTTTCTTGGCTAGTATATCTACTAAGCTGGATCAAAACGATTTTTTTTTCTATTTTGCTAGTAAATATAGAAATATATTTTTTTACAAATTTTAAATGCAGTGGACAAAAAAAAATAGTTTTCTACTTCATGTTATTTTTTTTATTTTTCACTTTGTAATTGTTTAGAAATATTTTTTTTTGTAAATTTTTAATAAACATATTTTAGAATAACCACTAATTAATAGAGATGATTACAATAATAAATTGGAGAGCTTTTAGAATTAAAAAAAAAAACAGAAAAAACAATACACAAGAAAGAAAATTTATGAAATGATAAATGAAATTAAGGCTAAAACTAAGGTAAACTAAATTAAAATAAGCACAGAAAAAAATCCTAATATGAATTATTTGTGAAACTTTTTGCAAGTATAAAAATAATAAAACTAATTAAAAAATAATAATACTTTATTTTAAGTTCAGTTAGTACTTAGTTTTTAAAAATTGGTATTAAAACAAGCAACCAAGCAACCAAGCTAGTTACGTCATTATCGTGAGCTCTCTCCCACTCTACGATTATGAACGACAAAGTTGGAAGGAAATACCATTTTTTATTATTTTTAGTATTTCATATTCATTTCATATTCTTTCTGACGTCCCTTATATAGAAGTTAGGGATGTAATTTTAAATCTTAAAAATAGTAAAGCTAAAGATATCTAAAGTCCCCATTCTTAAAAAGAATGTAAGAACATTTTCAGACTCTGACAAAGTGATTCCTCTTTATAAAAAAAAGTAGCAGAGAAGATGTATCGAACTATCGTCCCATTTTACTGCTACCTGTAATCTCCAAAGTTTTTGAAAAAGCTTTATATAAACAAATTACTATTTTGAAAAAAAAAAACAATTTGTTTTCCTCGAGACAATTTGGGTTTAGGAAAAATAAAAATACTATAAACACTATTATCACATTAATCATTCAGGCCTTGGAATGTTTTGAAGATAATTTGTATGCTCGGTCTCTGCTTTTAGACCTAACAATGATATTTCTCTGTGTTGACCACCCCACCCCTTTAAAAAGCTCAGAGTGTATGGATTTAGTGACAAATCCTTAAAATTAGTAGAATCGTATCTTTCTAATAGATCCCAGTTAGTAGAAGTAAATGGAAAGCTTTCTAAAGAAAAATACTAAACATTGGCGTCCCACAAGGGTCAATATTGGGCCCAATATTTTTTCTAATCTATATAAATGATTTCATAAACTGTCTTACATTTGCTGAACGTATACACTTTGCGGATGATACAACCATCACTATTAAAGGAAAAAATCTAACTCAAGTTTTAGAGTGGGCCGCGTTAGCACAGTGAATTGCCTCTGATTGGTTTGCGACGAATGGCCTGTCGCTAAATGAGTTAACAACCGAAACTATGCTTTTTACTTTAAGACAAAGGAAATTATGTAAGCTCTTCTAGTATAATTTTTTTAGGTATTACTATAGATCCCCTTTTGACTTGATGACCGCATGTTGACCAACTTACAAATAAGTTGGCTAAACAAGTTTTTTTGTTTCAGAACACTAAAAGATACTGTTTCACTAGAAGTACTCCGAACAGCTTATTTTGCACTTTTTCATTTAATTATACCGTATGGCATAGTAATTTGGGGTGATTGCTCATCCATGTACAGGGTATTCGCCATGCAAAGGAGGGCTGTTAGGGTTATTGGTGGTGTGGGATACAGGGATGAATGCATGGAGAAATTTGAAGAATAAACTTTTCCTTCCCTTTACATTTATCACTGTCTCCTACACGCTCATTCAATCCAAAACACCTCCTCCAGGTGAGGGGATATTCACAACTACAATACTCGATCTAAGGAAAATCTGCGTCCCAAGTTCTATCTCCTGGTTTGAATTACTATTGCTTTAAGCTTTTCTGTAAATTGCCTTTAAATATCCGCAGGGTTTCAGGGTTTCCATTAAAAAGTTTTTACTCTCCAAAGCCTTTTTCTCCCTGGAAGAGTCCTTAAACTGATCATCTGGTACGCCTTGAAACAGGTATTAAGAAGGTCGAGCTTACAATTTTTAAGAATACACTAGCTTGGCTAGAAAACATACTTTCTATGGATGAAAATCGGTACCCTAGAATTTGCTTCAATCGACTATTCCAACTGCAACAAAATAACCCTAATACAGACAAAAAATATAACTGGGCCAAGCAAATCCGAGAATATTTTGTTAAAATAGATGCATTAGATATTTGGTCCAATCTCTCTTACCTCACAATAAAAACAGAAAAAAAACGACTAATCGAGAGGTACTCCGACTTTTTATACCGAGCTGATGTTGCCAGAGTCTCTACAAGCAATTTTTCGCCCATTTACAGTGCCTTTATCTTGCGTCAAACAGTTAATAACTACCTTTTGCTTAGAATCCCTATATTCAAAACTAGATTCATAAGTCAGTTACGTCTGTGTGGTAGGGACTCTCTAGGATTTACCATTAGAAACATACTCTATGTTATCAATACGGAGGAACTTTGTACGTGCTGCAATATGCACAAACAAGAATCCTTATATCACCTTTTAGTAGAGTGTCCGATTTATAATGAATTCCGAACACCTCAAATACTAAATATTTACACAATTGACAACCTAGTACCTGTCCTGGAAAATATAGACCTAGATAACCTAAGCCAACTACTTTCTTTTTTTAGTAATATTTTAAAACTAAGATCATTCATTCTAAACGAATAGTTTTTTTTTGTTTTTTTTTCTCAATTCTGTCTCTATAATTAAGTGTACTTTCTTTTTGTTAACTTTATTACTTAACTTACTTTTTTTTTTCTTTTTTCATTCATCACAAAACACATGTATTTTTTTTCTCATAGTATTATTCATAAATTCTAATGTATACCTCACTCATTGTTATAAAATTGTATAAATTTTGGAAACAATAAATATATCTATCTATCTATCTATCTATCTATTTTTTTTAATATGTCTTGCATTACATGCAATGTTTTGTGTCCCTTAACAATGTTTTTATTTTAAATTGACTTTATTTAATATTAAGTAAATACATTTATGTTTTATTTTTATTTTAACGTTTCAACGTTTTTATGTATTTAAAGTTTTTATATTTAATGTGACATGTGCAAATACTCAGTTCATACTAGCATACAATAAATTCTATTCCATTCTATTCAATCTTTTATTTAAGTTTATTTGACGATCAGTATAAGAAATGTTATAATTTAAAGCAAGTACTTTTACATAATTCAAGCAGAAACCTATTAGTCTAAGCAAAATACTAATTCAACTTCAATAAAGTAAAACATTTGGAATTAATTATGAAATCGCGAGAGGATCATACGTACGGTCGATCTACAACAGATCTTAGATCTTTATGATCTTTTTTTGTTTCGTTTCTACACTGTAAAACTGCATTGTAAAAACTGCATTTAAAATAATGTAAGAATACATGAATTTACATAGTACGGCACATTTAGGTCAGATTTTGCTAGACAAAAATATTATCAAGAAAATTATAATTATTTAAAGCCTGTAAAATATGTTTTATACAGTGAAAATTATACGTCAAAGTTCTATTACATACCAATTTTTAAAACTTTAAATCAATTATTCCAAAATGTTTTAAACTATCCTTGTCAGTGTTTAGAAAGTAAACAAAATATTTACTGTGACATTGAAGAAGGTACTGTTTATAAAGATAACGCTTTTTTTAAAGAAAATTAATTTCCCGTAAAAATTATTTTGTATCAAGATGATTTTGAGCTGTGTAATCCTATTGGATTTGCAAGAGTAAAACATAAAATTGTGGGTGTTTATATGACTTTAGCAAATTTACCACCTTGGTTAAGAATGTAAATGGATCATATTCAGCTAGTTAGCCTAGCTTATGAAAAGAACGTCAAAAAGTTTGGATTTAATAAGGATTTTAAAATACTTATTAATGACTTAAAGATACTATAAAATGAAGGTATATGTATTAAAAATAATATAAAAATAAAAGGAACATTAGTTGTAGTAATAGGCGACAATTTGGGTAGTCACCAAATTGGTGGTTTTACAGAAAACTTTAGAACCGACAACTTTTTCTGTCGTTTTTGTTACAAAAATAACTTTCAATATGATGTAACTCAAAACTCAGTCGTTTTAAAAAAACCCTGTCAACATAAAACAGATATTATTTGTGCTAAGGCTCTAAATGATTCGTACAAAGGAGTTGTAAAAGAATCTATTTTAAATGAGTTAAAATATTTCAATATATGTAATCCAGGACTACCTCCCTCTCTAGCACACGATATTTTTGAGGGTGTTGTACAATACGAATTAATGTTAATTATTAAAAAGTTAATTAAGGACAAGAAAATTACTTACTACGCTCTTAACCAGAAAATAAGCAGCCTATGTTTTGTTAATGTTTCAGATAAAATCTCACTTAGAGAATTAAAAAAAAAACAGATGAAAGAATTGTTGGTAGTGCAACGCAAACTTTATACTTACTTTATGTATTACCTGTGGCATTTTATTCTGATAAAAATAACTTGGAATGTGATTATTGGGAACTGTGTTTAAAATTAAGAAAAATTTGTAACATTTTAATGGTTTAAGCTGTCGCTTACTCAAATTGAAATACTTGAATGTCTTTTATTAGATTATATTTCATTAAGAAAAAAATTATTTGAAAATATCCCATTGAAACCGAAACACCATTTTATTTTGCATTATCCCTTATTAATAAAGCAACTAAGGCCCTTGAAGAACCTTTGGACCTTAAGATTTGAAAGTAAACACGTTTTTTTTTTTACAAAGAGTAATAAAACACTGTCCAAATTTTAAAAATGTTTTACTTTCTCTAACAAAAAAACATCAACTTAATCAAAGCCTTTAATGCCAATTTTCTGATAATGTAATATGCTAAGATGTTCGTATATTCAATGCTAATAATTTTTTAGATACAGCTTTAATTAAAAAATTTTCATTTAAAAATGTTTCAATTTTTGTAAGCAACTCTGTTGAGTTTAGGGGAATTACTTATGATATGGGCATGAATGTTTGTTTTAATATAACAAACTGTGGACTATATAAAATATGTAAAATAAAGTATATCGTTGTTAACCAAGAATTCGATAATATTAGTTTTGTTGGTACCAATTTTCTTCTATTTTATAATTATAAAAATGGATTATATGAAAAACACAATGAATGTAGTCATAATTTAATATGTGTTGCTTATGAAAATTTATTAAATGTAGAACCACTTCTTCCCATGAAAATACAAAACACTGATGTATATTACTTTAAATCAGAACCTTATATTATTTAATGTATCTTATATAGAAATATACTATACAAGGTTAAATTTTTGTTTTATATATATGGATATATAATATAATTATTATAACATATTTATTATAATATACAGGGTTATTTAGAAATAAGTTCAAGAAATTTAAGAGGTGATTCTACGTTAAAAAATATGAACAAAGTTCATATAAAGGTTGGTCCGGAAATGAGGCCTAAGGGAGCTGGGGCCCTTCGAAGGTGGACATATTAAATGGGGAACAAAAAAAGCACCAATAAAATTTTAATGCTACAGGGAGATTCTTCATTTAAAACTTAGCAAAAAAAGTATTCTTCACCAAAACACCTAAATTTAATATTAAAGGAGTAGTAGCCTTTTAAAAAGTAATATTTTAAGTGGCACAAAATGTTACTTCCTTTTAATTGATTTTTTTTTGAAAACGGTTGCTCCTACAGTGTTATACTATATGACATTTTTTATGTATCTTTACTCATGAAATCTATATTTTTTACCAACAATCCAAAAAAATATACATAAAAAAGTTTGGGGCTCTGGATAAATTTTAAAAAATAAATTAACATACTTATTGCCCTTACTAGTACTAGTATACATGCAAAAGCCCATCGCTCTAGCTTAAAGGGTACAAAAGTTATTAATCAAATAAGTTATTTTTATTGTAATTTTAAAGAGCCGTAGCTCCCTTAGGACTCATTTCCGGACCAACCTTTATAGAAACTTTTTTTCATATTTTTTAACGTAGAATCATCTCTTTATTTCTGAATAACCCTGTATAATATTATTACCTATAGTATATTCAACTTTAAGATTCAGTAAGTATAAACAAATGCTTGTCAATACATCGGATTCAGTGACAGGGAGGGACTCAAAACAAAATATTTCCATGTACAATACATTGCACGCTTCATTGCAAGCGCTCCCGTACTGACCTGTACATTCCTACTCTCCTTAACATTCGAGCGTCAACCAATAAAAACACGCGCTCGCTTTGCCATGCTCGATTCTCTTATTTACATCTACTGTACCTTGAAGTTGAATTTACTATATACATTTTATTATAAATGTTTTTTCAAAATGTCAATTTTGAATTAACTATTAACAATAAGATATACTTTCCATACGAACCCTGGTTGCTAAAACTTCTAAAATTGGTTTTTATTTTCGAGACCAATTACCAAGTATTGGACCCACAAAAAATGCAAGTTTTAAATATGCCAAAATGTGAATTTTATTAATTATTTTATAGTTTACGTAAGATTTTAAGAAAGAGGTTAGAATAATTTGACATATTGTCAGTTTTTCTTTAAGTTTATTAGTAGTCTCTAATAAGTTATTACAGATAATGCGTGAATGCGAATAATGTTAAAGAACAATAACTGCTGGTATATGAAGCTGGAAGAAATAGAAAACTAGCAAATATAGAGGTTCTTGATCTGCAGAAGCAAGAAGTCTCCCCAAGATGGTTATTTTTATGTTAATATTCCTTCTTTTTTACAAAATTAATGGAGAGCCCCTAGAACATGCATTTAATGTTCCGGCGTTCCGGGTTTCGGGGTCCAGATATACCTAATAAATAATAAACTGAAAAAACATTTAGAATATTTAATCATATAAAAATATTTAAACACAATATTTAGAAAAACTTTGAATTCCTTAGTATGAAATATATAATTTATGAAAATTATGATTTGAGTTTAAAAAAGGTTTTTTTGCTGCATAAAAATTTTCAATCTCGAAATTATGAATGCAGCGGCGGGCGGTGGTTTTCGACCCAGCACATTTTTTTTCGTTTATAGCCTGCACCGCGTCTCGTAAAGGGTGTTCTCTTAAATTATTATTATTAATTAAATTTTCACTTCCTTCTTCCCGAGCCTGCACGCCTTTTAACTGTTTCCTCCTGTATCCATATTTTCTTCAATCTTAACAAAACTCTCCGAATCATTAAACTTTGCCAAGTCTACTTGCTCACATCCTGCTTCCAATAACCCAATAGCTTGAGCTTTCTTAATCATTTAATTGATGCATTTTTAATTATGTACTTAATTAAATTAAATCCTTTATTGATTATGTACTTTATAATAATTATAAATAATTTTTACAAATATTGTCAACATTGACAACTGCATGGTTTGTAAACAATTATTCAATTTACACAACTATATTTTCTATCTTGTTTTTTTTTTGGAATCCAACTGTACCTATGTATATTAATATTTTTTTTTAGCTTCAGCTACAAATAAAGTACTATATAACTTTGTTAATATGGCACTATTCAAAGTATGGGACTCTAAAAGAAGTTCAAAAAAGTTTGTACTGATTAAAGAAGAAGACAAGGTTTACGAAAATCTTATATTAAAAGGTAAGCCTTTAAAATCACTAAAGTTTAATTGCCCTTTTATTACATCGCTTTTATTAACTTGCTTTCTCTCCATGTTTGTTCCAGTTTTGTTTAAAATGTTACATACATACAGTAGCTCACCCCCTTGAGGTGTAAATACCACCCCTTTTTTCATTCATTAGAATAAATTTGTAAACATTAGGTTTTAAGGGTTTTTGGGGTGGCTGAAACCGAATAAAATATTTTTACGGGCCTTGACGAAAACCTATTTCGGTGGACTTCGTGCTTCTTCACACGGCTCTGCCCCTCTGCACTATCGTGCACTGAAAATTAGGTTTGCGTACTTGGTCCATAATATACTATTACATTTACCTCTTTGTGATGAAAGCTACTCCATGTTCATTCGTTACAACTCGTACAGAGGGGGATCCAAAGTTTCCAAATTATAAATTTGGGTATTCTATTTTAACTAAAGGTATTTGTTTTAGTACTGCGCCCCCAATGACTAGTTTTTTTACTAAACCAAAGGTATGTTGTCGACATGTAGTTAGCCTAAATAGGGTTACAAATTGGTATTGTTTCCGAAATTTTTGGGTTAGGTACTTTCGTTAATAGAAGGGGGACCTTGCTTTTTTTGTTTTTTTTTGCCCCCACGGGCGTTTATTCTAAATAAAATATATTATCACTAATCTGACTCTAAACCAAAATAAATAAATAAATAAGTCCATTTGCTTGATTTTTTTTCAAATGTTTTAAATTATGCATATAAATATTTCTATTTTCTCCATGCCATGCCTTATGACGTCCAAATATTATTTATTTAGCGCCGCGGGTAAAACTTTTTGAAAATATTAACGTTTTGCATTTTTTAGATGTCTAAGAATTTGCATCCACAAATTATAAATTTTATTTTAAATTAATATTTATTTTATTTTAGAAAATCTATAATTGATATTGTGGCACATTATCTGCAATTAAGTTTAGCGCCGCAGGCGAAAAAATTAAAAATATTTAATGTTACGCATTTTACAAATACCTCGGAATTAAAAAAAAAACATATTATATACAAATTAGCCAGACAAAAACTCTTAAAATTTAACGCAGACGATTTTTTTAGAAACATAAAGGTTTTACATTTCGTAATCCTATTTTTTACATATCTTTTAAACAGTCCAAAATTTAAAAAGCAAATTATTTAATAAAACAATGTTTATAAGCAACTTATTTTAATTACAATTTTCTCATACATCAGATTTTGGCTAAAGATCTTGGCTGGAGTAAAGTATTGCTTGTTTTTATAATTACAATATAATCTACAGCGCCGCAAATAAAAAATAGTAATCTGACGGTCAACATAACTTTAGAATGAGTTTTAATTTTATTTTTAATTGGTTGAATGTCACAGACATCATGATTACTGTTTTTTTTTTATTATATACAGTTAAAATTGCATAGGTAGGTGAAAAAAAAACGGGAGGCTTAACGAAAACGTCAGGCAAGGCTCAAACCAAGGCCAGGGGGCTTAGCACCCCCTTCGCTCTCCCTCTAGTCACGGCCCTACCTGGATCCCAGCTCTGGTTATAACTAATAATTATATTTTTCATTGCAAATAGAGACCTGATCGGATGTAACATTTTAAACTATCACTCATCGCTTTACGCACATAACATAATTTAAAAAAATTCTCATATCTTAAACAAATTTTTAGATTTTTTTTTTGCTTTTTGTGTTTATTTATGTTTATAAAAGCGATGTTTTTAAATTTTTTTATTACAATTCAATAAAGTCTATTGTGCAAAAATTAACAATCATAGTGATTAGTTTATAATAATTCATTACCAATTTTTAGCTAGCGAGAAACTTGAAAAAAAAGGTGAATGTTTAGTTCTTGAAAAAGATGGCACAGTAATTGACGAGGATGAAATCTTAGTATTATTAAAAAATGAGACATTTATGTTATTAGAACCTGGAGAAAACTGGAGAAGTAAAAAGGATAAGGCTTTATCTATGACAACAACAGTAACTACGTCAAGTACTAATCAGCTTAGTGATGAACAGTCATTTAAATTTATAGATAACCCAACATGTCAAACTTTACAATCTTTAAAATTAGAACAGGTAGAGAATCCCATAAGTGAAACTCCTGTTATCATTTTAAATGTTGATACAAACCCTAATGATGACATTCTAAATAAACAAGACACAAAAATACCGTCTATCACTGTTTGGGATAATTTCGAGATTCCTTGGCAAAAAATACCTGACCATAGAATTGAGGCTATGGAAAGTGATACAAAGGAAAAACTTGTTATAAAAGAAGTTGTGCAAATTGTAGTGGATGAAATGAGATTTAAATCGAATATAATAACAATAGGAGTATGTCGCTCGATTGCGATGAAGCTAGTTAAGAAGTATCCTAACATTTTTCAAGATCGAAATGAAAAGGGTATTGCACTTGGCGATGGATGTCATTCGATATCCACTAAATTGCTGGAAAGAAGTAATTATTTAAACAGGCCGCATAAAAGGAAAGTAAATGATGAAATTATACCGGTCAAAGTGCCTAAGACCAAATTAAGAACTCTACAAGACTCAAGGGCTGGCTGCTCAAACTGGCAGCCAGTCTGCTATAAAGAAGTTAGTGATCAAGAATATTTTAAAACAACTGATAACATAAATATGGACGAGGATTTTTTAAAAAAATTAGACCAGTCATACCCTCAGCAGAGAATTTTTTTAAATAACTTGGAAAAAGTGCCAAGTATAGTAGAAATAAGACAAGAATGGCCAATACTCCTTAAAAAGGAAGGTATGTGGTGGCATTTTTCAAAAGTTACGGAAAAAAATATTGAAAATATAAAAAAAGAATTACCAACAAAAATTAACTTGCTAAAAACCAAATTTAAGGATTTTCCTTCAACAGAAGATGACGAATTATTGGAGACAATATTTTATATAAGCAGACAATTTAAAGAAAATTTGTCTTTTTTCATAAACAATACGCAAGTAAGCAAAGTCTACTTTGAACCCGTATTATTTCCTTACTAGTATAATTATAATGTATTTATTGTAACATGTAATAACAGTAACAGTAACAGTAACAGTAACAGTAACAGTAACAGTAACAGTAACAGTAACAGTAACAGTAACAGTAACAGTAACAGTAACAGTAACAGTAACAGTAACAGTAACAGTAACAGTAACAGAAACAGTAACAGCAACAGTAATAATAATATTAATAATAAAAATAGTAAATTAGGGTTGGCTTAAAAAATTACGAAGTTAATATTTATTGTAGTGTTGCCGTGAATATTCGTCCAAATATTCGGTTTGCCGAACATTTGGTAATTTTTTACTATATTGGGAGTTATATTATAAAATTATATTATATTAATTAACATTATACTATTATACTATTCCATAGTAGCACTATCTATTAAATTTTTGATACATACGGTGCGGTCCTAAAGTCACCCCCCACTCCTTTTAACTTTTGAAGGAGTTGAGATATCGACTTCAAATTTAGAACTCTTAAATAAGACAACTTAAACTATCTTTCATCATATATTTGATACTTTCAGCTCTTAAAATGCGGGCAGGGGGGCATGGGGTGGAATTTTTTTTAATGGAAAGGGGGGTCGTGTGATACATTATTTTAAAGCTTATAAAATTCTGTATTTAACTATATATTTTTAAATTTTTAAAATTATTTAAAGATGTTTTTTAAGGTTTTGAGTTTTTAGTGTTTTGTGCTAAAAAATGAGATTTTTAAGTTTTTTTTTGTCCATTTTTATTTATGTCTACTAAAATTAGTTTAAAAGTATAATTTACTTTTTTTCATCATGAAATTAGGCATTTTTAAAAAATTGTTTGATTTTTTTAGAGAAATTTTTACAAAATACCCATTTTCAATCCTTTTTTCGTTTTTTTTTAAAGTTTAACCGCCCAAAACTTTTTTGTTTTTGGGGGCTGTACTTTTAAAAACAATAGAAATCTTCCCCTTATAAAACTTGATTTTTCCTGAAAATTTCAAGTCGATTGGATTATTCGTTCTTGAGTTATCGTGTACACAAAAACGTGACATTAGACGGACGGACGGACGGACATTTCAAAAATAAAAATAAGTTGCTTATTTTTTCATGCAAAAATTTTTTAGATTTTTATTTTTTTTTTGACAATTCTAAACTACCATATAATATTATTCTAGCGCTGGCGCTGGGATAAATATAATAAAGGCTTTTTAAATGTCACTAGTAAGTTAAAAATACATATAAACTAAACTGTGTTCTGTAAACTTTACTTTTTAAAGGCCTATAGTAAAGTCTGGGTTAAAATATGTTATAAAATACAGGGTGATCCATAACTGGCATGCCAAAATTTAAGAGGTGATTCTAGATCCAAAAATATAAAAAAAGTTCCTATGGGAGATTTAGCTCAGTGGCTGGGAGATTTAGCTCAGTGGTCAATGGCATCGATATAGCCTGACACTGATCTAATGATCGTGAGTTCAAACCTCACTGGCGCCGATTGCCTTTTTCAGTTAATTAATAATTGAAATTTGGCGAAGGCGTACTCCCTAGATATATTGGTTCGAAAGTCAATTAAAGCCGGTGGTTCCCTCTACTACTAGCCCACACAAGTCCTGGACTTAGGGGATGCTTAATTAAGTAGAATAGTACGAGGTTAAAAACAAACAAACAACAAACAAACAAACAAAGGTTGGTCCGGAAATGAGCCCTAAGAGATCTAGGGCCCTTTAAAATTGTAATATAAATAAGGTTTTTAATTAATAACTTGGGTACCGTTTAAGCTAGAGCGGCGAACTTTTGCATGTATACTAGTATTAATAAGGGCAATAAGTTTATGTTAATTTATTTTTTTAATTTATCCAGAGGCGTGCCCAGACGGACAAAATATATGAGGCTTAAAACATTTTTGCCCCAAACTTTTCTATGTGTATGTTTTTTGGATTTGTTGTAAAAAATATAGATTTCTAGAGTAAAAATACATATAAAATATCATATAGTGTAACACTGTAGGAGCAACCGTTATCAAAAAAAATGCAATTAAGAGGAAGTAACATTTTGTGCCACCAAAAACTTTACTTTTTAAAAGGCTATTACTCCTTTAATATTAAATTTAGGTGTTTTGGTGTATAATACTTTTTTGCTCAGTTTTAAATGAAGAATCACCCTGCAGCATTAAAATTTTATTGGTGATTTTTTTTGTTCCCCATTCAATACGTCATCTTCGAAGGGCTCCCTTAGGGCTTATTTCCGGACCAACCTTTATAGAAACTTTTTTTCATATTTTTTGATGTAGAATCACCTCTTAAATTTCGGTACGCGAGTTCTGGAACACCCTGTATATGTATAGGAAAACATTTACTTAATGCAATATAAATTAATATTTTAAACATATTATATTAAAGATAGTAAATAGTAACTTTAAAAATACTTACCTTAAGCGTGATTATTTTAATCCTTTATATCTTTAATTTAAAAATACTATGATTTAATCCAAATATTAAATAATGCCGCAACACTAATTTATTATGTAGAATAATCTTTACAAAGATGTTTTAAAAAAGTCTTTAAAATATTAAACATATTATTATCTAAATTTTAATTTAAACACAAAAAGATTCACTAATCTTTTTTTCAGGAAGAAGATACTGAAAGTATAATAAATGTCTCTAAATCCACTGCCCCAAATATTGTTATATACGGTAAATAAATACATTTCTTTAGTTATTAGAGAGCGGATTTTACCGAGTCGTGATGTCAAAATCCATATCCGGCTACAAAAAATTTATAATAATGTTATAAAAATGTTTTATAAGCTATCAAACTACTACATTTACAAGGAAAAGTATATAAATATTATGAAAATTCCCTAACGTTGTTATTTAAGTAAAAGAAAATTGAAAAAAAAAACATAACAGATCCGAAAATTATGATTTAAGGCCTATCTAGAAGCTTGCATAAGAACATAAAACATAATAATGCGATGCCGTGATTGGCTTACAAGATACATTGCGGCACATCAATCCAATCACGGCATCGCATTGTTATGTACTATTTTAAATAATCCAAATTTTATTTAATACTATTGTAACAAGGTGGCTTCTATCAAGTTAAAAAATATATACCTGGCCAATCCTTCTACTTAAATCTTTTATTTTTCATATCATAAATAAAATATAAACAAAATACAAAATTACCCAACTAAAACATATATTGTGTGTGTAAAAAAAAAACAAACTACGGGCGAAATCTTTTTGTGTTTTATTCAATTTGTGAAGAGGTCACTGGAAGGTGAAATCTATTTGAACTCGTTATGAACATGTATCAGCAGAGATCTAAAAGCTCTAAACTTGTTTCCGTGTGCGTGCGACGAAATAAGTGAGATGTAAGATCAAGCGTACCATGTACTTTATTTTATTGGTTAGAATCACGCGCATGCGGAAACAAGGTTTTTATTGCAAGTAAATTGAGTCATTTCGTTTGGACTTTTGTGAATTAATTTCTTTTTTTGCTCTAATTTTTTCGTTTTTAATATACCTATTGGGCCTAATCTAATATTCATTTGTCACCGTTCATTTTATTAGTTAAATCCCTTAATAAAATGTTCGTAAAACCATAACGTACTTACTACCGTTATGGTTTTACTATGTCACAATACTATAAAATTAAATTTGGATTATTAAAGTGCCCAACTAAATCGTAATTTTCAGAATTGTTATTTTTTTTTAATTTTCTTTTGCTTAAATAAAACGGGATTTTCATAATATTTATATAATTTTCTTCGGTAATGTAGTAGTTTGGCAACATACTAAACATTTTTATAAAATTAATATGAATTTGTTAACTTATTGTACCCAGCTATGCATTTTGACGTCACAACTCGCTAAAATCCGATGTCCAGTTATAATATGGGAGGCATAGCGTAGTGGCTAGCGCGTATGCATAGCAAGTCTACTATCGTGAGTTCGATTCTCACTGGCGCCGATTTGCCTTTTTCAGTTAATTAATAATTGAAATTTGGCGAAGGCGATAAGTGAAACGGACACTCCCTAGAAACTGGTTCGAAAGTCAGTATAAGCCGGTGGTTCCCTCTACTACTAGCCCACACAAGTCCTGGACTTAGGGGATGCTTAATTAAGTAGAATAGTACGAGGTTAAACAAACAAAACAAACAAACAATATAATTAATTTAATGTTTAATTTTAGGATCAAATGGGAATAAATGTTTTTTATTGATGAAGGAAAATGAAGAAATTCTAAATTTCGATAACTTTCAGGATGCACTCATTGCATCCTTTTGTTTATTTTTTAATTTTAACATCAAATATCCCAAGGAAGTCAGCAATACATTAGAATTTATTCAAAAATACTATTTTGAGATACATCCAGATGGAACGGGAACGAAATCCAGCAAAAAAAATTCAAAAAATAGAGTGATTAATTTTTTAAACAGAATTTTTAAATAACACTAGGTATCACGGTTTCTTGCCCCGATTGGAGTCATATGTTTTTTAACTAATTTTGGGTCGCTGAAATCGGATCTGGCCTCAGAATATTTCTATTACCTAAGTTTTCTGAGTAAAATAAGATAAAAATGTCAAAAAATCATTATTTTATCCCTCTTTTGTTCTAAAATATTCCAAAGACAAATTTGGATTCGGCGACTCAATATTAGTTAAAAAAAACTCAACTTAAAACATAGAAACTTTAAATTCATAGGTAGAATAAATAGGGATATTATAAAAAAAAATAAAAAAAAATGGATAATGTGACAAAACTAAGTAGGGGTGGAGGGTATGAAGAAGGGTGCATAAGGAAACAAGCTTATCGCCACGTACTCATGCTAAAAATTGTCAAAAATCATTACTAGGGGGTCAAAAATGAACTAAAAAAATGTTACGTATTATGGTTCTTATGTAATAAAGTAACATTTTTATGATGTAGAACCATTAAAAAAACAAAAAAGAAATACACAATATTTTGTTTTATAAATTATTTTTAAATTGGCATAATTGCATGTACTAAAATATAAAAAATAAGACGTGCTGAATTTTTTTAAGGTCAAATTTGGATTCTGCGCCTTTAAATTGATAAGAAAAATATATTTTTTGGGCTCGGGAAAAAAGTTTACACTGTGTACTTTAATTTTATATCTTTTTCATTTATTTACTTTTTAGGAACAAACTAAGCAAAATAAAAAAATATTTGTATAAATATTTTTGTAGAGAATTTTATAATCTACAAATTAAGTTCTATAAAGTTTTTTAAAAAATTTGATAGTTTTGTCACAAATGAGCAATTAAGTAAACTCGGCACTTTCATTTTAACCTTTTTATTTTTTTTCGCGTACTTACTCTGACAGTAGGTTCTTGACATATAGATTTTTGAATTCCTCGTATTTTTTTTAATATACACTAAAATTTTCAAAATTCTACTCTTTTTTTTAAAGATTTTGAAAAAAAAAATGTCATATTACCTGAACTTATATCTCAAAAATTTTAGGTGCTGGAATTTTTCTAAGGTCAGATTCGGATTCTACGCCCTCGAAATAGTAAGAAAAATTTACTTTCCGATCGGGGCAAAAAAAAAAGTTGCGATTTGTTGCCTAGTGTAATTTAATATTAATATAGGGGGTCGGGGCTAACTGAGCCGCTTTTATTAAATCGAGGGTTTTGAAAAACTTGTAAAGAATTTTCAAAAAAAAATATAGCAAAAGGTAGTTAGAATATATTAGTAAATTAGACCAATACTCGTTATATAAAAAAAGTTATTAACGATAAACCAATTAACCCCGCTGGACCGGGTTAACTGAACCACTATTCAGGATCACTAAAACAAATTTATTGTTTTAATTAATATGAACAAAAATGATTTAAATTTAAATACAATTTAATTCTTACATAAAAATACACAAAATATTTTATGTCTAACAGTAAAATTATTCATTTTAAAAACTACATATTACCATTCTGGACTATGTAATTTTTACCGTTCCGGTCTATGCAAAACATTACCATTACTGACTATGTAATTTTTACCATTCCGGCCTATGGCAACATATAACCATTTACGGACTATGTAATTTAATGTAATTTATTTTTACCGTGTAGATTCTTTTTTTAACTTTTATGATATTGTGTTCCAATATCAAATAAATATTTTAAATATTAAAAATTTGGTAATTTTATTAGGTATCTACATAATAAAAAAAAACAATAACATGTAATATTGTTGTGTGTGTCCAGTTTTGCAAGCTTTTGTACCATGCGAAATTTTTGATACACGATGTTATGAGTATGCGTCATTTTGGATGCGAAGTAATGGCGGCGAAGTTTTGGTTTTGCGAAGTTTGGTTTGCGATGTTTCGGTCGCGAAGTTTCGGTCGCGAAGTTCTTTTTTGCTAAAGAAAGACCCATACCCAGCGCGCACAGGCGAAATTTTCTAAATTCATGGCCAAAACCCTCAAAAGCGAAATTGCTTCAAATAGTTGCCTCTGTCGTTTTTTATCTTCTTTATGAACTGTACCAATAGATGGTGCCAAAGTCGTTTTTCTATCAAAACAAATAAACCGAAAATGTCAGTTTAAAAATTGGGTTTCAAGAAACTAATTTTGAAAAGTTATTTTTCCGAAAAATCAAGTTTTTTTTAATATAAATCAAAGTTGTTGCTTTTTTTAGGCAGTTTTTAAAATGGATTTAAATTCCGTAGGTATGTACCTCTTTATTTTTTACAAAAAAGTATTGTTTTTGATTATTGAGTTTAAAAGGGGAAGTCATAAGTTTTAGTCTGTAAAGAGCTTAGCGGAGTAGTAGTGGAAAAAGTGCCCCAGCTCGGAATGAGCTTATATTTATGCAAAAGGTAGCTAACATAAAGACTAATTATTTTCCAGAGTCTTAGCCCCAAACAACCCTCGGGGGGGGGGGGGGGGTAAGAAAATATTTTTTTACCCCAACTTCTTTTTTTCGAAGTGGTCAAAAGGGCCATTTTTGGAATATCATCCCCGCCATTTTTTTATATGTTATGTATTCGTAACTGATCTTAATCATATCCAAAATTCAATTTTTTTCATGTGGTAAAACAGTGTCAAAAACACTAAAAACTGCGTCAGATGCGCATTTAGTTGCATTTAAATTCAATTTGATTTTTTTGAAAATATCTTATTACTTTTTTAAGTTTAAGCTGTAATAAAGCAACAAAAATAAATAACAAAAAATATATATTCTAAGTAAACAAATAAAAATAAAAATTGGATTTAGTTTATAATCTTAAACAACTAACTAATGCACTTCGTTTTGAGGAGTGATTCTAAAAAATATAAAAAAAGTTCCTAAAAATGTATATCCAAAAACTGTTTCTAAGGGATCTTCGCCCCTTCAAAAGTTGCTCCAAAAATTCCGTTTTTATTTTATAATATATAATACTTAACCTTGAAAACCGTTTGGACTTTTTGGTATTTTTAAAAAAAAAGTTTTAAACCGACCCAACAAACAATGTCCCGGCGGCCGACGGGCGATAAAGTGATGGCAAATGATCATCGGCGGCGGCGGCCGCAGAAGCATTATTTATTGGGCATTCACCTTTTTTTTTAAAGGCATAAACATGTCTGCTCCAGAACATCTCTAGTCCAGAACAGCTTTACTTCTTAGCATCTTTACAAAAAAATAACTATACTCAAAAACATAACAATAATAAAAACATAACATAACATAACATAACATAACATAACATAATAAGATAATATAATAATAAATAAGATATTATGTTTTTTTTTTCTAAGTTTTAAGATTTTAAGTTAAATCTAATGCCGTTATTTGGTTAAGTAGAAAATATGTATTTTTGTTTCTATTATTTTCTATTATACCTATTTATGTAATAATTAAAACATAACATAACATAAAATGTTATATATTAATATATAACATATTATGTTTTATTTAATTTTTAACTTTGAAAGTTAAATCTAATTTCGTTATTTAAGATTACAAATTGATTCCAATTTTTATTTATTTAGAATATATATTTTTGAATATTTATTTATTGATAATTGTAATTTATTTACTATAGTTTAAACTTAAAAATAATAATAATTTAAAAAAAAAAACAAATTGAATTTAAATGCAACCAAATGCGCATCTGACGCAGTTTTTAGTGTTTTTGACACTGTTTTACCACATGAAAAAAATTGAATTTTGGATATGATTAAGATCAGTTACGAATACATAACATATAAAAAAATGGCGGGGATGATATTCCAAAAATGGCCCTTTTGACCACTTCGAAAAAAAGAATTATTTTTTTCATAGGTTAGAATGATCGTAAATGTATGATATTTTTTTTGCAAGATGTTCTTATTGCCCTTTATTCGTATTCTAAATTTCAAATTGATAGGATCACAAAAACCGGAGAAAAACAATAAAACGTTTTGGAGTAATAAAATATTTTCCCACCCCCCTGGGGGTTGTTTGGGGCTAAGACTCTGGGAAATAATTAGTCTTTATGTTAGCTACCTTTTGCATAAATATAAGCTCATTCCGAGCTGGGCACTTTTTCCACTACTACTCCGCTAAGCTCTTTGTTTGCTTTTTTTTTTAAACTTGTATTACGACTTGGCAAAAAGTTTCAGATTAATCAGCATTAAGCAACTTTTTACACTTGGTTAAGAAGATTAATGTATTTGCTAATTATTAAAACAAGAATTTGCTGCTCCCCTCCCCAAACATAAAAAATGTCTAAGACAGGCAGATTTAGTTTTAGGTATTTTTGCAGTAAAAAAATACTACTGCCAACAAAATAATACTTTCCCCTGTAGGTCTAGGTTTATTAATAAACTAAACCTAAAAAATGTCTAAGACAGGCAGATTTAGTTTTAGGTATTTTTGCAGTAAAAAAATACTACTGCCAACAAAATAATACTTTCCCCTGTAGGTCTAGGTTTATTAATAAACTAATAAAAAAATGAAAAACCAAAAATTTTTCAAAATATATTTCAAAATTTTTTTTTGAAAAAAAATTTAAAAAATTTCTTTTTTTGAAAATCGAAAAGAAAAAATAAAAAAAATGTTTAAAAAAATATTTTTACACATTTTACCCCCTTACCCCGATACCTCGATATTCACCATCTGCAAATTTTGATATAGGAGGCAGCCATATTGGATCCGCCATTCTGTAAAAATTAAAATAAGTATTACATATGTAATTAGCAACCTCAAAAACCCCTGTACAATGGTTTTTAGTAAAAAATCTGCAAATTGTGATATAGGCGGCAGCCATATTGGATCCGCCATTTTGTAAAAATTAATTTGAATGTTAAATTTGTATTTAGCATCCCCAAAAACCCCTAAATACAAATTTTGGTTTAAATTGGAGCTTATTAAGGGTTTTGGCCATGAATTTAGAAAATTCCGCCTGTGTGCAGCGATAGCCTAGTGCTGGCGTACAGGACCCCTGAGAAGTAAATAAATAAAAGTTTGTCATACGAGCCGGCAGGCGAGTATGATGGTCCCGCGAGCGCGGAATGACTATTCCATACGTGTTGTAGACTATACTTTTTCTTCGACTGCAAATATGAAACACTGTATGGCTTTAAACTGCGGACAAGGTTAAAAACAATGTTTTTTGTGACTCGACATTGTAAATGTAACAAAACACATATTTTTAAATGAAGCAATTAATGTTTTTTAATAATTTTATCAAATCAGTACTTAAAAAAGATTTTTATTTAATTTTAGCACACATTTACAAATTATAATGCAAAAATTGAAGGTTATGTCAGATTGTTGTGACAGATAACAGGTTTAAATATTTAGCAATAGATGGAGCAGTTTTAATTTTTTGAAATTGATAAAAAACTGGTCAAATATTAAGAAAAACTAATAAACTTTATGTAATTTTAAAGCAAAACTTTAAATTGCATTAAATTATTTAATGGTAAAATAATATATATATATACACGGTGTCCCACGGTAGACAAATCAGTCAAACTGTGGCGTTATTAACAAAGATATCAACATGAAACTTTTACCAGTCAATATGGACCTAATTATCTTCAATTGACCCAAAACAAAAGTTTTCTACTCTTTTTTGGTTTTGAGCTAGAGCTCCACACATGCACTTTTAAAAGCATAACAATACTTTCAAATGTCAAAATTAAAAAAAGTAACAATTTTTCTTTATCATATGATAGTTTTTTTCACTAAAAACAATAATTTTCGATTTAAATTCTTAATTTTATAAAACCTTAAAAAAGGGCAATTGCATAATGGAATGACCCCGCTATGGCAAAAGAGTAGGATGCCTTGAAATTAAATTTTTTAAATAAGTCGTATATGATGACAATAAATGGCAAATTTGATTTTACATTATAATCAAAAAATTAACAAAGCAAGATTTTTATAAAACCAAGTTTTGAATGCCAAAATGATAACTTTATAAGTAAAGAAAGAAATTATTTTAACTTATGGAAAATGTGCTCGAAATTTAAGAGAAACAACGAGAAGAATAGTAGAAAAGTTCCCCGATGATAGTATTAGTTACTTTAGCTTACGAAGAATTGTTAATTTATTTTTGGATACTGGAGGAGTGAGGGACATAAAAAAAGTTTGCGAAAGTCCAGTAACCAAAGATCCTGGAACTATAACTATAATTCAAGAAGCAGTTATCAATGATCCCCACACGTCTACAAGGATAATCGCAAGGGAACATCATTTATTACGCACATCAGTTAGTAGGGTTATTAAAAATTCTAAATTACATCCGTATAAATTATGTCTTAATCAAGAGTTACATGGGAGGGATTTTGAAAATAGGGTTCGATTTTGTGATGAACTTTTGGAATTAACAGGAGATGACGAGGACTTTTCTACCAAAATTTTGTTTAGTGACGAATCTACATTTAAAAGCAATGGAGTTGTCAACAGGCATAACATGCATTATTGGTCTGTTGAAAATCCGCATTGGGTTAGGCATGTTGACAACCAGCGGATTTGGTCTTTAAATGTTTGGGGAGGGGTACTGGGGGATTCGGTTATTGGACCTTACTTTTTTAATGGGCATCTAAATGGGAATATGTACCTAATTCTTTTGCGTGATGAATTACCATAACTTTTAGAAGACGTACCACTAAATTTGCGAAATGATATAATTTTTATGCAGGATGGGGCTCCTGCTCATTTTTTTCATGAGGTGAGGACTTTTTTGGATGAGACTTATAATTCATGGATAGGTCGTGGTGGTCAAATTGCCTGGCCAGCAAGATCACCCGATTTAACTCCGTGTGATTTTTTTTGTGGGGATTTGTAAAGGACAGGGTTTACCGACAAGCTCCCACCACTCCTGAAAATATGCGTCAAAGAATCGTTGAAGCATTTAACGAAATAACACCGGTAATGCTTCAACGAGTCAGACATAATTTTGAAAGTAGGCTTTTTATGTGTATTCAGGAGGATGGGAGAACTTTTGAACATTTACGAAAAGACTATGACTAACTACTTTACAAAAAGACAGATAGATACACAGACAGACTCAGACATCTAAACAAAATTAAATTGCTTTATCGTGTTAAAAATGGGGGCTTCTTATGTAGACGATGTGGGGAAGAGGATCAATGCAGATACATATTAACTTGCTGCTTGATTTGAATCCATTTGAATCGTGGAAGACTCGCAAAGAATTAGAATTATTTGCTAATACTTAATAGATTTTGTGAAATGGCATTTATATTCCCATGATTCTCTGAAGTTAGATGCTTAATTTTGACCTTTTTTCATCAGAACTGGAGTGTTTTGGGAAAACCAAAGGACTAACATGGATTTATTTGAAATATTGTACAAAACAATTCTAATAACACTGAAAATATTCTAGAAAGGCGTAATATTTTGCAGATGTATGGAATTTGACACAATGATGAGTTAATTAATTCAAATATCATAAATACGTCTTGCGTTTCGCATATTAAATAAAATAAATAAATCTATTTATTTATGTATAATTTATTACAGAGTCATGTAGAGCCCCAAATAAGCTTTGCTTGTTATTATTAATAAATAATATTAATAATAACAATCAATTTGATATTTTAACTTATGAGAATTATTCTTAGTATCATTTAACTTTTAATTCCAACCAAAATGTACGTAATTAATTACATAACAATAAATTAATTGACTAAATTGCCCATAATATGACAGTTTTTTTCCTTTGTTCTTCTGTATTTTGGTCTAATTTTGGTCTGGTTTGGTTCAAAAAAACAAAACAAACGACTAAGAACAAAAGCACGAAGTAGGACTAGATGAAGTGACCCTAATATGCAGGGCCGGACAGA
>OY294045.1:44108994-44229289 GCA_958510825.1 Brachypterus glaber | reverse complement strand
TTTAAACATTTTTATAATATTATGAATAAATATAACAAGAATAACACTATGCAATTAAGAAATTAAACAATATTTATGCGTGCGGAAAAGGCTTTCTCTCCACACGCATATGCGGAAAAAGTGATCTTTCTGCACTCTCGAAGGTTTTTTTTTGTAATGCTCAAAAATTCTCACCAGGTTCTTGACAAGCTTATCTCCTTTATTTGAAAAGATATAAATTTTTGCAAAAAATAGCGTTAAATGGGAGCCAAAGAAGAATTTACTGACATATCCAAAACCGCGTCTCGCTTACCCACCCCCTTGAAACCACCCTAACTTCTGTTTTTCAAATAGCACCCCCCCCATATTTATCAAAGGATATGAAAGTACATTTTATTCTTAATTCAACCATTTATTTTTTAAAAGTGGTATCGTATTCTTTAAAGGGGCTCCAAATAACAATGATTTTTATTAATAATAATGTCCCTTCAGGTTTTAGGCTATATCTCCGTTATTTAAAAAGATAATTTTTTTCTGAAAAAAACAAAATAAAATGCGAGTCAAAATAGAATTTACTGAGATATGCAAAACTATCCCTTACTTACCCACCCTCTTAAAACCACCCCCAACTTTTGTTTGTTAAAAAGCACTTTCCTATTTTTACTAAAGAATATAAAAGCACATTTCATTCTAAATTCAACCATGTAAGTTATATCTTATTTTTTTAAGGAGCTCCAAAGTACAACCCCTAGATCCAAGCTATATTTTAAATAAAAAATATCCAAAAACTTACGTTAGATTATACCTAAAAGAGAAATGATTAATGTATCCAAAAACGATTCTTAATAACCCACTCTCCTGGAACTATCTGCAACTTTGTTGTAAATACCACCCTATTATTAATAAAAGATAATTGTTATTTGTAGACCCTTAAAATATAAGATACAACTTATATTATGTATATGGTTGAATACAAAATTATACTGTATGTACTTTCATATTCTTTGATAAAAATGGGCGGGGGGTGCTATTTGAAAACCAGAAGTTGGGGGTGGTTTCAAGGAGGTGGGTAAGCAAGGAGCTGTTTTGGATACGTCAATAAAATCTTCTTTGGCTCCCATTCAACGCATTTGTTTGCAAAAATTTATATATTTTAAAATAACGGAGGTAAAGCTTGTCAAGAAACTGGTGGGACACCGGGTATATTATAGCCTATAATTATTAAAAAACATACTTTCTAAATCAATCATTTTCCACATGACATTAAATGTCATTAATTTTGCCGCTCTGCCACAATGGCCAGTCCAGGCCTGACATTTTTTCTATTAAAATGTGAACTTTGATGGATAATCTATAAATCGGCGTTTACACTTGTGCAACAGTGTCGCAGCAACAGTTTTGTAGCCAATCTACCGCACCCCTACTAATTGTTCTCTGCTACTTAAAGTACTTAAGATCTTCAGTCTCAAGCTGCTGAAGTTGAATTAAATTCAACTACAACTGTGTTATTTTTTATGTTTTTAAATATTTTTTTTTAATCTTCATAATGGAATTTTCAAATAAGTAATAAAAGAATCGCCACAAAGAACATTATAAAAACACATAGAAAAGAAGGTAGGATTAAACGCACAAATATTTTTGACGCAACACTGCAGCTAATTTAGTAGTGGTGCTGCAACAGTTTTATAGTCTGGAGCGGAACAGTCACACAGTTGTTCAAGTGTAAACGCTTCTTAAATTATTCTGTAAATATAATAAATAAAAACAATTATAATTATTGTAAATATAAAAATCATTATACTTTATTTACGCTAAAATTTGACTTTCTAAAACCAAATGTACGAAACATTTTTTTCCTAACGACATTTTCTCATCAAAGTACCTATCTAAAGTTGGGTAGTTAACTAAACTTAAACAATTTTATTGGTTATATATTTAGTTGCAGTTAATAAAATATTTGTTATAATCTACTTTTAAGTGAGGTATTAAAAAAAAATATATATTGAGTGGAACCACATAAAAATTAGATCAAAAAAGTAGAATTAAGTAGACATTGGATGGGCAAAATTTTTAAATGTTATTCGATTTGATGAAATTCGGAGTAGGTTTTTATGATAAAGAATATTTCGAAAAATTGTTTTGGAGGAACCATCCTAATGTACCTACAATTGTAAATATAATATATAATATACATATTTTAAATAAACTAAAGATGTGACAATCTCTTCAAAAAGTTTTTATTGAGATTTATATAAAACAGTATAAAGGGATATGTTTCTGCCCTTTTAAATATAGGGCTATCTAAAGGCTAATAGTTCAAATTAAAAACAAACCGAACAGTTATAATGTACAAGTACACAATCATATCGTCGGCTAAAAGCTCAATTTACCTAACTCCAATATGTCATATTTTTCAGAAGAAAACGATTTTAATCTTAATTCTAGCAACTTAAAACTTAAAGATTAATTTTTTTTATAAACATGTTTGAAATTTATTACTTATACAGTTATTATAGTTATTTCATACAAACTAAAAAATTTTTCTATAACATAACCTAAAATATATGTTAACTGATTAATCTGTATTTATCCACTAAAATAAATTAAAAACAAAAAATTTCAATTGTAAAATCAATTTCAATATTTATGATATTCATAGAACGGTTTTATAAGTATTATTATTTTCATAACAGACACATTTTAACATCAATTAATCACCAAGTATAGCTTTTTTAATTTAAAAATAAAACCGCAAGCAAAAGAAAGGATTCAATTGTTTTTTTAACGATTTGATTGGATAGCAACTTTTCTTGGATAACTAGATAAGTAATAACACAGTAAAAAGAAACATTTCTTGCAATTTAAAATTAAATATATTTTAATAATTTATTATACCTAATTAGTAACAAGCAAATAAAAAACATTGTATAATACACGGCCATCGGCTTCTAAAAACCTACTGTCGAAAAATTTAACTTTTCGCCCTTGTAATATAAATAACTATTTTGTGAAGCTACTGCAGTTTGTTTGTTTTTTACCCATTAGAATAAAGATATGTTTATTGTTAATGTAGTAAAGTTTCAGGTGTTTACAAATAAATTTGAATGCAGTAAAAAATAAAATGTCTTAAGATGACAATAAATGGCTCACCCACCTTAATATGACAAGACCGAATAATTTTTTCGACTAAGTCAAATCTTTAGTTTATTTAAAATTAACTTCAATATGCATATATGGATCACCAAACATATAATTTTTTGATAATTATTTTATTTAACTAAATAAAATCTATTTTTAGATTCACTTTATTACGTTGGTGAACAAAACAAAGATGGAGAATATGTATGTCCTTCATGTGGAAAATCATATAAATATAAAACATCCGTCTACACACATATGAAAAATGACTGTGGAAAGATTCCTAAATATTATTGTGCAATTTGTAATTTTACTTGTAAATTTCATCATGTTTTGCAAAGGCATAAAAATACTTTAGGTCATAAGAGGAAATGTTTATATTAATTAAAACAAGTCGTTAAGATATGTAACGCTACGCATTCTTCACAGTGGATGGTATATTGCCTTTCCAAATACCTAAACACAATTTAAAATTATTTAAAAAGCAAAATAAACCTTTGCTACTAACAAAAGAATATTTTTAGGCCTAGGTTAAGTAAAACAAAAATGTTAATAAAATTAATTAACTACCATGTGTATGAAAAAGTATACAGGCTAGTTGGGTCCAACGCGCCACGTGTAAGATTTAATATACACGCACAATAACATAGTCACTGTGCCTGGGGCGTCGAACTTTACAGCGAAAAAACAACCGCGAAGACCATTACCGCGCAGTCCATTACCGCGATCGCCATTACCGCGACAAGCCATTACCGCGCAGTTAATTACCGCGAACGGTCTTTACCGCGTATAACTTTTACAGCGAAAATCGTTATACATTATTTTTATTTTATGTAAGGATATTTCCCTGGGATTGATAGCAGTTTCGTTTGGTTAGTTTTGGTTTGGATTTTTATTGATAAAGTGGAACGTTTACTAAATGTACCCATATATCTGTATTTGGGTTTTTATGTGTGTGTTTTTTTTAAATTTATATCGACTCATTTGTATAAATGGCTGATTAATAATCAGTTTAGTACCAATCGTCATGTCGATCGAAATAATGAGAAGTGATAGGGGCAAGGATTTCGCTGTATATAAACATTTCATATACAGGAAAGAAAAGTCTGTTAAAAATAAAAAAATTGTAAGTGCGTAAATTACGACGTGCTTTTTTGCAAGGGGCGTTTGCATACTTCGGACGGAAATGTTTTAAAGGAAACTAGTAATTGCCAGAACCCTGACCCAGCAGATATATCAGTTAGAACTGTTTTCTGCAAAATATTTATTTATTTTTTATTTAATTTTTTTTCCTTCAAAAAAAAAAATTAAGAGCGCCGTAATGGTTTTCGTGGTAAAGTCCATGCGCGGTATTGACCCTTCGCTGTTATTTTCTTCGCGGAAATGGCCTTCGCGGTAAAGTCTATGCGCGGTAAAGTCAATGCGCGGTAACGGTGGCGCTGCAACGATTTCGTGGTAATGGAATGCGCTGTAAAGACCCCTACCCCCGTGCGTGTATGCACAGTTCATGGTGTATGCTTCAGAAGAATGCTTGGCATGGGTTTCTTATGGCGGGATGATTGGCCTAGCGTGAAATTACATGGCTTACTTAGCTGGAATGTTTGTAAAAAATGTTCAGAGAAGAAGGATTTCAAAAGAAAACACATATTTAGAAATTATAGAAAAAAGTGCCGTGGCCTGTTGGGCCCTTTTCCGAAAATGACATGGCAGTTAACGAGTTAAATCGAAAAAAAAAACTTTTCTGTGTAATCGTTTTAGTTAAAATACAAAATGTATTTGTTTTTTCGTATTTTTAGGTAGGATTGTTATGTATCTGTATTATTTATTAAAAATTTATAATTTTATATATTGTTTTTATTTAAAAAAAAAAATTGGTCACGCCCTGAAATTTTGAAAAGTCGGCCCAAATACATGTTTAGCTAATTTGTATTTTTATTATCTTCTGATTTATTTTTTTTACTAACTTTTGGTTTTATATTTGGAAATTTATAAATTATAGTTGGAAATATTTTTTTATTTTATTTAATGTTTAATAATAACACAGGCCTACTTTTTAAACCTGGTATCTAAAGGTTTTTGTGGTTTCTGAAACTGTCCATTGTTGAATAATCAAAATTGACGTTACTCAATTTCATTGAAATACAACCATAAAATACGTCATATTTCATTCGCTATTTTGAATTTAGAAATATTAAGAATTCACAAACATTTATAAGGTTCTCAGAAATTGCCTTTATACCAAATATTACCAAAATGGGACATTTAAAAAAAAAATTGGACAATCCTTGAGTCGTAGATTTATCAATATCATATTTAAAATCAGTAATGCCACAAATTGGTTTTAAACAAAAGTTCAGATTTTTGTCACAACTTTTATTCCTGGCAACCACGTTAAGGACTCAAGTGAAACAGCATTAAAAAAACATATGCACAAAAATTATAGACTATATTAAATCAAATTTAATGTACGCCTGTGTAATAATTTTTTTTGTTTAATTTATTTAACGTGAATTAACTCACTTTTTTTTCACTACTAGCTTTTAGAAGCCGGTTAGAAGAAGTCGGTTAAATAGAATATAACACATTACACGGGACAACACAAAATTTGACTTTGACTCTAAAGTATAAAATTTCGATAGTTTAGGTTACACGAAAAAAAATTATATGGCATAAAAAAGTTTGCTTTTGTATTTAGAAGACCGATTGAACGCTATTTTTCAAAATCTGTGGTATTATTTTTTATTGGAAGATAGAACCATCGAAATAAATTTGTTTATCATTTTTATTAAGTTTTACTATCAAAATAACTTACAAAAAAGTAGAAAATACTTTAAAAGTGTACACTCTTACTCTTTCTTTTATGCTCATAAGTACTTTCTCTCAATAAACCCCAGATATAGTCTCCCATCATGTTTTCATTGGCCAATACTTGATAACGTTAATATGTCCATTACATTTGATTCACTGCTTAATTAAAAATTGCTCACCTTCCAAACATCTTTTACAATAACTACAAGCAACATTTGGAGCCAATGGCTTGTCTTAATTCCGAACAGGATAGTCAAAATATGCTTCGTAGGCTTCACAGAGAACGTGAGATGTTTTTAGTTCATATTTCACGTCTCGAACTTAATAAATTGACCACATACGTAGCAAAATGCATCTGCATCATATTTACTTTCGCGATGCCATTTTAACGTTTTCTCGACATGTACAAAACACCTGATCGTTTGGATCGTTTATCACTTGAGTGCCATCTGGAGGCACTGCGTGAACGTAAAAACCCCACTCAAATCTTGCGGTATTTTTGAATGTATTTAAACTAATTGAAATTTATAAAAAAATATCGAAATGAGTATTATTACCACAATTATCACAAAAGCAAACTTTAAATCAAAAGAAGGTATTTTCTTTTCGTTTTTGTGCATAATGAACCGAAAAATCATAATAATCTTTAGGACAAAGAACAAAATTTTTTTTGTTGAGTCGTGTTATTTATCAAATAAATACTTACCCGTATATTTTCACACATGAAAACGCTGACTAGTACTGTCAACTTTTAGTTAATAAATAAATTTATTTGTTTTCAAAAACGGCGATTTCAAAAGTTACTTTTTTCGTGGTTAATCCAACGAATATTTTACTTTATTATTAATATAAAAATGTTAAAATAAGAATAAATGTGCTAGTAGTGAAAAAAAGAATAAAAAATAAACCATGGTAGAAAAGACTATTACAGCCTCTCTTATCCTCTATGCTATGCATCTCTGGATATAAAACGCTCGGCTATAAAATAGTCTTTTCTACCTTGGTATACAGGGTGTATTTGAAATTATGGTTTTCAACATTTTAGTATTTAATTTTTCGTCTTCAAACCTTGAAATTTTACTTTCAAATTAATTTTTCTCGAAAACGGTTAATCCTGTTACAACAAGAGTAACTTTTTTATGTATTTTGACCTGATTAATCATATTCCAAAAATAAAATTACAAAAAAATTATACAGAAAAAAGTTTGGCACAAAAAACTGATAAGGTCCCCCCGTTTCGTACGTTAAGAAGAAGATGGGCCTTATTAAGATTAATTTACATGCAAAACCCGGTTGCTATATTCCAAGGATTATTAAATAAAAAACGAATTTTTTAGCCACATTCAAAGGGGCTTAGCTACCTTACCTTAGCATTTTTAGGAAATTTTTCAAATTTTCTGATGTAGAATCACAACTTAAAATTGCGGACTCTATTCCAAATACACATGTGTAATTACAAATAATTTAAGTTTTAGGGGATTCACCAATCAAGTTTCAGTTTTTAAAAAATCTACCAATTACAGACACAGTTTAAACAGTTTTAATCTGTAAATTGACTTCTTAAAAATTATTTTGACGTTTCTTAAAAATTAAAACTATACCTGTGATTAGTAAATTTCTTAAAAACTGAGATAATTGATTTATTAAAAAATTAAAATTTACTTTAAAAAAATTGGGATTACAGGTTTTAGGACAGTGAAATAAAGTACCAAATTTACAGTATAATTTTTTGGCCGACGTTTCGAGGGTCTACGTGACTCTTTTCCTCAGGCTTTAATTATTCAATTGACTGTGCCAAATATTTTCTGGCTATTATAGCCATAGTATCAATTATTAATAACAATTTTATTCCACCAAAATTAACTTTAAAAAATAAAATCATCTGTCATTTCACTGTCCTAAAACCTGTAATCCCATTTTTTTTTTAAATAATTAAGAAGGACATAATGGATTTCTATATTAAAATTTATTATTTTTTTTAGTTTTTTTTTTATTTATTTTATTCCAGAGTTTTTAGAATTAGATATAATTTTACCGCCAAATTTAGAAAAATTATTATATCCATTAAAACACGAAAGAAAAATTAAAAATGAGTTAAGTCAAACGACTAACGAAGAATTATTGAATGTTGACGAGTTAAGTCTTGAGGCTCAATTTCCATGTACGCACTGTGGTAAAAAATACCGTTGGAAGTCGACAATGAGACGTCACGAAAAAGTTGAATGTGGTGGAAAACAACCGACGTTCCAATGTGCGTACTGCGTTTATAAGGCTAGACAGAAGGGAAACCTAGGAGTTCATATTAGAAAATACCATGGAAAAGACTTAGGATTTGTTAATGAAAACAACAATTTCATAAGTTTAGATAAAGGAAAAAAGAAATGCAACAAAGTCAAAAATAAAAAATAAACAGGACAATTTATTTACATATAGTCCAGTCAAATGATTGTAAATTGCAAAAAATGCACAAGGGCTGACAACACTGGTCGACAAATCTGAAGATTTCTCTAACTGAGATTCCAGACATAGGTTTATACTAATTTTGGGTCGCTGAATCCAAATCCGAAGGCCGTTTGTCTCCATCACCCCCAGATTGTTTTATATCATAAAAAAAGTTAAAATTAGGAAAATCGATTTTGTGTAATTACAAGAAAATGCTTAGACTTATCACATTAAAATTTAGTACGGTTAATAGTGATAATATAAGTTATTTATTCCCCTACTTACCCAAAAATACAATTGTGTGTATGTCAGAGGCGTGCGTTCTAAAGTGTTTCTGTAATATATTTCTCCAACAAAATTTATGTTTAAGAATTTTACAATTTCGATAAAAAATTATTATTTATTGATTAATTTTACGTAAAAAACATGTTGGACGTTTTGATCAAAGGTCAATAGTTTTCGAGAAAAATAGTTTTAAACATATCTGTGCAAGTTCAGTTCAGCGCCTCAAAATACATAGGAAAAAAAACTATTGACCTTTTATTGTGTGGCTAGGATATTTTTTTTTCTTAAAAATCGGGGTGGGGTAAGGGGGTGAAATGGGGTTAAAATTTATTTTTATTTTTTTTTTCAATTTATTTTTCGTTAAAACGAAAAAAGACACTTTTTTCGGAATTTTTTTTTTTTTATTTATTTATTTATTTTTATTTTAATAAACCTAGACCTATTATAGATAATACTTTCTCCTATAATAGGAGAAAGTATTATCTTGTTGGCAGCAGTTTTTTTCTTAGTGGAACTTGCAGAGATATGTTTAAACCTATTTTTCTCGAAAACTATTGACCTTTGATCAAAAGGTCCAATATGTTTTTTACGTAAAATTAATCAATAAATAATAATTTTTTATCGAAATTGTAAAATTCTTAAACATAAATTTTGTTGGAGAAATATATTACAGAAACACTTCAGAACGCACGCCTCTGACATACACACAATTGTATTTTTGGGTAAGTAGGGGAATAAATAACTTATATTACCACTATTAACCGTACTTAATTTTAATGTGATAAGTCAAAGTTTTCTTGTAATTACACAAAATCGATTTTCCTAATTTTAACTTTTTTTATGATATAAAAAAATCTGAGGGTGTGTAACAGTGCTGTGGGACTGTTACTTTGTTTTTTTTAATTTGTCGTATAACTTAGTCTATCCGACATATGTTAAATATGATTTATGTTGAATTTATTTGTTGACATGGCTTATTAATATGAAAGAACAGTTAATTATCCGTTTATTAATAAAAGCTTACCTTATTATAATGTTTGAATCACTTTTCCTTAGTAAAATTAACATTTTTCAGAAATGTTTTGTTTTTTATAACCTCAAAAATTTGCACAATTTTGTATACATTTTAAGTAATTCCTTTTGAACTCATTTTATTGGACTAGTACGTTGTTTTCTTTGATAAACACATCATTTTCATGTAAAAATACTTTAAAATTTCATTCAATAAAATATTCAATGTTTTGGTTGATTGTCAAAATCCTAATGTCGGTAATTCAGGAAATCTTTTGTATCGTATGAAATATTTTTGTTTAATTAAAGTTGTGATTACAATTATTATGAAATTCTTACAGTTTGTCGAGTATTTTCGTTAATTTATAATTATTAGATACTTTTGGTAATTAATTAATTGTATTTTATGAAAATAGAAATAACTGCCATCTAGGTATTTTCGTTTTGACTAAAATCGAAGTTCTACTAGTTTACTACATTTACCGATATTTACAGGGCTTGCTATTTTGTTAATAACTGAAATTAATTAAGAAACCAATTATTAATTGTATTTTATTAATTGTACATGTTTGTTTTATAATTGGAAACATATTGGTTCAATTATAATAACAAAATAACGTATAATTGTTGGAATTTGAGATTTATATTTTTAAGCGCCCTCTTTAAAGGAGTGACGTCATGCGTGCGCTACAAGCTAAAATTCGTACTGCGTTTTCTCTCAGTCAAATTTTAAACATATCTCAACGCACGTGTGTTTGGGGTTAAATTACTGATGGCCGATATACAACCTTAAGGTAATTGAATTTTAATTGTTTTAATTGAAAATATAGTAAAAGAATGTTTTATTCTTTTTCAGGCCGGTTTTTAAAGTTTTATTCAGTTAGTATCAGTTATATCAGTTTTATTCAGTTAGTATCAGTTAGTATCAGTTTTATTCAGTTTATTCGGTTTTTATTAGTTTTATACTTTTTAGTATTCTTAGTATCAGCATTTTTAATGTACTACTTTTTGAAATTTCACCGCAACCACATGTATTTCAAAATGTCGTCGTAAAAAAAGGAAATACTTTTCTTTAATTTTTACAAACAAATATCATTCATCCAACGTTTATTAATGGAAATAACTATTTTTAATACATCCTTTGATGAGTATTAAATATATTTTCAAGAAATATACATCAAATTTAGCGAGAAATCATCTAGTTTATCAAGACAAGGAAATCATTAATCTTTTTGGAAATCCGTATATATTTTAATCATCCTTTGCCGTCAAAAGCAGATGAATACGTAATATTGCATGTTTTGAATCTGGAAACCAGAATTGGAGAATATTTATGGAATTTTGTCATATTTAAGCGTACACTGGTTGACAAATTTTGCTCCGTCAGTTCATGGTTTATCATCGGAAAATCTCAGAATTGGATCCAAGGATTATAATTCAGGTCGTAAACATTTTTATTATTATTAATTTAAGTATCTGTGTTTTATGAAGATTTGCCATTTTTCATAAAATACCCATATTTTGTCACAATTTAAATTTTGCATAATCATTACTCATGAACATTTTTAAAGAAACATTTAACTGTCAAATTTTGTAATCTTACGAAAATATTCAATTTATTTAATATAAACTCATATGTCAATCTAAATTTAATTTGTTTTAATATAACCCAAACTTTCATATGATATAAACATTTTTCCTAAACTTTACTTATTTTGATAAATATAGTTTTAAGTCCAAAATTAATTATATATAAAAAATCCCACATATGACAACCCCAAAAGTAAGAATCTCTCTGCTGAGCTAGTTGTGCAAGTGTAACCAACTTTCCAACAGTTCTGTGAATATTATTTTACCATCAGAATAATATTTACATAACTTGGCTTTAATTATCAAAATATCACCCTGTGGTATACGTTTGGCACGCTAAGCCGTTGTTGCGTTATACAATTGGCCCCCAACGTCATATTTTTGTTGCGTTATACAATTGGCCCCCAACGACATATTTTTGTCACGTTATACAATTGTAATTTTGTCATTTTTTTTGTCACAATTGTGTCACGTTTTAAAATTGACAAGTGTCATTTTTTTGTCATAATTTTGTCATTTTTTCGCCGTTTGTCATAATTTGCCACAGCTGTCATAAATTGTCATTTGAAGTTTTTGGGTGAACCCCTCCCTTTTTTTGATATTTTTGATAGTTTTGTCAAATATTGTCATTTATTAATTTTGGATTTTTTTTGGTGTTTTTTGTAAAATTTTGTAAACTTGCAAATTTTTATGAAAAATATTTTTTTGTGAACTTTATTTTTCTGGCGCTCAAAATTCTATCTTTTTTTAATTTTGTTAGGAAAAATAAACGTATGAAAGTGGGATATATTTGAAAAAATATATATTTAACCTAAAAACAGAATCTGATCATTTTTTTATGCTTAGATTTGTGTAATATTTCTGATTTTAATTTTGTCAAGTTAAAAGCCTAAATTTTTGTGGTAATTGGTGCCTGCTTTTGGTTTTTTTCTGGCTGTATACTGATGTTATACGGGGAAAATAATCAGGGAGATATTTTTAGTGTGCACATACTACGGTTTTTTTTGCATTCGGTGCCAGTGTATTTGAGCACGGTGTAAGATAATGTTAGATTAGCTTTGACAAAAGGTCACTTTTATTTGCGTGAAAAATCAGTAATTTTATACAAGTGCTGTTTAATTTGAGCAATCTAGTATATTTGTTTAGATTCACACACATTGTTTTTTTTGTGTGTTTGAGATATAGTTGAAATTTGATGCCTGTTTTTTTTGGTTTTTAGGTTTGATCACTCCTAATCCCAAGAAACAGTAAAACTTTTTTGATAATTAACGTTGTCCTGTAGTTATTTTTTGGATTATTCCTTAAAATAATTTGTGTTTTGTATTTTTTGGAACTGATCATTCCTACACAAAAGTTTATACGTAAACTTTAGCTTAGGTTTATTTGTTTTTTTTTTTAGCAATTTTGGTTGTTGAAAAAAAATATTTTTTGTTTGGGTTTTCTTTTTCTTTTTGAGAAAAGGAATAAAATTTTTTGTTATCCTGTTGCCCAGGATCTGCTTTGCAGAAGAGGCGTCGAAAACCTTTGTTTTCGTGCAGAAGAAAAAAAAATAAAGAAAAATATTTTTGCTATATTAATTTTTTTTTTAGGTTCACATAGATATTTTAAAATTTAAAAACTTTTCACATTTTTCAGTTTAATTTTTTTTTCTTAATTTTTTGTGGGAAAAAGTGAGAAGACATTTAACTTTGAGTTAAAGTCTTGGGTTTTTTTATATTATAAATCTTTAAAGATTTTTGCATTTTCTTTCAACCAGGATTACTCAAAAAAATATATCACTTTAATTATATTACTTTTATTAATTCAATTTGTATTCTGTATTTTTAGTAAGAAATGGAGCCAGATCTGCTATTTTCTGATGAAATAGACTATGAACTGTTCATACGAGGTCAGCGTACTGATATCACCAATGCTAAGAAATGTGCAATGCTACGAGTCTATCTAGATGCTGAAAAATCTGAGAATCGGATTGTAGGTATGCCTTCCACTTTATTGATCGATCCTGAATTTGATGTAATTTTCGAAAAATTAAACTTATTGAAAGAATATATAGAAACTTATAGAGATACACGTTTAAATTTTAAGAAAGTAGAAACTAAACTCATACATTTAACTTTTAGAGTAAAAAGATTAGTGGTTCACACTCCTGATCACATTCTTAAAAAGAATGAGGCTATAGAAATCTTAAAGTCAATTATTTCCGATTTTATTACAAAAACTACGGGTCAAGTTTTTCGAGATTTAGTAGAATTCTTTGAAAACCCAGATAGCACAGCAACGCATAATCATGACGTAACTATTTTAACTCGAACATTACAAATTCTTAACGATTCAAATCAAATTTCAATTCAAGAACCTTTAGTAAATCAAAATACTCAAGAGGTTAATCGAACTGCAAATAATTCACCTTTAGTAAATAATTCTCCAACTTTAAGTAACCAAAATCAACCTTCGGTTCAATTTGTTAGTCAACCAAATAGTCCAAATTTTGTTAATAGTCCAGTTGTTTCGCAAATAGATCAACATTTAAGTAGTCATGTAAATTATACTGATCACAATAGTCATATAGATCACAATAATCAAATAAATGCGCATCATAGTACTAATATACAAGTAAATCCGAATCCAGTAAATAATCACAATGTTTTTAGTTCAAATAATCACAATTCACAAAATTATATACCAATAATTTCTAATCAACCAACACATCAGTTAAATAATCAAAATTTTAATCAGAATTTTAGTAATCAACCTTTTTCTAGTAATAGTCAATTTTCGAATAGACAAATGCCTAGTGTTCCTATTCAATCTAGTCTTGTTCCGAATAGTCTAAGTACTAATTTATATTCCTCCAGTTCTTTACCATATAATAATTTTCAAATTTCTAAATGGAATGTTTATTTTGATGGCCAATCTAGTAATTTAAATTTATTTCTAGAAAGGATCGAAGAACTTTGTTTTAGTAGAAACGTTAGTAAAGATATTTTATTTAGAAGTGCCATAGAATTATTTAAAGATCAAGGGTTAATATATTATAGAGCAATCAGAAATCAAGTATCAAACTGGGATGAGTTAGTTCAAAGATTGAAAACAGATTTTTTACCAGTAGATTATGAACTTATGTTATGGGAAGAAATAAGAAGTCGAACTCAGGGTTCTGATGAAAAAATTATTGTCTATATTTCCTGTATGGAAAATTATTTTGCCCGTTTAATTAATCCCCCCTCTATTTCTCAAAAGTTACATATTATAATGCGGAATTTTCAACCATTTTACCAAGTACAATTAGCAATGTTTGATATTCAAAATTTAGATCAATTAAAAGTTTATGCAAAGCGTTTAGAAGATGCTAGACAAATTTCACGTAAATTTCAAAATCCAGTATTTAATAGTACAGCTATAAATCCAGATTTATTTTATAAAAAATCATTTACAAAAAATAAAATTCATGAATTAAATATAAATACAAATAATGAAAATAATGATTTATTAACTTTTGAAGATAATTCTCCAGAAAATATTGATACAGCTTTGGATCAATCAGAACTTAATTTAGAAGCTATTTCTATAGAAGAACTGCAAAGTCGTGGTGTCTGTTGGAACTGTCAAATGTTAGGACTTTTATCTTTTAATGAAGGAGACATAGTCTATAAAGAAAATAAAATTTTGTCCGATAGTAGTAAAGGATTTAATGCTAAATTAGCCCCTAAATTTATTAAATGTGTGGTTAAGAAAAAATTGTCACCGTTAGTATATAATTTGGTGGATGAGAATAATAAGAATTTGGGTAATTGGCATGTAAAATCGTTAAAGCCATATTATAATCCTGGCATAACTTAAAAGAATGAAAAGAATCTTATATTCTTTTAGATAATTTGATCTAAGAGAATGTAAAACAAAAGAAAAAAAAATATTTTTAGATTACTATGATCTATATGGGTTTCAGTCATTTTTTTTTATTGTTTTTTTTTTTCACGTTCAACTGACGTGTAACAGTGCTGTGGGACTGTTATTTTGTTTTTTTTAATTTGTCGTATAACTTAGTCTATCCGACATATGTTAAATATGATTTATGTTGAATTTATTTGTTGACATGGCTTATTAATATGAAAGAACAGTTAATTATCCGTTTATTAATAAAAGCTTACCTTATTATAATGTTTGAATCACTTTTCCTTAGTAAAATTAACATTTTTCAGAAATGTTTTGTTTTTTATAACCTCAAAAATTTGCACAATTTTGTATACATTTTAAGTAATTCCTTTTGAACTCATTTTATTGGACTAGTACGTTGTTTTCTTTGATAAACACATCATTTTCATGTAAAAATACTTTAAAATTTCATTCAATAAAATATTCAATGTTTTGGTTGATTGTCAAAATCCTAATGTCGGTAATTCAGGAAATCTTTTGTATCGTATGAAATATTTTTGTTTAATTAAAGTTGTGATTACAATTATTATGAAATTCTTACAGTTTGTCGAGTATTTTCGTTAATTTATAATTATTAGATACTTTTGGTAATTAATTAATTGTATTTTATGAAAATAGAAATAACTGCCATCTAGGTATTTTCGTTTTGACTAAAATCGAAGTTCTACTAGTTTACTACATTTACCGATATTTACAGGGCTTGCTATTTTGTTAATAACTGAAATTAATTAAGAAACCAATTATTAATTGTATTTTATTAATTGTACATGTTTGTTTTATAATTGGAAACATATTGGTTCAATTATAATAACAAAATAACGTATAATTGTTGGAATTTGAGATTTATATTTTTAAGCGCCCTCTTTAAAGGAGTGACGTCATGCGTGCGCTACAAGCTAAAATTCGTACTGCGTTTTCTCTCAGTCAAATTTTAAACATATCTCAACGCACGTGTGTTTGGGGTTAAATTACTGATGGCCGATATACAACCTTAAGGTAATTGAATTTTAATTGTTTTAATTGAAAATATAGTAAAAGAATGTTTTATTCTTTTTCAGGCCGGTTTTTAAAGTTTTATTCAGTTAGTATCAGTTAGTATCAGTTTTATTCAGTTTTATTCAGTTAGTATCAGTTAGTATCAGTTTTATTCAGTTTATTCGGTTTTTATTAGTTTTATACTTTTTAGTATTCTTAGTATCAGCATTTTTAATGTACTACTTTTTGAAATTTCACCGCAACCACATGTATTTCAAAATGTCGTCGTAAAAAAAGGAAATACTTTTCTTTAATTTTTACAAACAAATATCATTCATCCAACGTTTATTAATGGAAATAACTATTTTTAATACATCCTTTGATGAGTATTAAATATATTTTCAAGAAATATACATCAAATTTAGCGAGAAATCATCTAGTTTATCAAGACAAGGAAATCATTAATCTTTTTGGAAATCCGTATATATTTTAATCATCCTTTGCCGTCAAAAGCAGATGAATACGTAATATTGCATGTTTTGAATCTGGAAACCAGAATTGGAGAATATTTATGGAATTTTGTCATATTTAAGCGTACACTGGTTGACAAATTTTGCTCCGTCAGTTCATGGTTTATCATCGGAAAATCTCAGAATTGGATCCAAGGATTATAATTCAGGTCGTAAACATTTTTATTATTATTAATTTAAGTATCTGTGTTTTATGAAGATTTGCCATTTTTCATAAAATACCCATATTTTGTCACAATTTAAATTTTGCATAATCATTACTCATGAACATTTTTAAAGAAACATTTAACTGTCAATTTTTGTAATCTTACGAAAATATTCAATTTATTTAATATAAACTCATATGTCAATCTAAATTTAATTTGTTTTAATATAACCCAAACTTTCATATGATATAAACATTTTTCCTAAACTTTACTTATTTTGATAAATATAGTTTTAAGTCCAAAATTAATTATATATAAAAAATCCCACATATGACAACCCCAAAAGTAAGAATCTCTCTGCTGAGCTAGTTGTGCAAGTGTAACCAACTTTCCAACAGTTCTGTGAATATTATTTTACCATCAGAATAATATTTACATAACTTGGCTTTAATTATCAAAATATCACCCTGTGGTATACGTTTGGCACGCTAAGCCGCTTTTGCGTTATAGGTGATGGAGACAAACGGCCTTCGGATTTGGATTCAGCGACCCAAAATTAGTATAAACCTATGTCTGGAATCTCAGTTAGAGAAATCTTCAGATTTGTCGACCAGTGTAATTTAAAGGATAATAGTGGTTGATAACGTAAAATATTATTTTCGTGTGACCCTGCACAAAGAAATTCGGTTAGTGTGTCAAATTTTTCATATATATTTTTTTGTCGGATTCTTAGGTACCTAAATAACTTTTTACCAAAGAATCCTACAAAAAAATAAATAATAAAAATATTAAACACTATCCGGGTCTCTTTGTGCAGGGTCATATATTATGAATTTTCATAGGTATTTTTGTATTTTGAGCGTGGAGCAAACGACTTTGAGCGCCCTCTGTAACGTACCACAATACCTATGAAAATTCATTATATGGAAAAAATATAAAATTTCAAGAGCTACAAGTTTGCTCAGAACTTGTTAATATAATAAAAAAAATAATCCAAACAAAAATTGTTGAAAATTGGTAATATTTATTTTGTCGTAAAATGCATATTTACCGAGATAACCGTACTCACTCCTTAAATTCTTGATGGCAGACACCCCTTACGCAAATTACCCGATGAAAAACTAACTATCCTTTAAAATATCAGCCCGTGTGCATTTTTTGCAATTTCAACATAGGAATTCCTCGTTATTTGACTGGACTGTAGCCGACTAATAGGCGTTTATGTCATGTGCACGCCTATTTATTATATTTTTTCAATTCTTTTTTTTATCAACGAGATAGGGTAACTGTGTTCATAACACTTTTTTTTTTATTTTAATAATTTTTACTTAATTTTTCAGGGTTACTAATAATACCAGTTTTTTTACCTCAAAAACGCAAATATTGCATTATTGATCAAAATGGAAAATACATAATTTTTTAATCATCAGTTTTTTAGAGAAATCAAATAAGCATAAACTTTTGATTTTAACGATACACTGAAAAAAAGGATCTGGTTGAGGCAAGTGATCAATAGTTAAATACGAAAAAACCACAGACTAACATCTCTACTCTAAATTTCTCTACTCCCTAACATCCCTACTCCATAACATCCCTACTCCACAACAACTCTACTCCGTAACATCTCTACTCCATAACATCTCTACTCCGTAACAACTCTACTCCGCACTATATGCACTCGATTAGCCACTTGTCTTAACTCAAATGAATATTTGTGATCCAAACGAAAAAGTCACTGTCAAATATGAATTTAATTTATTAATTACTTACTTATTAGTGCATATTAAGAGTACGCGGTCATTGTGGCTTTTGGAATAATTCATTTATGATTGTTCTAGATTTGAATTTAAAGATAAACGTTTTCTATAAAAAAAATAAAATAATCTAGAAGAAGAAGATTCTTTGTTCTTTGAACTGCTCATTTATTATTAAGTGGCTAATAAATTCCTTATAGTGTGGAGTTGTTACGGAGTAGAGATGTTACGGAGTAGAGTTGTTGTGGAGTAGGGATGTTATGGAGTAGGGATGTTAGGGAGTAGAGTAATTTAGAGTAGAGATGTTAGTCTGCCGAAAAAACAATGTTTCTGGTTGCTGCAACCAGAAATCTGGAAAGGACGATAAGACAACTGTTGTGCTTACCAAATATTTGACACTGAGAATTCGTTATTGTAGAAATACTAAACGTTTTTGCCTATTTGGAACCTCAGGCAACATTTTTTATTAAATACAAGTTGTTACAGTAAAAAATAACGTTGTTCTGTTATGTTGTTATACTGCAACAACTTGTCATTATTAACAAATGTTGCCTGGAGTTCCAAATAGGCAAAAACCTTTACCTTTTACTACGATAACTAATTCTCAGTAGTAATATCATAAGTGCATGTTGAATTATCGATAATTTTTTACTGTATTAAAAAAATATTTTGCTTGGCAATTGTTTGAGTGCATTTTTAGTGTTACGAAATTTACCGCAGGTCGAGGAATTTTGACGAAAAATGCACGAAAACAATTTCCTTAAGCAAAATGTTTTTTATGTACAGTAAAAAAATTATGTATAATTCAACATGCACGAATGGTATTTTGAAAGATTATTTCAAAAAAAAAAATAAGGTAGTATAAAATTTTACCATGTTTAATGTTGTTTCATATTTAAATTAAAAATTTAAGAACTAAACAACAATATTACTTTACAACTATAATTAAAATTTTAAATCTCAAATTTGCCTCGCTTTTTAAAACCACGATGTTCACTTGTTCACGAATGTTGCCAAGTCTAAACTTTTCTTGAGGGATATTTTATGCTTGAGATTATACCAAAAAAATAGTTGTTATCATATATTTTAGCATTTAAATAAAAATCTTTGCTGTTTTTGTTTAAAAAGTTTAGTTTTCAACTGAAAAGAAATAAAATAACGGTTGTTTCCACCGGTAAAAAAAAACAATTTGCGATCGGTTTATAATAAAGTTTGGCAACGCTGTACTGGTACCAGCTCAGTCATTTGATGTTTTGATTTCCGTAATTTAAAAGAAGTGAGTGGCCTGTTTTTAATACCAAGATTGAATTAACTAAATTAAAATTTATGAATATCAGTGATTTAAAGCTTTTAAGATGGAAAGTGCATAAAATATAATATATTATTGGTAATAAAATAAGCATTTATATTTCTTATCAATAAAAATAAATCAACTAAAGGTAAGCTTCCCAAAATTAAAACAAATTTTGCAAAAGTATAACATTTATTAAGATGTCAGTAACTGTCAGTTTCTTGTTTTGATAGTAACCAAGTGATAATTAAAAATGTGCAAAATTTATCTTATTCATTTTGATCTGATTGGCCAAGAAACTAAAAATGTAAGGTTTTGATCTCCCTATATATTGTTTGTGAAATAGTCGGTGAAATCTATATTTTGTTTCTGGTAACTACAAAAAGTTTTGTTGTTGTCCTTGCTAGATTTCTATCTGCAGAATTATTATCATTTGTTAGCAAGTATATTTATTAATCCATTTCCTTAAAAAATACACGAGTGTCTATTTTAGAAAACTGATATTATTTCTGGTTTGATCAAATAATTTTTGTTTGCTAATAAGATTTATTTAATGCATTTAGTGCAAAATAGGGTAGTCGTCTTCGTTTAAATTCACTCACTTTTTTCTTTGAAGGTCATTCGAAGACTATTTTTATAGTGGTATACCTGTGTTTCTAATTTCAACTGTATATTATAGAGGAGTTCGGGTTGAACGATTTTTAAACTTCATTGCTAACTTTATGTCAGTTGTCACCAAATATTGTTCAATGAAAGTTGCCAGGAAGTTAGCAAAGAAGTAAAAAGAGTAAAAAGTTTGTTCAATTAGAACGCTCTTAAAGTAACGATTTTGTTTGACGTTTCATAATTAATTTAACTTTTAAGGTTTTAGTTGGCAGTTATATTTGCAACTATCAACAGATATAACCTTAAAATTCAACTTAAAGAGTCGTCCATTGGGAACTATTCACTAATATAAACTAATGTACGCATATTAACGTATATTAACTTCAGAACAACAAATATGAATTGCTCCCCTGAGGCGCTTACTGCCCTAATGGATATAAATAATCAAAAAATATATTTATACATAAATCAAAATAGATAAAATAAAAAACTAAAATGGACCACTATTCCCAAACCTCGGTGACACCCGGTATGAAGAATAAATTATAATTTAAGCAATATTTAATATTGACTCATTTTAGATTCTTCTTTGAATTATTTTCTTGTTTTTTTTTTAACTAAAATACACTATTTATTTATTATTTTGTTAAATCACTGATTTGGACTTTTTATATATATATATATATATATATATATATATATATATATATATATATATATATATATATATATATATATATATTATGCACCTAGTATGAGAGTTCGCATAAGTGGTGCATATAATTTTTTTTTTTACTACCTAAAGCTAGTAACTCCAAATATCAGTTAAAAGTGTAGTTTAATAGTATATTATGCACCTAGTATGGGAACTAAGCCTTTAGTGTTCGAGACTGAAGTTTTCTTGCTGAGACGGAGTCGATTACTTAACAGATTTTATTGTTTGTCAAGGTATACAACGGTAGATAATATGTAAGCTAGCACTTAATTAGGTAGAAGAAAACATATATTTTTGTTATTTTTTATTTTATTTATAACTAAAGTTTTTTAATAAATATTATGTTTATTCTTTCTACTGAAACTAAATTATTGATTACATTAGTAATTATGCAGTTACTTATTACAGTTGGTTAAGAATGTATTATAAATATTATTTTTGATTTTATAAAAAATATTTAGGATAAGGAATTTATTAAGTTTATGAAAAAATTATATTTTATTTAAAAGTTATTTTAAGAAATTTTATTTTTTTTTTATGAAGATTGGTAAGGTAAAATAACTATAAATGTTTAATTATTCTTTTTTATTATTTTTATATTTAAGAATTCTAAAATTAAAAGTATTGAAATATACATTTTTTTTTCAAATAATTTCTTCCGATTTTATCACATTTCTCGACCTTTCCGAAGTATTTAAGACTTTACATTTATCTACATAAAACGTTATGAAGTGCAAAAATGCGCAAAAAATATAAAAATTATGAATGAATTTTTGCACAAATACATGGCTTTCTAAAATTTTGAAAATTTTTAAAATGGGAAAGCAACATAATAAATTGTATAGTCAGTGGCATACTGATCATTGTGGCAAGTGCCCCCTGCAGGGCCCTGACCTTTAAATAATAATTTATATATTTAAAATGAGGGCCTTTTTTTAGTCATAATTATTGAAGGAAATCATGGCTGGTTTGAGACAGCATCTGCCTTTATAAGTTTTTAGTTTTTACTAAGTTATTGATTTTAATTCTACAACATTCTTAATTTCTTTATTAAAATATTATGCTTAATAGTATCAAACGCTTTACACATGTCCAGCGATATCAGCTCGCACTTAAATTTTCTCCGTGTCTGAATTAGAACGCAGTGACTAATGCCTAAAACGTATTATGCTGCTCTCGTATAAGGGATTCCCCTCAGATGAAGTTACGCGAACCGCACCAGAATCGGTATGATCCTCGCTTTTTACCGTACGGATAATAAATTATCTATTTTTAGTTGAATGTCTATTACGAATTGCAGTTGAGTAGGTGTTCCTGCACTTATGAAAGCTGTATCCAAGTAATTAACAACAGTATTTGTATTCCATTTGGACTTTTTTTTTAAGTTTTTTTTTTAAGTCCAAATGTCACAATATAACTTTCAATATGACAGTCAATTATATCTAGTAGTGTACTGGATCCAGTCCATCGACAACAAAAAATATGTTCACACATTTTAACACTATTTCAAAGGTACAGAAAAAAATCCCCAAACAAAATCCAGAAAAACATGATAACTAATTTTACTTTAGTTATTTAAATCATAAAGTAAACGTTAATTTGGAATTTTGGATTTTCATTTTGATGCTTTCATTATTTACTTATGAGTGTCCGAACATGAGCATTTTTAGCTAATGTAAAAATTTTAAAACCATATTTATCGAAACTGACAAAAGCTAGAGATAATTTTTAAACAGATTTGTAATCAGAGAAAAATATACTATAAGATTAGTCAATTTCTACTTGCAATATGATTAAACTGTTGCAGAGTTTGCTGAGAAACTTTTACCATTACATAAGAAACAGACAAGATATCGATTTTGCTAAAAGTGGTTATATACTAAGGTAGCCCTACAATAAGTGTATGCAAATTCGCAAAAGGTGCTTTAATTTTGAACCCTATTTTGCCTTCAGAAGATGTGTGATGAAAACTTAATGGCAAGTCCAGATCTCATTTCGGTGTTGAGTTGTGAACTATAGCAAGTTTTTGAGTGTACGTGGTTTTTCCCAAACTTATTACAAATTTACCAATTTTCCGACAGTTATAGAAAAAATGATATACACTAACATTATTAAATTATTCTCAGCATCTAAGCTAGAATATTATTATACGGTAGTTTCGAATTAAAAAAAAAATCACGTTTTTTGTAGACACGATAACTCAAGAACGAATAATCCGATCGACTTGAAATTTTCAGGAAGAATCAAGCTCTACGAGGGGAAGATCCCTATTGTTTTTGAAAGTAATCCCCCTCAAAAACAATAAGTTATGGGGGGTTAAACTTTTGAAATATCAAAAAAAGCTGAAAGAAAATTCCCAATAACGTTAGTTTTTCAGGAAAAATTAGGTTTGTTATAAGGATCTGTTCGGTCATCGCTAATCATTCTTAATTATTATTTAGTTTCCTTAATAAGTTATTATTACTTTTATTTGAGGTTCTAATTTGGCAATACGCGACTTAGTTTTTTGTTCTTTAATCTTTGTCGCGATATATATTTGTCTCTTTCTGTCTTTCCCCGCACCCTGGACTAAGGAAGACAGATTAGTACTGCTATACTCACGAAATGGAAAGTATGCCTCCGCCTCGCGTATATTAAACTCCGTATGTGCTTAACCACGCTTTCGTTATTATATCGCTTTTATGTGACTTTTGGATTTACTGCATAATACAGAGGCCCTCATCACCAATGCAATCAATGGAAGATCTACCGTCACGACGATAGATTAAGCAAGGTAGGAAAGAGAAACTCATTTATTATATTCATTTTCGCCCTTTCTTGCTATGCCATAAATTCACCTCCAAAGCCACCAAACATACCTGAACCACCAAAACCTATGAAGCTACTCAGATGCTAAGTACTTATACAGTCTTTATCAAACAGGATCAATTTTACCAATTTTGAATGTAATCCCCCCAAATACAAAAAATTATTGGGGGTTAAACTTTTTTAAAAAATAAAAAAGAGTAGGTATCATTTTCAAAAAAATTTTATTCAAAATTTTTTGTTTATCGCAAAAATAAAATAAAAAAAAATAAAAATTTTGAAACTTTTTTTGAAATTATTTTTTTCAATTTTTTTTTGTAATTTTCAAATAAAACTTTATTGCATTACATAAACATGCAAACGTTTCACCTAATATTTAGGCATTTTCAGGGCTAAAAAGACATAGGATTTATAAAGATTTTTGGATATAACTTAGACATAAATTAATTTTTTTGGAAAAAAAAATAAATAACCAATTAAAATAAAAAAAGTAATTAATAAATAAAAAAATTATTAAATTATAACAAACAAATTAAACAAAAACATTGCATTAACAAACAAAATTAGCACTGAACATTTTTCAACAGGAGAATACTGTATACAGTATAGAACAATTAATGACTGATTTTTTTTTAAGTATATATTATTTTATTTTAGATAAACCATTCATTTGCCGTGTTTGTCGGAAATCGTATAAACAATCTTCTTCGTTATACAAACATAAACGACACGAATGTGGAAAAGTGGCAAAATTTAAATGTCCCTACGTAGGCTGTAAATTTAATTCAAAATTAAAAGGGAATCTTACTAAGCATCTTGCAAACCAGCACCAAGACGAGTTTGGAGAATATAATTAATGTTTATTTAAAAAATGCAAATAGTGAAAATAAATAGTTTTCAACAAGATTCACTTTTTAAAAAATACCTTTCTTGGAAAAATATTAAAAAAAAAAAACGAAATTATGCTTTTTAAACACATTAACCCCACAAAACCTCCCTTATACTTACATATCGTCGGCTTAAAGTGTTAAACTGCTAACTTCACTTTTGGATGAATTGTTTTTGATACCGTTCAAAAGAGGGCGCTTAGTTACACCATCTCAGAAAAATAGGTAACCCTAGATAGATAGATAGATAGATAGATATATTTATTGTTTCCAAAATTTATACAATTTTATAACAATGAGTGAGGTATACATTAGAATTTATGAATAATACTATGAGAAAAAAAAATACATATTTTTTGTGATGAATGAAAAAAGAAAAAAAAGTAAATTAAGTAATAAAGTTAACAAAAAGAAAGTACACTTAATTATAGAAACAGAATTAAGAAAAAAAAACTATTCGTTTAGTATGAATCATCTTAGTTTTAAAATATTAGTAAAAAAAGAAAGTAGTTGGCTTAGATTATCTAGGTCTATATTTTCCAGGACACGTACTAGGTTGTCAATTGTGTTAATATTTAGTATTTGAGGTGTTCGGAATTCATTATAAATCGGACACTACTAAAAGGTGATATAAGGATTCTTTTTTGTGCATATTGCAGCACGTACAAACTTCCTCCGTATTGATAACATAGAGTATGTTTCTAATGGTAAATCTTAGAGAGTCCCTACCACACAGACGTAACTGACTTATGAATCTAGTTTTGAATATTGGAATTCTAAGCAAAAGGTAGTTATTAACTATTTGACGCAAGGAAAAGGCAGTGTAAATGGGCGAAAAATTGCTTGTAGAGACTCTGGCGACATCAGCTCGGTATAAAAAGTCGGAGTACCTCTCGATTAGTCGTTTTTTTTTCTGTTTTTATTGTGAGGTAAGAGAGGTTGGACCAAATATCTAATGCATCTATTTTAACAAAATATTCTCGGATTTGCTTGGCCCAGTTATATTTTTTATCTTTATTAGGGTTATTTTGTTGCAGTTGAAATAGTCGATTGAAGCAAATTCTAGGGTACCGATTTTCATCCATAGAAAATATATTTTCTAGCCAAGCTAGTGTATTCTTAAAAATTGTAAGCTCGACCTTCTTAATACCTGCTTTAAGGCGTACCAGATGATCAGGAGAGATTTAGAGGATCTAGTATATCTGGATATCGTGTACCCCAGACAGGCAGACAGTGAGAAATGGTACTAGCTACCATTGCGTTATAAAGGTGGATACGTGTAGTCCAACTGTCAATTTTAGTCTTAGCCATTAGGGATAGAACAGCACCTGCTGCTGACTTAAATTTATTTAAGGTAGCATTTGCCATTTCTAAAAAAATTGAGGATGTATTAAAAGATACTCCCAGGTAATTATGTTTTTTCACGATCTCTATTGGGCTGTTGTTAAAAATAATTTGTGAGGAATCGAGTGGTCCTCCTTAACAGAAGCTGATCACTGATTTTCAAGATATTTACCACTAAGCCAAATTTTTCACAGTATAATTTAAGAGCATTTAACTTACGGTTTAGGTCTACAGGAGAGTCAGACAGAATTGCTAAATCATCAGCGTAAATTAGTAATAGAATTTCATTTATACCATCTATGTTTAGTCCGCTAAGGGCCATTTTTCTTAAATAAATTTCCAAGTCGCAGAGAAGAAGAATAAAAAGATAACCTTTTCCCAATTATAACTTTTTCCATGATGCGTTTACCTGCTTATTCCACTCGCTTCAACCGCTAGTTCGAAAAGCTGCTAACTCCACCACTTCCAACCATTTTGTGCGGAGAAACGTCAACAAAAAGTGGTGGTGTTGTCGTGAAAATCAAGTTTTAATGCTGTTTAATGGTGGTTAATTTACTACTACATGATTTTATCTTAAAAATAAGAATATTTTTACGTTTTGTGACAAATCACTACTGAACGCTATGATCAGTTTGGATTGATAGATACCGCTCATCAACGTTTTGAGATGATTAGTTGTGATTGATTTTATAAAAGCGCGGGAATGTACTTTTTATGGGTATTTCTAACCTCAAATGGTAATTGTGACAAGTGACAGATATTAGCCGTTCAGCAGTTTGCTAGCAAAACTTAGATATCATTTGATGACTTTTGATTACTTTACCGAAAACCTGCTAACTCCTTGATGGTGATTTTTCTAAAAGGTAGAAAACCTGCCAACTCCTTTTTAATTCAATAAAATCAATCCAAATTAATTTTTTATAGTTTATACTTGTTAAAACGTCCAAAACACGCTAATAAAGAAACAGGATTTTTCATTTTGTTATACGATAATTAGAGAAATAATTATAAGGTCTTTTTCGTCTCCTGTAAAGTTTGGTCAAAAGGAGTTATCAGGTTAACTCTTTAAGCCGACGATATACAAGCTCTGTTAAAAATTTAAACCCTTTAGGGCAATTCCAGCGTTTCGGGTGTTTCACTAGTACACATTAAAATTAATTTTATTAATATTTATTGCACCAACAGATTGGTACACGTATGCTACAATTAGACTAATATACCAGTTAAACAAGCTGTTAAAACCCGAAATAAAATTTAAAAAAAAATAAGGAAGATATTGGCAGAATTTGCCGTTTCGGGTGTTTCATTTTGTTTGCAAACAAATGAAACACCCGAAACGGCTAATTTTGCCAATATTTTCGTTAACTTTTTTAAAGTTTATTTTGGGTTTTAACAGCTTGTTTAACCTATTATATTAGTCTAATTGTAGCATACGTGTACCAATCTGTTGGTGCAATAAGTATTAATAAAATCAATTTTAATGTGTACTAGTGAAACACCCGAAACGCTGGATTGGCCCTTTAGGTGAAAAAAGTAGAAAATTATCGTCTAGTCAACAGACGTCTGTGGACTAGACGAACAAACTAACAGAAGGAAAAAGTTTAATAACTTTTTTTTTATTTTTTCAGCTATGAAAAAACAGCTATTTAAGCAAAAAAAAATAAAAAATGGTAGATCTCGTTACGAGAAAGTAATAGTGTAATTATTTTTAGGTTTTAGCATAAAAAAGTATAAGAATTGCAAATTAATATATTGTTAAATTTATATTTAAAAAATGTATAGGTACTGTTTAATTTAATGTATTTTTTAGAACCTTATCAATACAAGTGTTCATTATGTGGAAATTCTTATAAATGGAAAATGTCCTTACAAAGGCATACGAAGTTTGAATGTGGTAAAGCATTTACTTTAAAGTGTCCAAATTGCAGTAAAGTTTTTAAACGAAATGACTCCTTAAAAAGGCATCTTAAACTAGTGCATAAATTTTATTAGGAACATGAAAAAAGAAACAATGTTTGTAGAAACAATTTGGTGAATGTTCTTATATTCCAGGTTGATACATCAAAGTTAACCACGTTTCGGCAGAAAAAAAGTGCAAACGGAAAAAATGCACCACGAATCTGCTACCGAAACTTGATTTATTATCAGTTTTAAATTACTTTAAAAAAAAATTTAAAAAAAAACAATTGTGACCTTGAACTCGATTTGGACTTTTTCATTTTTTTGACGTATTTTTCACAAAAAAAGAATTTTTCAAAATATCTCAAGATCGGTGCATCCTAGGACAAAAAACCTTCTATATGAAAATAAAGAGGACTAATTTTTTTTCTCCTATATATTTTTTTACGACTAATTCCCGGCACCGCCTTAAACGTTACACTATAGATTTTTAGCTTTTTTTTTTGAAAAACCAAATTTTGGACTTTATGCGACTTAAAACATTTTGGGTAAAAATTTAAAATAATCTATCTAGCGCTTTCTTTTAAATTTTTGTAAAATTACCAAAATTAGAAACGTAAAAATTCGGAAAATACATGCCGGCATTGTCAAGGATCCAAGAAAATTGGACATGTTACATGTAATTTTAAAGGTTTTTTCATGTTTTTACAGTGATAGCGCTAGATAGATTTTTTTCAATTTTCACCCAAAATGTTCTAACAGACTGATAAAGAAAAATTTTGGTTTTTCAAGAAGGAAAATAAAACGCTAAAAACCTATAGTGTAACGTTTAAGCCGGTTAAAAAGTAGTACAAAAAAATAAAATGTAAATTTGTTTCTCTTAATTTTCATATAAAACGTTTTTTGTCCTAGGATGTACCGATCTTGAGATATTTTCAAAAATCCGTTTTTTGTGAAAAATACGCCAAAAAATTACAGTTCCAAATGGAGTTCAAGGTAATTTTTCTTTAATTGCGGCTCTATGCCTTACATAATAAACCCAAAACCAAAACCCCCTGAATTATTTATAGGTAAAACTACCTGACCTATGGAGTACTAGCATAAACTCTTGGATAACATTGTGAATATTTCTGGACTGTGCGGTCCAAAAGTCACTCTCCTCTTAACTTTTGAACGAGTTGAAATATCAACTTTAAATTTAAAAGTCGAAAATAAGACAAAGAATACGACAACTGATCTTTTTGGATATATTTGATATTTTTATCTTTTAAAACGTAGGCAGCGGGGCGTGAGGAGCATTTTTTTTAATGGATACATCATTTTAAAGCCCTCAAAATTCTGTATATGACCACATATATATTTTTTTATTTTTTCGAGACTTTTGGGGGTTTAAAGTAGGGTTAAAAATGTGAATTTTCGTCAAAATTTCTTTCAAGTAATTAAAAAATTAAAAAAAAGGTTTATTTCATGATGCAAATACGTGAATTATACTTTTGAACTAATTTTATATGACATGAAGTTTTACTAAAAAAAATCTTAAAAATCTTTAGTAAAAAAAATTGAAAAATGAAAACCTTAAAAATTGTTTAAAAAATAAGAAAAATAAATGGTCGAATAGAGAATTTTATTTGATGATGTATCACACGGCACCCCTTTCCATTAAAAAAATACCCCCCCTTTGCTCCCCTAATCACATTTTAAAAAGTATACACGTCGAAAGATAGTTTAAGTTATTAATATGTTCCAAATTTGAAGTCGGTATCTCAACTGTTTCAAAAGTTAAGAGGACCCCCCAGTATATATATTTTTTTGTTTTCAACAGCAATTTATAAGCTAAATCCAAATCTGCTTTTAGATTTTTCTCTCATCGCTCATCTAGTAAACTAATAAAATTATTAAAAAAATATTTTTTTTTAAGTTTATTTCCTTTGCCACGGTTTACAATAAAATAATTCTGAATACAGACTTTAAATTATCAGAAGAAGTCCTATAAGTAAACTTTTTTATTTTCTCTTTGGGACAAATTTTAATTTTTGGTGCTTATTGCTACTTAATAGGGTACTAAAAAAATTAAATCTAATTAATATTTGAAATATTTTAAATTTATGTTTTCTTTTATCGAAAATCGATAACAAATCAAGTTCTGACAGCAGATTTTTTTTCTTTTTTTTTATTTTCCAGCCGCATCGAACCGATAAAGCGTTACATAGCGCGCTAGCCTTCTTTATTATTTGTAAAAAAATAGAAACGCTTTGTTTTTTTTTTATCTAGGAGGGTGTCTTGGCTTCTAGAGTTACGTATTTATTGGTAGGTCCCAGCATTACGAAGCATCAGGGGGGGGTCAGAAATGGGGTAAAAATTGCAAAATTTTGCTTTGCGTATTTAATATATGACCCCAAAATTAGGCACTATTAATAATTTGGACATAATACCTATTCACGGTGTGCTTCAAGGCCGGATAGGTTTCATGAAAATGTCAACAAAACGGGTTCAACTAGCTTTTTTGTGAGGTTTTCCACATTCGAAAACTTTTTCGTTTGAAATCCTAGCTGATCATTTTTCCGAGAAAACGACAATTTACGATTACACTGCTCTACAGAAAAATATATATATACTTTTTTTATTTGCCGGGGACCTTTTAGTTGCTTCTGGTTGTATTTGATCTGATTTCGGAACCTTTTTCGTTTGGACTTTTTCGTTTTTTTTTTGAGATATAGCGCACAGTAGCTTTTTTGCCTATTGTAGTAAAAAAAATTAAGTTCTAATTAATATTGTTTTGCTGTGGATTGATTCTCATAATAGGGCTCCAAGCCAAAAAAAAAGCGGATTTAAAATACCTTTATTCGTTTTTTTATAGGCTTCCAAATTCAAAAAATGAGATTTTTTCGCATTTTTTCGCTATGTATTTTCATGAAAATTTTATATAAATACTAAAGATATGTGACGTTTGTAAAAATAAAAAAAGTTTTAGATTGAATCCAGTAACGGAGATTTTACGGGAAGTCAATTAAAGCAGAACAATAATTAGAATTATTTAATGTATATTTAATGTTATTTTAACGTCTTAAAACTATAGCTCCTATAGGAGAAAAAGTTTTTTTTTTATTTTTTGTTTTGTTTTTTCATAATAAATTTAATTTATTGTGTTGCTCTTCTAAAAATAAATAAAATACTTCAATATTTTTGTTTTTTTTTTCGATAACCCCCGGTAAAATCTGTGTCTCTGAATTAAATCTAAAACTTTTTTATTTTTATAAACCGCACATATTTGTTAGTATTGGATATAAAAATTATCCCTAAATTATCTTTAGTATTTATATTGGATTTTTATTAAAATATATCAAAAAAAAAATGCGAAAAAATGTAATTTTTTGAATTTAGAAGCTTATAAAAACTAAACGAATAAAAATATTATAAATCCGCTTTTCTTGGCTTAGAGCTACATTAGTATTACGGTAAAAAGAAGTTAATTAGACGTTAATTATTTTTTTTACCACAACTATAGACAAAAAAACACTGTGCGCTATATCTCAAGAAAACGAGCTTATAGAGAAAAAGGGAAAAAGGTTCTGAAATCAACCCACCAAATACATCCGAAAAAGTTTTCGAATGTTGAAAACCTCACAATAAAGGTAGTTTAACCCTTTTTGGTTTGGACTTTTTATATAATATTATTATATTAGGTGTCAAGAATTTGATGCTGCACATTTCGGCAGACTAACATCTCTAAATTTCTCTACTCCCTAACATCCCTACTCCATAACATCCCTACTCCACAACAACTCTACTCCGTAACAACTCTACTCCGTAACATCTCTACTCCATAACATCTCTACTCCGTAACAACTCTACTCCACACTATAAGGACTTTATTAGCCACTTAATAATAAATGAGCAGTTTAAAGAACAAAGAATCTTCTTCTTCTAGATTATTTTATTTTTTTCCTAGAAAACGTTTATCTTTAAATTCAAATCTAGAACAATCATAAATGAATTATTCTAAAAGCCATAATGACCGCGTACTCTTAATATTCACTAATAAGTAAGTAATTAATAAATTAAATTCATATTTGACAGTGACTTAGCATGACAAATATTCATTTGAGTTAAGACAAGTGGCTAATCGAGTGCATATAGTGCGGAGTAGAGTTGTTACGGAGTAGAGATGTTATGGAGTAGAGATGTTACGGAGTAGAGTTGTTGTGGAGTAGGGATGTTATGGAGTAGGGATGTTAGGGAGTAGAGAAATTTAGAGTAGAGATGTTAGTCTGCCCACATTTCGTTTATTAATACTACGAGATAATGTATATTAATTTTGTCACTGAAAAAATTATCTAATTGGGGCAACCAGATCAATACAATAGTTAAGTACGCTGCGTATTATAAGCACGAACAATTTTTTTTGTCGCTGCAACACGGTTCACCTGGGCGATTTTAAATAAAATTGTCGTGGACCCCTACATTTTTTGGACTAAAACATAACTGATGACATAACAAATCAATTTCCATTTGAAAGAAAATCGTAAAAGATACACTTTTTTAGAATAAAACGTTTTTTGAGTAATAGGGTGTGTCAAAAAATTCCGATTTGCGAAATCGAAAAGGCTCTCTGGCTTAAAAGTTGCTCCTTATTAAAAAACAGTGGCCACTCAAAAATGAGCCAAATCGATAAATGTTTAGAGGTAGCTCAAAGCACTCAAACACAAAAAAAATCGGTACCTGTTTTTCGGATAAAAACTGATACCGATAAAAATTGAGGAAATTTTGGAGGGTTTCTTTGGTAATATTTAGAAACAATACTAAATGTAAGAACTAAAACAATTATATCCCCCCTCCCCTTAAGGTAGATCATGAAAAAATCGCCAATTATTTGAAGTTTCGCAAAAATTTTATTTTTGCAAGTTTTTAAAAGTGCATAAAAAATAGTTTTGAATAAAAAAATCTGCAAAATTATATATTAGTATACAGAAAACATAATATTTTTCCTCAAGTTGAGTAAAAAAAATTAATTTCGATTAGAAACCGGGTGGATTTTCTGTTTTTTGCCTAAAACTTTTTTCGGTGTACTTTTTTTTTTGATTTTTTGGTTGGAATACTTTTTTATATAAAAATACACAAAAAAGTTTCTGTGGTTTAACATTGCAGGTTTAACCGTTTTAATTATAAATGCATTTAAAAGTAAATTTTTACGCATGAAGAACCAAAAATAAAAAAAAATATATAATACAAAAAACAAATATTTTAGTAATAAGTGGTTATTTAACATTAAAAACATAGAAAAACACCATGGTCAAAAAATCATTCCTAGGGAAGTTATGTCCTTTTAAATATGCCCATTTTCAATAAATTTTCGCAAAATCTTCAAATAATTGGCTATTTTTTTATGTTCTAACTTAAGGGTAGGGGAAATATATTTTTTTTAGTTTTCTTACAATTAGTATTGTTTCTAAATATTACGAAAGAAACCCTCCAAAATTTCCTTAATTTTAGAAACCCTCCAAAATTTCCTTAATTTTAAATAATACAATCACTTTTTATTCGAAAAACAGGTACCGATATTTTTCAAAGTGAGTGCCTCTAAACATTAATCGATTTGGCTCATTTTTGAGTGGCCACAGTTTTTTACTAAGGGGCAACTTTTGAGCCAGAGAGCCTTTTCGATTTCGCAAATCGGAATTTGACACACCCTATTACTCAAAAAACGTTTTATTCTAAAAAAGTGTATCTTTTACGATTTTCTTTCAAATGGAAATTGATTTCTTATGTCATCAGGTATGTTTTAGTCCAAAAAATGTAGGGGTCCACGAAATTTTTATTTAAAATCGCCCAGGTGAACCGTGGCAACCAGAAATCTGCAAAGTGCAACAACACAACTAGGGGTTACCATAAACAAAACTTACCATATTTCTGTTTACACCGACCGGAAAATAGTTGTTTCGTATTCAACTATTGATTTGTTTGTCAAAACCAGACCTTTTTAGTGATATTAATAAAATTTTATTAAATGTAAAAATATATATAAATATATATTTATATGACATTGAAATCTGATCAATAAATGGATATTGCTTTTAAATATTATATGGTTTCAATTAGAATTTGGTACAAAAGTAAGTTTATAAGTAATTAAATTTAATTTACATGTATACTTATGTATAGTTTATTAATTAATAAAAATAATATTACTTATGGATGCTTTACCCAGTCATAACAATAAACTTACAAGAGTTTAACCAATGAAATGTCAATCATTTTACATTGGGTAAATTCTTAGTTAGTTTAGTGTTAAGTTTTTATTTTAGTGTTTCTTGTGCTTTTTCTTCATTAATGTATTTTTATTTTCTCGGGCATTGGGCACATTAAAACGATAAGTATTCTTAAGTATAATTTAATTTGAAATCTAACGTTTCACTCATCACTTGAGTTTCTTCAGAGTTTATTATGTATGTGGGACATTACAAATACAGGAGGGCCATTGCACAACAGGCATATTGTGTACAGAATACATTAAAGTTTTTACAAAATTGATTGAGTTGTGGGATATAGGCCAAAAAGAAAACACCGCCAAAAACTTTGTTAACTAAAAGTCCACACCGACAGTTTCGTTTATTTTTTTTATACATCCTCAGGGTTGACTAAAATAGGAAAATTACGTAATAAGTACACTTAAAAATAAATGTAAATAGTACACCTCACTTTTATAAATACATATATATATACACGAAACTTTCCCAAATAAAATTAATAGATGTACTTACTTAAAGCGTAAAAGGCATTTTAGTCATAGACTTTTTGAATGGTAACATAGTCAAATATAGACTAGATAAGAACAGAAAGAAAAATATAAACAAACATTTAAAAAACGCCACCCACTACGGTAAAATCAGTTTTGACTGACACAGTACTCTCCTGCTACAGATTAATTCAACACTGTTAAAAATAAAATACATATACATATATTTTTAATAGTGTATGTTTGAATTAATCTGTAGCAGGAGAGTACTGTGTCAGTCAAAACTGATTTTACCGTAGTGGGTGGCGTATAAAATACATATACATATATTTTCTAATAGTGTATGTTTGAATTAATCTGTAGCAGGAGAGTACTGTGTCAGTCAAAACTGATTTTACCGTAGTGGGTGGCGTTTTCTAAATGTTTGTTTATATTTTTCTTTCTGTTCTTATCTGGTCTATATTTGACTATATGTTACCATTCAAAAAGTCTATGACTAAAATGCCTTTTACGCTTTAAGTAAGTACATTAATTTTATTTGGGAAAGTTTCGTGTATATATGTATTTATATATGTGAGATGTGTACTATTTACATTTATTTTTAAGTGTACTTATTACGTAATTTTCCTATTTTAATCAACCCTGAGAATAAACGAAACTGTCGGTTTGTCCTATATCCCACAACTCAACCAATTTTATAAATATTTGAGGTCGTTACCAGTTTTTAATTAAAGTTTTTACATTGATTAATGCATATCAAATTATAAAATTATTTTTTTTTTATAATTTGATATGCATTAATCAATGTAAAAACTTTAATGTATTCTGTACACAATGTGCCTGTTGTGCAATGGTCCTCCTGTTTCTTGTGATGTCCCATGTACATAATAAGCTCTGAAGAAGCTCCAGTGATGAGTGAAATGTTAGATTTAAAATTAAATTATACCTAAGAATACTTATCATTTTAATGTGCCCAATGTCCAAGAAAATAAAAGTGAAGTTTAGTGTTAAGGATTGGGTAAATCAACATTTAATATTAAAGTTTTAGGAAAGTTTGAATGTCAAAGTTGCCACCGTAGATATAAACGAAGTCATCACTTAAGTAGTCACGTAAAGTACGAATGTAACAAGGAGCCACAGTTTGTATGTGTTCAGTGTGGAAAGAAGTTTCATCAAAAATCTAACTTAAGATCACATATGAAATGTTGCCAAAAGAAATTTGAAAGTTTCACTGATATGTACAATTTAGGACACATTTAAATGAACATACAAAATGGATATATGACTGCATGCAATGAAAAAAAAAATTACATCAACATCTAAACTTTATAATATTGTTTACCGCCAATTTACATTGGTCAAAATTTTTGTCTATTTGACCTAACGTAATTCTACGGCATGCTTTGCGCAGAGCCGTAGCTATGGGGGGATGGGAGGGAGCGTCCACCTATTTTGAAAAGTTGCATATTTCATTGATCCAAAACAAAAGTTGCATATTTTATGGATTCAAAATACAAAAGTTGCATATATCACGAAAAGGCGGGGACCAAAAAAGTTGCATATTTCAGAGACGCACACAAAAGTTGAGTATTTCAGGGATGCCAAATACAAAAGTTGCATATTTCACGATTTTTTTTTACGATTAGCCGCTCCTCATATTTTGATAATCTAAATTCACTCATGCGCGTAGGTGGCAGTGTCACATTGACAATATTTACAGTTTCAAACCTAACCTTCGTTAATTCAATTGTCTCGTTGTTTCCAAAGAATTCTGCGCAAAAATATTTTTTTTAATTTGGCTAAAAATGTAAGGCTTGATCATCTCGTGTGATACATTATCCTAATCAGAAAAAAAAAACTGAACAGAAAAAAAGGATATCTTGAATCAAAGCAAAACGATCTTGAACCAAGGCCTCCATGGCTTTCGATATGTTCAACGCCATAACTGTCTTGGATCAAGTCCGCCGTGATCTTGACATTTAAGGTCCAGATTTAAGGACATTTCCTTAAATCAAAGCCACGTAAACCATTTATTTAAGATCATATTATCTTAAACCAAGTATGTAATTATCTTAATTTAAGATCATAATATCTGTATCCAAGATCATATTATCTTACCTCAAGTCTTGGTTTAAGATAATATAATCTTGAATAAAGAGAATTATAAACTTGATTTAAGATTATGATTCTCTTGATTCAAGATCATATTGACCTCACAGTCAGGTTCCAGGGTTAATAGAATGCTAAATAAAAGTTTTTCTTAAATAAGTTTTTTTTGTTCTTTTTATAATAAAAAGCAAACATTGAATATATTTGTATTTTTTATTATGCATCAGAATGCATTCTTACCTATCATAGTTTTTTTTGTTCAGTAAGGTGATTCAGAAGATAAAAAAATTACGTTCAATCGTATTCAAAAAACATCTATAGACGTTTTTTTTATTTAAATTGGAATCTTTACATTACATCACGCTATCCCTCAATTTTATAAGTGTCTTAAATCTAACAGCGGATTAGGCTTATTAACATTTACTTTTAATAATGAGTTAGCTTTAATCTTATGTAATCTTATTTCGAATAGACCTGTAAAATTTTTTCGTAACTTATATGATAATAATATTGGGGGGTACCGTGAGTCACGCTCCCTGACATGTATTCAAAAATATTTAAATGTTAACAAAGTTAGGTGTCACTGAATAGCATCTAATTTATAAATTTTAATTAAGTAAATTTAATAAAATAACACAATGGCTATAAATAAGCCATAGCGTTTAACGAAAATATACTAAGCGCCAAATTACTAGCTTCGATAAGTGAGTAAATCCGGCTGTGGACACTGTGCACACGGCGCCTGTCTGAGTGGATTTAGTTCCATCATCTTGCAAACCCTATTTTTTTTTCATAAATTAATTTCGGATGTCCTATAGATCATTTTTATAAAAATTTAAAAAAATCTACCTGTACGTTCGATTTTTATTAAAAAATATGTATGTAAATAATTAGTTTTTATAGGGTCACTTTCTAGAATTTCATAAAGTGAACAATTGATTTGGCTGTAAGTTATATGATTGACAGTACCATCCTTTGGGACAATAAGTCGGGATATAAAAGTTTTTAAATCTTGCTAAAGTATGATCCGTTTTAACTTGATAGTGACTCATATTAAAAGTATGGGCCACGCGGGGAACGGAAAGTAAGAGTATAGGCATTGCGGGTAAGGAAACGTGAAGCGGGAGGGTGCTTTAAGCATGTGACTATCACTTTTAAACGAATTAGCCTAGAGTTTCAGAGCAAGAGCTGATCAAGGAGGTTTGTGTCTGAAAACTTTTCTTTTTTCGGCCATCTATAAAAACCTTCATAACTTTTTTGGTTTTTAACAGATTTTAAACTCCAAGGTTTTGATTAAATCTTTAGAAAACACCTTTTTTTAAATTTGAAAATATTTGTTATTCACTGAACAATGTTTAGTTCTTTGAAAAAGCCCCTTAACATGAAGAAAATCGAAAAAAAATATTTTGTTTCCACCGTATTATTTTTCTCCTTTCACTTCTATTGTTTTCATATTCATTTTTTTTTAATAATACTTATAATGGAATAGTATTACACATATACATGGTTTATAAAAATAAAAATAGCTCTTGCTCTAAAACTAGCAGGATTTAAAAACTTTTATATCCCGACTTATTGTCCGAGAGGATGGTACTATCGATCATATAACTTACAGCCAAATCTATTTTTCACTCTATGAAATTCTAGATACTAAAAAAATAAAAGTTCCAATCCAATCCAATCCAATCCTTTACTATTAAAGTAATATTTTCACGAAACAACATAAAATCATCGGCTTACAAGTAAAAGGCACTAAGTCACTTTTTAGCAAAAATGGGATTTTTATGGCACTGTAATTTTTGATGATCTATGTACAGGTAAACCGAACTAACTTCTAGGTGGACTGCCAAGGGAGTTACCCACTATACAAAACGCACCAATTTAATTTTGATTGAAATTTTATCTGGCAATACGCACTAAGTCACTTAGTGCACTTAGTGCGTTTTACTTGTAGATTATTTTAAATGTTTCTGCACTAAGCGACTTAGTGTTTGTTTGTTTGCCTAAACGTGCATTTTTGTAGAGTTGTTTTTCGTTTTCTTTTTGTATTTTACAAGCTAAAATTAAGTTAAAATGTGTAGTCCGGGTGCAAAACTATTTGCTTTGTTAAAAAACAATGAAGAGCAACCAGAGAAAAATAATTATTGTTTATTTGAGGTTATGTTATTATTTCTAAAAAAGAGTTAATTTATAAAAATATGATTGATTGAATCATTTATATGATACAATATCGCGTTATTTATTTTATTGTCAAAAGCATTCAAATATTGCTATGTTAAAGTTGATGGAATAGAGACAGAACAGAGAAACAGAACTTTACCTGTAAAATGACAGTGCTTTTTACGTTTACTTTCGATGTGTTTATAATTATTGACTTTAGGATACGCTTCTTTGCCGGCACAGCCGATGGCTTCTGAAAACTGTCTTAGTTCTGGCATATTAAGCAGTTTCATATAATTAATACTAATTAATTATTATTATTAATTTTGGAAACGTTCTTTAAACAATCAAAAAGTCCCTATCCTTCTTTTAAAAATCTAGTTGTTGAAAATTTATGTAAACATCTTGTTTTCTACTTTATAGTTATACATTACGTTTAATTATCATGATAATAGAAGGGTTTTAACTTTAAATACTTGTTTTTTATATTATTTTATTGACTTAGTGCACTTTACTTGTAAGCCCACGTCGTGGGCCTATAAGTAAAAGGCACTAAGTCCATGTCTTTTTTCAAATTTAGTTGAATTAAAGTACTTCAATTTTTCTTTATTAAACTACAAATGGGACATTATTATGACCAAACATGTCATTGCGATCTGCGGTAGTTTTTTTCCAAAAACAATTATTACAAAAATTAAAAAACAACAATGTAAGTTAAATTTGTGAATATCTCAAAACCATGTTTTTGGACTTAGTGCTCTTTACTTGTAAGCCGACGAAATAAATCAAGTCCTGTGCATATCTACGAAAGCAGGCTGATGCTGGAGTAAATCCGCCAAAGCGGTCGCTTCCGTCTCTTACAAACACCACGCTGCGACTTAAAATTAAAATTTAGATACTTACTACTTTTTAAATAAAAAAGGAATGGACCTATAGATTTTTTTAAATTGATGTAAAAATGATCTGTAGGACGCCCGAAATGAATTTATGAAAAAAAAATAGGGTTGCAAGATGATCGAACTAAATCCACTTAGACAGCCGTGCGCAGTATCATGGAGTAGAGTTATGAGAGTTAACAAATTAAAAGTAGAGATTTTAGTCTGCCGACTGAAGTATAATTGTTTTAGTCAATAAACACCAGTGCGAAAAATGTGGGAAACAATATCGAAACAAAATTTCGTTACATAGACACGTTAGATACGAATGCAGCCAACCACCAAGATTCAAATGTACCAAGTGTGACTATAGAACTAAGCATAAATTTAGTCTGAATTCCCACATGAATAACTGCCATTCTAATGAGATTAATATTTTGGATGTTTTGTAACAATAATTGTAAACAACAATCACAGTGTAAAAAAATTGTATATTTATATGCGAAATCATAAGTAATGTGAATTCATTAGATTTAATCCATCCACGACGTACACGTACAATGTACGTGTCATAATACCTACAGTGCGGTTCAAAAGTTCATCCGCTCTTAACTTTTGAACGAGTTGAGATATCGACTTCAAATTTGAAATACTTAAATAAAACAACTGAAACTATCTTTTCGTATATTTTTGATATTTTCATCTTAAAATTTGGACAGTGCCCATGTGGGGACATGAAACTAGAAACATCATTTTAAAGCTTATAAAATTCTCTATATCCAAATCACACGTTCTTGATTTAAGACAATATTTTTTTCTGTGCATGTGATGAATGTGGAAAATATATTATATTAAGAAAATATCATTATATTGTCATAAACTAAGATAGTGGAATATAGACTTTCCGATATAAAAAAGCATATTTTCCTTAAACATAAAGTAATATCTTAAGTTAGAAGCATTAAAATGTTTTGTTTCTATTTTCGCTTCATTATAAAGGCATTATAACACCGAACTCTCGACCACATACCGTGTGTTTTAAATCTGTCTTGATAGTGATTATCTCAAAAACCAAAACAGATAATTTGGTTCTTTGAAAAGTATTAAATGAGTCATCAAGTACTATAAAAAATATTACGAATAAAAACTACTAACTAGTCATCCTTTGTCTTAGGAATTAACCTAAGTCCAAACCCTAATATTTTATTTCTATTAACATCCCCATTTCCTTTATTTCTTCTGTTCTATTTGTGCAACTAAATTTCTGTATAAAGCAACTAAATATTTGTTACCTTTACTACATATTGGTTACCTTAAATAAATATTACCATATACAGAATTCTGGTTGCAATAACCAAAAAAATAGTGTCATATTTTAATATTTTTCTGATGGAGAGAACTAGATTGTTTTTTTTTCGTGTCAGTCTGTTTGCCACACGGATCTGAAACTGAAATAAATTCAACAAAAACTTCAACCAAGAGATACTGCAGAATATAATTAAAATAAATAGTGTTGTGTTATAAACATGGTGTTTGCAGTCTTGTGTCATATATTAAAGGAGATGATTCTACATCAAAAAACATGAAAACTCACTATAGGAACATAGGTCCGAAAACGAAACCTAATGGGAGTTATGACACTTTAAAATTGTAATAAAAATAAGGTACTCTTTGAGATAGAGCGACCAGGTTTTGCTTGTGAACTTACCCTAATAAGCAGGGAAGTGCGAAACGAGGGAGCCGTATCAGTTTTTTGCCCCAAACTTTTTTTTGTGTAACTTTTGTTGTACCTAGTTCCCTTAGGATTCATTTTAGGTAGTAGTGTACCTGTAAGTAATGATTTTTTTTTAGTTTTTGACGTACATTCGCTCAGCATAATTGAAATTTTGGTTTTCAACATTTTAGTAATAAATCGAAAACTGTTAATCCTACAGTATTAAAACAGTAACTTTTTTATGTATTTTGACCTGAGGAATCATGTTCTAATAATGTTATTGTGTTATTGTTATTGTGTTCACAATTACAAAAAAGTTACACAGAAAAAATTTGGACCCCAAACCCCTCTTTGCATGCCCTTGTTTAAAATAAGTACATGTAAATAACATATGAAGATGGGCCTTATTAAGCCTTGTCACTCTAAGTCAAAGCATACCGGAGTTATTAATTAAAAACCTTATTTTATTACAATTTTAAAGTGGTTTTTCAGGTTTTTTTTTATATAAAATCACCTCCTTTGATGTGACATAGGACTGCAAACACCGAGTATACTTTGACACACGGATCTGTGGCGACGGCAAATATGTTAGGAATGTGTGTGCAAGTGAGAGGCCCGTTGTAGGCACGCACGCCTTATAATGCTTTGACGAAAAGAAGAGAGCGCCTTTCGTCGGATACTTTGTTTCATGCGGAGAACTATATATTTATTGTTAGGTAATTGATTAAAATATTTTTTGGATTATCAGTCTGTGAACCGATTTTAATTTTCTGCCGCATTTTTTTTAACTGTTACCGATATCTGCGCCACACTTTTTATTTGAACAGCATAATGTAGCTATTATAATAGCTATTAATTTTTTTTTGTAATAGAATAATATTGTTACAAACAATGTATTATATTATAACATATACTAAATTTAATATTATGTCTTAGATACTTCAAGAATGTATGTTTGTCCAGTGTGCTTCAAGAGTTATAGACACAGACCATCATTATATAGACATCAACGACTTGATTGTAAAAAAAAATAAAGTTTAAAATAATAAATTATGATTGATTATTTTAATGAAAAACACAATGGCTTGTAATAATATATTTTGAAATAAACCAGTTAAAATAAATTGAAATCTGGACCTCAAAGCCAGATGGTATTAAGTCACGTTTTTAAGGTTAATATTATTATTATTATTATTATTATTATTATTATTATTATTATTATTATTATTCCAAATAGAAAAATCGGGAAATTTTAAAGAATCACTCATTAACCTAAAATCTTAAAAAGATGGACTTAATAGCATCTGGCTCTGAGGTCCAGATATTTGTTTTAATATAAATATTTACACTGAAAAAAAAAGAGCCAAGGGCCAACTATTTCAAGTTTATTGGTATATTCAGGAATCTAGTTGTACCACGCTATTATCTGGTATTACAGTCCAGAAGTGTAAAACACTATTAGGCTGGATTATGCAACTAGTGTAGTAGTAGCCGTAACCAGATTGCTGGTTGTACCAGTCAGATTTATAGTTCTACCAAACGCATTCCTGGATGTACCATATGAAAATATGATCGGACAGCTAGATAAATGATTGTTACAACTAGAGTTCTGTACACTGAAAAAATTATTTTGTAAAATTACTATAACTATCGCTGGTTATTTTTTGCCAAACACTATCAAAGTACATTTATTAGCGTAATATATTTTTACTACTAGTTATGTAAAAATACGTATTAAATTATTTTCTAAAATTACAAAACATTTGTTTAAATTATCACAATAGTATTAATAATATTACAAAAGAATACTTAAATTCATAAGAGACGAGTAAAATTACCATACTATATTTCCAATCGTTGTTTATATTTGTTTCATTTATAGCAGTTTTAATTTTTTTTATAGTATATTTACAAAAATATTGTAAATTTATTGCTTAAATAAACAACTTATTTGTAATTCTATACATTATTACAATTGTAAGCCATTCAGCCCAGAGATATCTTAATTTACGTAGTGCGCCTTCTTTGTGCATTCACTCACAAGTTTTAAAGTACGAAACTTTTCCGTGTGTATGCCCGACTATCCCTTCCACCCAGCCAACTGCTACCCAGCCTGGCCATTCGTTTTCTTGTGCTTCACGAGTTTGTGTGTTTGGTGAGATTTTTTATTAAAACGTAAGTAAAATCACTCTATAATTCCAGGTTTTTATTTTAGCCATGGGTAAATCAAAACGGAGACACCGCTCTTCAAGTCGGGAATCGGAAAGTGCATGTTTATCTCGAAAACAATTAATAAAACGCTTAAAAAAGCTGGAAGATAAATATGATGCAATAAACAGAGCTGGGAGGTCGGCGCGTGCTACACGCTCTCCTTCCCGTTCCCCGAGAGCTCGCAGTGTCTCCAGCCGTAGATACTGTTCACCAACATCGAGGCACAGTAGGAGCAGGTCTCGACGGGTTTACCGTCGTTCATCGCCGTCCCGTTCACCCGCCAGCGTAGACCAAAGCCCGAGCGGATTGGCAAACGCAAAAACAACGGGTGAAGGCGCTATTCGCACACAAAGCGTGGACCGTTCTACGGGCGAGACGGCGGACGCTGGGCCACGTAATGATCACTACCCGCGCGGAGTGACTTTACCACTGGCGGATAGGATAATGGATAATTCTGAACCGGTTGATGATAACCTGGTTATACACAACGATGTGGAATTACCAGATGATATCCTACAAATTTTAGGCGATGATCCTGAGAAAGAAAAAGGGCCGAATTTTAGGATGCATCACGCATTAGCATCCAGATGGTGTCATATTATTAAACATGGCCTTCCTAAAGAAGAGATGTCAGCCCTTTTGGAGAGTCATAAAGTGCCCTCAAACTGCACCACATTAACACCTCCCTCCATAAATCCAGAGGTAATGGTAGTTATGTCAACTCCAAATTTAACCCGTGACGCAAGTCACAAAGGCTTTCAGGATCGTTTGGGGCGCGGCTTGACGGCCTTGGGTAAAGGAATAGATCTGGTGTTGGAAGAAGGCGAGAATATTCCCAAAGCTATTAAGGACAAGCTTTTAACGAATTTATCAGAGTCGGGCCGAATCCTAACAGGCTTCTACCATGAAATAACGATGGTGCGGCGAAACCTCATAACGCCTGCCCTTAACAAAAGCGTTAAGGAAATGGTAGAAAAATGCTCTCCAACAGACCTATTATTTGGTCCCGATTTAAATGAGAAGATCAAGACCGTAAAAAGTCTTGAGAATGCCTCTAAAGATATAAAATCACCTCCAGCTACTAACTATAAATATACAGTAGCAAAACCAAAAAAGGGGGGGGGGGGTGGTCAACCCTCCAGGCACGGGCGCCTACCTGAGGCGTTAAACCGGAAAGGCCCGATCCGCCGGCAGAGGGAGGCGGCATCCTCAAAGGGGCAAACCTCGAAGAGGTCCTATCGGGACCTTCCTCAGAAGAGGAGATATTAACGGTGAGTAAAAATTACTGTGCTGGTAGGTTGTCTGAGTTTTGTAATAGATGGTTGGCAATAACGTCCAACCAAGTAATCCTTCAGTGGATTAAAGGATACAAGCTGCCTTTATCTAGCCCCCCTGTACAAATAAGTACCCCAACTCAGTCAACTTTTACCAGCAAAGAAAGGCAACAGATTTCTCTAGAAATAATAAAACTATTAGATCTGGAAGCAATTGTTAAATGTAACTCGTTGCCAGATCAATTTATTTCTAGGATATTTCTGGCGGATAAGGCCAATGGAACGAAACGTTTTATTTTAAACCTCAAACAGCTTAATATTTACATTTACGCCCCCCATTTCAAAATGGAGGATATCCGTACCGTTTTAGGCCTGGTTCGGAGAGGACACTTTTTAGCATCCATTGACTTAAAGGATGCCTATTTCCTTGTGTCTGTTGACGCGGAAAGTAGGAAATATTTGAGGTTTTTGTTTGAGGAGAAATTATATGAATTTACGTGTGTCCCATTCGGCCTAAAATCTGCCCCCTTTGCGTTTACCAAGATATTAAAACCAGTCGTTCAATATCTACGCTTAAAAGGCGTAACTTGTGTTAACTACCTGGACGATTTTTTAATACTAGGGGAGACGTGGGAGGAATGCTCCCAACACGTGAGGCTTGCAGTTAGACTGCTTCAATACCTAGGTTTTGTTATAAATAGAGAAAAAAGTTGCCTAATACCGGCCAGAGCATGCAAATTCTTGGGTTTTATATTTAACACTGAAAATATGAGAATAGAACTCCCTTTAGAGAAAAAGGAAAAAATTAAGAAATGGGTCAAATATTTTTTATCTAAGAAAACATGCAAAATCCAAGAATTTGCGCAATTTATTGGTCTGCTAGTGTCGGCATGTCCGGGGGTAAAGTACGGGTGGATGTATACGAAAGCATTCGAAAGGCTTAAATTTTATGCTCTAAAGCAGCAGAATATGAATTATCATGCTACCATGTCATTACCAAGCCACATCTTACCCGACTTTACCTGGTGGCTGCTCAATATAGACCACTCGTACAATGATATAGTAAGGGACTCATTTATAAAAGAAATCTTTACAGACTCATCTCTGACGGGGTGGGGGGCCTGTACCGCTGATCGGAGTACTTAGTTTGTTTGGGTCTTTAAGAGACAGGCGCAGCCTATGGCTCATTTATCTAAAAAAAATATTTAATCCGAATTGAAAGTTGGGGCAGTGAGTCTATGCTCACTGATGCGAGTTGCATCTGTCATAATTTGGGGGGAGTGAGTCTCTGCTCACTGATGCGAGTTGCATCTGTCATAATTTGGCGCTGTGGAGTGGGTGGGAGGGGGATGGGGAGGGATGTGATAGGGAGAGGAGGGATGTGCGGGAGGAGTGAGACTATCTCACTGATGCTGGGAATGCATCTGTCCTGTATTAGTGGGTACCATAACTGGTTGAGGACGTTTTTGATCTTTTTGTGAGTGTTGTGTATTTCATGATCGTAATCTAGAAAGTTTGAAATGAGGGGGTTTGGGTGATCTAAATTGTCTTGTATAAAAGACGTGCTGTAGCGGATGATTTCCGTTTTTAGGAGGGGCATTTCGAGATCTCTGTGTATCTGGTTGTTCCTCATGAACCAGGGGGCATCGAGGCATATTCTGAGTGCCTTGTTTTGGAAGGCCTGATGTTTTGCTGAGAGCGCTTTGTTAAGGGTGATTTTATTCCAGGCTGGGGCTCCGTAAAGAAGTACCGGCTTTAGGGTTTGGTTGTAGAGAAGAAGTTTGTTTTTAATGGATAGGGGACTCTTTCTGCCTATTAAGGGGTAGAGTTTGGAGAGGCGGCAATTTGCTATTTGGAGGGTGTTTTTGACGTGCTGATCCCACGTCAAGTTTTTGGAGATTGTAATGCCGAGGTATTTGGCATGGTTTTCCCAGTTAATGGGTTGGCCATTTATCTGAATGGGTTGGGGTGGGCCTCTTCTAATCCTAGAGATTAGGATGCCTTTGGTTTTATTGGCGTTTACTTTGATTTTCCATTTGGAGAACCATTTGATTAGGGCATCCATTTGGCGCTGGAGGGCGATATGGATGCGCTGGGGGTTTCTGGCTTTTGCTAGGATGCCGGTGTCATCGGCGAACAGGGCTAGTTCAGTGCCCTGTGTTTTTGGAATATCTGCCGTAAAGAGGTTGTACAGAAGGGGGGATAGTGGATAGTCGCCTATTTTTATCTGAAAATCTCTGCCTTTGAGGAAGGAGGCTATGAGTTTGGTGATGCCTGGGGGGAGGCCGAGAAAGTGGAGTTTGGCTACAAGACCTTTGTGCCAAACCTTATCGAAGGCTTTTGCGATGTCCAGGAGGATCAGTCCCGCGGCTTCGCGCCTATTTAGTCCGTCCGTTACAGAGTCTACCAGGCGAGCTACCTGGTGGACTGTGGAGTGTCTGTTTCGGAAGCCAAATTGCTCATTTGGAAGATTTAGTTCTTCAACTAGAGTTTGAAGTCTGGTTAGTATGACTTTCTCGGCTATTTTGCCTAGGGAGGAAAGGAGGCTTATGGGGCGGTAGCTTTCAGCAAAAGTTGGATTTTGTCCGGGTTTTTTGATTACTATTACGTCTGCGTTTTTCCAGGGCTTTGGAAAGTGGCGCAGTCTGAGCATTGCGTTAACAATGTTAACGATTTCCATAATGGTTTTCCGGGGGAGTATTTTAAGGATTTTATTCGGTATTTGATCGGGACCGGGGGCTTTCCTTTTTGGGAGATTTTTGATGATGCGTTTTATTTCCTCGGGGGATGTGGGGGTGATAATGTCGTTTTCGACTTGGTTAGTGACTCTATTATAGATGTGGTTTATGTCTCTTTCATGCATGAGTTGCTCGTAGTTCTCGTCGTCCGAGTCGGGCTCGGAGTCGGTCTCTGATTCGGAGTCGGAGTCGGGGGGGATTGGAGGGTTTGGTTGAAATTGTTTCCGCATTGCGTCAGCAAATGCTTCGGCTTTTTCGGGGGTGGAGTAGACGACTCCTCTTTCGCCGTGAATTGGGGGCATGCCTCGTTGGTGGTCGAGGGATAGGGTTTTGGCCATTCTCCAGAGTGATCTATCCTGGGGGTTGAGTGACTTTATTTTTCCCTCCCAGCGGGAATTTGCTAGTACGTTTAGTCGGTCTTTGACTTCCTGGGTAAGTCTGTTTGCTTCGCGTTTTATATGGGGGTCTTGGAGGGTGCGTGCGCGACGAAGAAGTCGGTTTTTCTCTCTGATTAAGTCTTTGAGATCTCGGGGAAGGTCCTGTGGGTTTTGGATATCTACTTTTTTGATTGATTTGGCGCTGTCCATTGCGGATTTTATGGTATTGGTGAGGGTGGTTACTGCAATATCTAGTTCTTGGACGGAATTTATTGGATTGATTTTGGTGTTGCTTTCTAGGAGTTCGGAAATATAGGAGAAGTTGTAAACGGTTTTTTTGGTGTGATTTGCGGTTGGTATGCCTCCTGCCGTGATAATGATTGGAAGGTGGTCGGAGCTTAGTTCGTGTCTTAGTTCGATGTTAATGTTTAGTGTCGTGTTTTTATACAAAACGATGTCAAGGATATCAGGAAGGCCGTGGCCATAGTGGGTTGGGGAATCGGGTGCGGTAACCATTATATGGTTACGTTGTAATATTTCGTAAAGCCTACGGCCGTTGGCCGTAGTTGTTCTAGAGTGCCAAAGGGCGTGTTTGCAATTCAAGTCTCCGGCTAGGATTGTTGGATGATTGTCGTTAAAGTAGCCTTCGAAGTCGGCGGGTCTGACCTCCTTATTTGGGGGTTTGTAGAGGGACACGATCCTGAATTTGGAATTGTCGTGCATGTTGACGAATATGGAGGTAGTTTCGACTTGATCGCTTTGTGTGGGGGGCGCATGAAGAAGATCGTGAGATATGTGTTTTTTGATATAGATTGCTGTGCCTCCTTTGCGGTCCTGGAATCTATCGTTACGGTAGCAGGAATAGTTGGGTATGGTACCCCTATGATGTGGTTTAAGACCAGTCTCTTGGATGAGGGCTATATCTATTTGATTTTCGTGTAGAAATTCTATGAGTTCCGGTTTTTTTGAATTGAGGCTATCAGCGTTCCAGGTGACTATTTTAAGGGCTCTAGGTTTTGTTTGTCTAGACATTATGGGGGCCTAGATTGGGTAGTTGAAGGGAGCCAAAAGCCTGCATGAAGCTGGCGAATTCTTGCATGAAGGTGTGGATTTTTGAAATTTGGGATTGATCAAAAATATTGGGGGGATTTGCGCTGGGACCTGGGGCCGCCTTGGGTTGTTGTGGGGTGGCGGCGTTAGTTGCCTTTTGGGCGTAGGAGATGCCCGGGGTGAATTTTTGGGTTGGGGGTATGACCCTTGTACGGGTTGGAGCGATGTTTGATGGGTGTTTGGGGCATTTATGATAGTTTGCCGTGTGGGGGCCCAGGCAGTTGGCGCATTTTGCGTCCGTGTGGCGGGGTTTTTCACATTTTGTTGTGTGGTGGTCTTGTGCGCATTTTACGCATTTGGCCGGGGCGTTGCAATTGGCCTGGGAGTGGCCGAAGAGTTGGCATTTGTGACATTGCCTGAATTTGGGTTTATAGGTCTGACTTTCGACCTTTATGACTAGGTGTAAAAGCCTAGTCTCTTTGAATATGGGGTGATGTTGTCCTGTCACCTTGGGAAGGATGACTAGGATCAGGGGCATGGGGGTCTTGTCTTTAGTACGCGTCATTCTCGCGACTGACGTGGGGAGGTAGCCACGCTCGATAAGAGCGGCTTGGACGTCTGCGACGTCTATCTGGGTGGGGATTCCCCGGATTACGGCGTGGATTGCCTTGTCCTCCGGGAGGGTAAAACTATGATATGGGATTTTTTCGGCATCTAAGTGCCTAGTGACTTTGCGGAAGTCGTCACTGGTCTGTGTGCGAATTTGAACTCCTTCGGAGGTATTTTTCGCGTGGAGGATGTTAACTTTTTGCGAGTTGAAATGGCGGGACAAAGCTAGCCATTTTTCAGGGGCTCGGATGATGATGGGGGGGATTTTGGGGGTTTTGTGGGCTTCCTGGTCGGGGGGGGGTTCCTGGGCCAGTAGCTTGGATTTTTGGGTTTATAGGGGCCGTAACGGGGGGTTGGGGCCCTGATCCGGAGGGGTTAGCGACTTCTTCGGAAGCAGTCGCTTTACCGGGGGTTTTTTGGGTCTTAGCGGGTTTGTTTTCGTGGTCTGAATTCAATTTGTGTTTCCTTCTGCGCCGGTTTAGGCGCTTGCGCGGGGAGGCAAGGGGGGATCGGACTGCGTCCGAATCGGTCTCTACTACGGACATGTCCGTTTCGAATTGATCGGGGGCGTCGGAGGGCTCTTGAGCGGGGGTTTTGTCTTTTTGGGCTAAGTGTCCCTATTTGAGAGGAGAGGCGGGAAATTTCCTCTCGGAGTCCGCTTATGGTTTCGTTTGCGGTGGCTAATTGAGTCTGAAGGAATTCGAGCTGATCTTTATGTTGTTCAGCTTGGATTTTGTAGTGTTCTGCCTGGGCCTTAATTTGGTCTTGGAGGTAGACGGACATTTGTTGATTTGGGAAATTTGCCATGGTGGCGTCGCTGTTGGGTTTTTCGGGGGTATCAGCCATAGTAATTTTTGATTCGGGAGTAAAAATAGAAGTAGAGTTCTCGGGGGCCTTGGAGGCCCCGGGCGGGGGGGGGGGTGTAGTGTTAAGCACTAATTGTTAGTGGTTGGGGTCTCAGGGAACCTTTAACACACCAAACCGCCAGCCTCAGCGGTTCGTGGGAATTGGCTTAAGTCCACAGTGTGAAAAGGGCTGCAGCACTTAGCAAGCAAGCTTACAAGTGAGCATATGTTAGTTAGAATAATTATATACCAAAATAATCTTACTCAATGGAAATCTGCTGGGCGACGTCTGACCTCTTCACTGTCACTCACTCGACTATATGTGATCGGAGTACTAGAGGGTGGTGGACCCAACATGAGCGAGAAAACCATATAAATGTTTTGGAGCTAAAAGCTATAATTTTTGGCTTAAAATGTTTTGCTAGTAACCTCAGAAACTGCAACATTCTAATCCGGTCGGATAACACCACCGCGATAGCATATGTAAATCGTATGGGCAGTGTCCAACACCCAAAATTAAACTCTTTAGCTCGGCAACTCTGGCAGTGGTGTGAGCGCAGAAACCTGTGGCTTTTTGCGTCATACATTGCCTCTAAAGATAATTTAAAAGCGGACCAGGAATCACGTGTACTGCCACCCGAAACGGAATGGTCCCTAAACCCGGAGCCTTTCGAGACGATATCAAAAGCATTTGGTAGGCCCGAAGTAGACCTGTTCGCTTCAAGAAATAACCACAAATGCAAAAAATATGTTTCTTGGCTACCGGACCCAGGCGCTATTTCTATCGATGCCTTTACAATATTTTGGGGCGACATGTTTTTTTACGCCTTCCCTCCATTCTCGTTAATCTTACGGGTCTTACAAAAAATTATTAAAGAAAAGGCGCAGGGAATCGTAGTTGTGACGTACTGGCCGTCACAGCCATGGTTTCCTGTATTTAAAAAGTTATGCATAGGGAAACCAATCCATTTTAAACCAAGCCCTAATTTGCTTATTTCTCCTTTTAGCCAAGACCAGCACCCCCTGGCCCAGAGCCTTACCCTGGCGGCAGGCAGGTTATCCGAGAGACTACAATAAAATCTCTAGCCGATTCAACAGTTAAACAGTACAGTGTAACTTACAAGCTCTGGTGGGAGTACTGTCTTAAGAAACACATTTCTCCGTTTAGGGCCCAGGTAACTCAGGTATTAAGCTTTCTTCAAGGGTTGTTAGATAATGGCCAAAGTATGTATGGAACCTTTAACGCACATCGATCGGCACTGTCTTTAATTCTCCCGGGTAGTATAGGGGATGATGTAATAGTAAAAAGATTTTTAAAAGGTATCTCTAAGCTACGGCCGCCGAAACCAAGGTACAACTTTATTTGGGACACCCAGCAGGTTCTTGACTTTCTTGAAAATTCTTTAGACACAACGTTAAGATTTGTTTCTCAAAAACTTTTAACACTTTTAGCCCTTGCAACGGGTCAGCGCTTACAAACTCTGGCACTAATTAAAATATCCCAAATAAAAACGGCAGCGGACGGACTCCAAATTTTTATTCCAGACCTAATAAAAACAAGTGGCGTCAACAGAAGGCAGCCTTGCTTAAATATTCCTTTTTTTAGGGATAGACCGGGCCTGTGCGTCGCTTCATTTTTAAATAGTTATATACAGAGAACTAAAGATATTAGGCAACCGGGTTGCGATTCTCTGTTTGTAACCCTTAGTCGCCCTTATGGCGCTGCTACAAAACAGACTTTAAGCCGTTGGATTAAGGAAACATTAAAATTGTCTGGCATTAACACAGAAGAGTTTAAACCTCACTCAACGCGGCATGCTTCAACTTCGGCGGCATATAGAGCCGGTGTGTCTATGGACGTTATAAGGGAGTCTGCTGGTTGGTCGCAACGCTCTAAAACTTTTGCAAATTTTTATAAAAGGCATTTAAAAGTGCCAGGGCAGTTTGCAAAGACTGTTTTTCATATTAAAAAATAAATTAAAACATAATTTTTTGTTAAGTATGTTATCATTATAACATAAGTAATATGAATATTAGTTAAGTTACTTTATTAGTCAGCATTTACATTTTTAATCAAACCAATATGGTAAATGCTTCTTTTTACTAGGGTTTTGTTATTGTTTACTTAGTTCATTATTCTGCAAAATAAAACTTAAAATATCGACTTTTTTCCTTATAACGGCCTAAACAGGGATGCTTATTTTTTGTTTTTCTTTGCTAGATATCTTTAAACATCTACGTAAATTAAGATGTCTCTGGGCTGAATGGCTTACAATTATACGATCAAACGAACTTACCTGAAGTTCGATCGTAATTGTATCCATTCAGCCCAGAGACATCGCAACCCACGCCGCCCTACACCCACAAAAAAAAAAAAAAGAAAAAATAAATAAATAAAATAATAATTTAAACAGAATGGCCAGGCTGGGTAGCAGTTGGCTGGGTGGAAGGGATAGTCGGGCGTACACACGGAAAAGTTTCGTACTTTAAAACTTGTGAGTGAATGCACAAAGAAGGCGCACTACGTAAATTAAGATGTCTCTGGGCTGAAGGGATACAATTACGATCGAACTTCAGGTAAGTTCGTTTGATCGTATAAATATTTCACATATTTACGATAACTATTACAGTGTTTTTACAAGTTGCAAACAAGAAGTTACATATTTTTTTTTTAAAACACAGTGTAAATTCACATTCAATTTTTTTTTGTGAAATTATAGCTGAATTTTACAATTTTACTGCTATGAATAGAAAATAAAATGGAAAACAAATGGTGTGGGTATAAAGTTGAAACTACAAATAAAACACATTATAAACTGAAAGGTGTTTTTATTACATAAATATTTTAACAAACTATACTACTATAATACTACTAAACTAGAATAATTGTCTGTGTGTACAGGGTGATTCAAATGTCCTGCCCATGCATTTTATCTCGTAAACGGTTAGAGATCCTTAAAAAATTTCAAAAGCATGTTGCAAGTCTCTATCTATACTATAACGATGACTATCTCTATTTGGTATTAACATAAATAAAAAGCTATTCTTCTTAAAAAAATTACCTGCCGACAGCTCTGCACAACTATGGATATATTAGCCAAAATTTAACCTACACCTACACAAACTACAAAATAACATCTAAATAACAAGGATAACTTACAGATTATAAATATAACAACACTGAACAAAACACAGCTAAATTAAAAAAAAAACATTTGCCGGCGTCTCACAACAACGTGCTACGGCATCAACTGGTGCAGGAGGAGCACGCATTAGGCTGTTCCGCTTCGTTGGTAGTCTTATTAAGGTAAATCCACAATAGCTATAGTAATAACGCAATTTTGTTTGTAAAATTGATACGGTTTTGTTAATTTACATTAAAAGATAAAAAGTTCTTTAAAATTCATTTGTCCTTGTACAATGCTTATAGTAAAATTCTTAATGGATAACATTAATAAAATGACAAAATTTTGTAAAAATATATATATTTTTTTATTTTCACTAAGATAATTGCATTATTATTGCTATTAAGTTTACTAATTATTGTTTAATTTTACCCCTATTTTTTTCAGTGTATATAATAATATTTCGATGCTGTACTTAGATATTTTCCATCACGTCAAATATAAATATTATATATAAGTTGGTATACCAGGTGGTACAATAAAAATATTCACTGCTGCGTGTTGCCGCCAAGTTTTCATTCGTAATGACAGCAAGTCAGGGCCATACAACATAACCTTATAGGTATCTTTGTGAACCGAATTGGTAAACTTGATAAATAATTCGGTAATTTCGGTTAGTTTTGTGTATTTATTCTGTATTAATATAGGAATATCATAAAAAGTTCTTTGGTTTTGTGCGGTGGTTTCGGTATTTTAGACTTGTTTGTGTTTTAACTAAAAACTCTAGTTCTAATACAATTACATTCCAGTATGGCTTTTCCCTTTGGGTAGTTGGCCAGCTTGATCTAGTATAATTTTCGTCCTACGCAAAACCGTCTTACTCTGTAATGATGTTTGCGCAGACGCCAACTTATAAAAAAATTATCTCTTTGAAATTCATAAAAAAATATCCACGTGTACAGCGAAATACATTGAATTTAAATTTAACATCACATATTAATAATCACGACTCACTTAAAACTTTACAATTAAACGAACACTTTCACGACATTACATAAATCAAATAATAAAATTAATCAAGTCCTGTGCATGTCTATGATTGAGATGCTGATGCTGGAATATATCCGCCGAAGCGGTCACACCCGTCCCTTACAAAGATCACGCTGCGACTGAACTCTAGTTATGTTAAGGTATACCTAAATTATAGAGTAGTAGTTCAAAATGCCTAAAAGACAAAGATTGTTTTCAGGCTTTGGAAAGAGACAACAAAGAAAAATTCTCTCTAGGAAAGAGAGAAGAAATATCGGTAATTAATAAACATATAACTATCTAAATCATGATTTACATTTTTATTATTATTTAGGAAACCGAGAACAACCCTTATTACTTGGTGTAAATCAGGAGTCAATGCCCCCAGACACACCAAGTTTTGTAAATATTATAACCACAGGTATGTCCCCGGAGGCACTAAGTTCTGTAAATATAACCACAGATATGTCCCCAGAGGCACCTTGTTTTTGAGGTTATACCCATGTCCCTGATGACACACAGTTTCTTTAATACTGTTAATACTGCACCCGCATATGATTCCAGATGCACCTACTTTTGAGGATATCTATTAAACCGGCAGCCATTGTTCATAATACAAATGACAAGACATATGAGCCTACTCCTTTACTGGTAATTGATTATTTACCAATAAAGGAGAGCTTTGAAGCTCTCGATTTAAAAGCAGACTTAAGAAGTTTTACAGGAGTGTAGCCTTCCTCGCCTACACTTAAACAAGCTTCTGAATCTATTGCGAAAACATGGTCATATGGATTTATCAACAGATGCTAAAACTCTCATGAAAACACCAAGGTCCAAGTGTCTCCATGCTGTTATAATCATATGGGAATTAAAAAGAGCTTAATTCATAATTTGGGAAAATAATAACATCACAGTACCAAATAAAATTTTAATTAATATCGCTTGCCATTAACAAAATCATCCACTAGTCATTTCTGTCCCATTTTAGGTGCAACTGTTGAAACATTTTATACAGAACCATTTGTATTGGACTGTACCTTGGAAATCGTAAACCAGATTGTTACAATGCTTATTTAAAATGTTTTGTTGATGAAATGAAAGTTATTCTAATGAATGGAATCAGGGCATTCAAAAAAACTATTTATATAAAAACTAATGCCATTGTTAGCATTTATAGCTGGTATTAAAGGGCATAGTGGCTACTTTGGCTGTGGAAAATGTATTCAAGAATGGGAATACGTTGATGGTGGGGTTATATTTCCCAAAGTGAATGTGTTATTAAGGACTGATGACTCTTTTAGGAACAAGTTACAGATTGAACATCATAAAGAAAATATGACTTTTTTTAGAAAGCATTACTTTCATTGATTAAGAAAAGCGCATAAACAAATATACATATAATGTTTTCTACAGTCACTTATGGAAAACAGCCGGTAGATGGTGTCACTAAAAAATTTAAAACTTTTTAAACTCCTCCATCTAATATAAGGTCCATGTCAAATTACAATGTACTATCACATTTTAGGTTGGGAAAGTTGACCAACTGTAGTGCATGAGAGATAATATCTTTATACACTATCTAGTATTATGTGAAACTTTGAGCCCCTCTGGGACCTTAATCTTAGGAGATAAGAGAAAAAAAATTGATGACACAAACGGACACAAACGATAAGGAAATATTAGATTCTAAAATAATTAAATTTAACTGAAAATATTTTTTTTGGGGCCCACCAGGAGCGCCATGTTGAAGAACCAAGTGAGTTTGAGATGGCACAAACCTCTCCGAACGCTAGATATCCCATACACACCAAAATAAATTAAATATCTTCAGTAATTTCGTTTGTGCCGCGATTCAAAAAACGGCCATTTTACTACATTTCGGCCTCTCTGGAGGCTTAACCTTGGGAGGTAAAAGAATTTTTTTTGGCACAAACCTTTTCAAGAATTCGATTCATGTTCAAAAAATACAAATTTCAATAGTCCCCAAATATGTACATTTTAAGAATATTCATATCCAGGGAACCATGATGGCACAAACGAAAACAATTGTGGCACAAACCTCTACGGAAGGCAACCTTATTTCGTTTTCTTCGATTATGATTACAAGAATGCCTATTGATTGTATGCATCTAGTCTGTATTGGAGTTATGAAAAAGCTTCTTTTAACTTGGTCAAAGGGCCTAAAAATAGGAGAATGAATAATGAACAGCAATTGAATATAAATTCCAAAATTCTAAGTTTAAACAAATGCATTACAAAAGAATTTAGTCGAAAACCAAGGACATTGGAGAACATTTCATATTGCAAAGCAACTGAGTTGAGGCAAATTATTTTATATACTGGACCAGCAATATTAAAAAATAATATAAAAAAAAACAATACAATCATTTTAGAAGTTTACATGTAGCCTTGCATATCCTCACATGTGAATAAAATACATTGATTATGCTGAAAAATTGTTAATACATTTTTTGGAGAATTATGGAATTTTATATCGTGATTTTGGTCTTCGTACAATGTACATAGTTTGGTACATTTGTGTGCAGATGTAAGAAGATTTGGTCCTTTGGACTTTTGGAGAAATTCAGTCCGAAAATTTTATGAAAAACATACTAATGGATCAAAGGCAGTTGAGAACTTTCCTTATATAAAATATAAGTCAAACTAAAAAGTTATATATGGGCTGCAATGTTTATTTTTTTTAAGTGTCAAGCACCCAAATAATTGCTATTTTGGAAAATAATAGTGTTGTAAATATATTAAAAATTAAAAAAAAATTAAAAATATTTATGGAGTGTAAGTTTAATCTTAAACACGATTGTAAATAAACATTTATGAATTTTATGTTTAAATAGAGTTCGTTATACTTTCTAAATCACCCATGTTAAATGTGTTTTGTAATCTATTAGTTCTCTCTATGTCAGTTTAGTTAGTTTAGTTTATTAGTTAGGTTTTTATACAGCAGTCATGGAGAGCCCCAAATAAGCTTTAAGCTTATGGTAGGGGCTCTCCATTAATTTTGAGCATAATAAATATTCTGGAATGACGATCTTCAATTAGGTACTATATTACCTCATATCTAGACGGGCAGCTTTTTCCATATATATATATAGTATGTTATAGTGTTATAAATTGTTACCTGTACCTGTGAGTTTTGGTTGTCAATCTTTGAAATTGTCACATAGAATAAAAAAGTGTCAATATAATATCTTTTTCAATTTGTATATAATTAATCATCCCTTTTGTATCAGTATTATAGTATTTCTGATTCTTTGAAATTGTCACATAGAATAAAAAAGTGTCAATATAATATCTTTTTCAATTTGTATATAATTAATCATCCCTTTTGTATCAGTATTATAGTATTTCTGATTCTTTTTTAGAATGCATGCATTTTTCTTACTTTCTGCGCTTTTTCATGAAGATAGGAAGAATTTTAAATTTTACAATTTTTTTTGACTTTTTCATGTATTATATGCTACTTTAATTGATCTTATGATTTATTTTAGAAAAATTTAATCAATTGCTTAGACATATGACTGGGTTGTCTCTAAAAGTGTCCGACTGCTATAAGAGATTAGAGTCAATAGAGTACAACATTTTAAAAAAACAGAATCACACTCCAGTGGTGTTGACTGATGAAATACTACAGATTCTTCCGCTTAAATTAGCCTCAGATATTGGAAAGTTAGAAGAAATGCTAAAAACCGGCGAAAATCAACAAACAATGGTAAATCACAACCCTGACCTTACATATTCTACTTGCCTTTGCCTAAAACTGTTATCGGACTTTTTCTTCCCAAAAAAATGGCTATTAAATTATTAAAACTTTTTTAGGTTCGATATTTAAAGCAAATAGGTGGTGCTAATTTAAAGGACCATACTACTAGGTGCCTAAAGAAGACTATTTGTAATGAACTAGCAACTGGTTGCAGCTGGCTGGGGCAACGAAATAACATAAAGATTTGTTCTCTGAAAATCACAAAACTTATAAGAGGTATAATATAAAAAATTAGATATGAGGAGGTCAGTGGAAAAGTAGTACAAGTGTACGTGAATTCACGTACACCTGTACAACTTTTCCACTGACCCCCTCATATACAGGGTGTTCCGTAAGGAAACATATGTCTAAAAACCAATCGTAAGGGAGCTACGCCCCTTCAAAGGGGTTCCAAAAATTCAATTTTTAATTAATAACTAACCCTTTGTATTATAGCAACAAGGTTTTGCATGTAATCTATTCTTAATAAGGCCTATCAGCCAATGGTATTTGCATGCAGTCGTCTTATAACTTTTTTGCCCCAATCTTTTTTCTGTTTAATTTTTTGTGGGTATATTATTAGAATACTATTCCTCAGGTAAAAAGACATTAAAAAGGTCTTCTTGCTGTAATACTTTGGGATTAACCGTTTTCGAGAAAAAGACGATTAAAGGCAAAAATACAAGTTTCGGGGACGAAAAATTAAACACTAAAATGTTGAAAACCAAAACTTCAATAGTGTAGAGTTACCGTACACCAAAAACTAAGAAAAAAAGTTACGGCCTCCAAAATTTTTAAAGGGTCATGGTACCTTTAAAATCCATTTTTGAACCTACATGTATGAAAACTTTTGTCGGAATCTGTAATGACAGTTCCTGAAATATAATATAGATGTCGCGCTAAGGCCGCGTAGAGCCATAAAACTCAGTTCAGTTGAATAAAAACCGTTGGTGGTAAAAAACGCAATAACCCACCACAAGTAATTAATTGACCAGGAAACCAGGTCGATCGTATCGCGACGAAGTGATAACACGCGATAAGTAGTACTACAAACGAAATATTACAGCCCGACGGGGTTAATTATTTTATATGTGTTTTAATAATAATAAATGTGTGCGTACAATATTGTTTCATTAAACTAGCTCGATATTAAACTCAAGTGCTAAAAACTATAAGTGAAATTTTGGATATCATGAACCAGCTATACCGAAGAAATACAATCCAGATTTATACCGTAACAACGACACAAGAATAACATTTTTGTGGCAACCGTGAGGTAAGTCGAAATCCCACATGATCCTTGGAGCCGGATATGATACCACGAGCCCATAATTCAAAATTTCATGGAAATTAATGGATGGTCCTTTGAGAAGAAATAGTTTAACAAGCCAAGAAGGCAAGATTTATCATAATTAAAAAGCCAATCCTACACATACAAAATTCCATTATTTTCCCTCCATTTTGGCAATAGCCTGAGTTTTTTTTTATCGTAGCTCGTCTGTTTTTATAGTGTTTATGTTCTTTCTCTCTTTGGTGCTTGCATCCTTGTTTAACCATCCTTGCGGAGCGCTCGAATTAAAGAGTTGAAAGTCAAAACAGGTTATTTTATTTCCAGGAAAAACAGCTGATTTTAACCTAAAATTCATTTAAAGACGTTTTAATCAAAATACATTCGTCTAGGATTTATCAAATTGTTTTACAAATGAATATTGGTTTTAAATAAGTTCAGTGTTCCTGTTTTACTGTAAAAATATTTAAAATAAGAAATATTAAATAAATAAATAATTTTAAGGGCCCTAGTTTAGTAAAAATTTATTCATTTGAAGGTATACCTAGTAAAAAGTTTAATGTTTTATAAATAATAATATTTTATTAAAGTTTGCAAACAAATAAAAATAGTTGCTCAAGTTGCTGTTGCTTGTTGCTTAAAGTTAAAAAGAATTTGGGGGTCATTAACTGCTGTTGTTATAGCCAAAAAAAAAAAATAAACTATTTTCTAATTTTATAAGGGTTTGTAAGCCTGATCAGCGCCCGTGAACAAAAAATAAATTTTATTTGCTAATTTTAAGCAATTCAAAAAGTATAAAAAATCGGTTGCAATTGTTGATTTAGCTTGTACTAAAACAAATTTAATTAAGGAGCTCGTAAGCGCAAAATTTCTGGAAGGTACCAAAGAAAAAAAAAATTCGCGTAGTTAGCGTAATTATACTCTTAACCAATTTATAACTTTATTGTTTGCGTCAAGATACATGCATTTTCTTTTTGATTAAAAATTAAAAGGTTTATTTTTCATAAATAGCGTTTATTAAATTCGTATAAATACGTCCTTATCTTTCAAAAAAAAATATAGCTTGAATGTTTACAATATTTTTAGCGCAATAAAGTTTTAAGTTAACATTCAGTAAGTTAGATTTTACTGTATGCCAACAATAATTTAAGTAATTTAGTTTTGTAGGTTTTAATTAGTTAAAAAAAATAAAATAAAATAAAAAATAGTTTAAAAAATAAAATAAAAATATTAACATAGTCTTTTTAAATTAGATTAATAATTAAGAATTTAATATAAGATTTTTTATAGTTTGGTACTTCATAAGATTTTGTCGCATAAAATTTAAAAGCAGTCTGCTGTTGATTGTGAGTGCTACTAAGGTCAGTTTTAGGCGTTTTTTTTTCTCAATTGGTATATTTTTTTTATCTCTTGGATAACAATAATAAATAAGGATTCACTTCTAAAAATAATTAGGGTGGTCCTAAAAAATTTAAATAATAATTTTTATAAAAATTAATCTAATCATAAAATAAAAACTGTGCGTCTTTATTGTGTGCCGTACTCTATAATTTAATTTATATTTTTTGGTAACATTTTAATACCTTTAAATTTTTCTTTCTATTAATAATTAATCATGGAAGAGCTTAAACGTAAAAGGGGTAATTTAAAGGGTCAGTTAAGCGTTTTAAAGGTTTTCTTGACAAATTCGATAAAAATTCGAAAACTTCCTTTTAAATTTCTTCCAGGTTAGAAAAAGTTGAAGCGATTTGGAAAGATTTTAACGACCTGCAAGATCAAATTGAAATTATAGATGAAAACGAAATAGACGAAAGGGAGCAATTTGAGTCATCATACTTTTCAATTATAGCAGAAGCTAAACAAATAATCTTTAATTTAAGTAATAAGGTTTCCCCACCCGGTAACGGCTCTTCAAACAATACTAGCATGAATTTTCATAATTTACCTAACGATAACTGAAACATAAAGTTACCTACGCTTAATTTAAAGCAGTTTTTAGGGGACTACACCGAGTTTACGGAATTTAAAGATTTATTCGAGGCTCTAATCGACTCTAATCCTAACCTCACTAATATTCAACGTTTATATTATTTAAAATCTAGCGTTCGGGGAAGCGCAGCCGAGCTTTTGAACAATATTCAAGTCACTGACGCAAACTATGAGCTCTGCTGGAACCTTTTAAAAGAAAGATTCGATAACAAACGAATCATAATTAATTCAATTTTAAAAAACATTACTAACATCCCATATATTTTAAGGGAATCGGCCACGAATTTACGAAGTTTATTAGATAATTTAAATAAAGACTATCGCTCTCTTGAGTCACTGGGGATCCCAGTGAGACACTGGGACGTTATATTAATTTAAATTGTGTCATCCAAACTGGACTTAAGCACAAAAAGAGAGTGGGAAAGCTCAATTAAGAGCAACGAACTCCCAACTTTCAATTCCTTTACCAAATTTTTAAATAATAGGTGCCAAGTCCTAGAAAATTTAACTTCAAATCAGAAAAATAATAATTTTAACCCAAATGTTAACCCAAGACAATCACATTTTTCTAATTTTTCATATCAAAAACGGTCATGCCCAATTTGTAACTCAAATCATTTTATTGCTAATTGCAAAAAACTCTTAAATATGGCACCTAAACAAAGATACAACGAAATTAAAGCATTGCATCGATGTGTCATATGTTTAAGGGACCATGAGTCCAGAGACTGTAAAATAAAAACTCCCAATCCTTGCAGGATTTGTAATAAAACGCATAATTTTCTTTTGTGCTTTGCAAATAGCGAAAATAAAAGGAATTATGAAAATAAAAAAGTAAGTTTTGATCCAAATATTTCTGAAAAAAATGGTGATTCTAATTTTAAAATAAATGAATCTCAAAATAATCAAAATTCTGAGCAAAATGAAAAATATCTAGCTTCCACTCATTGTTCTGAGAACGCATATCCATTCGTAAAAAATAAAAGCATCTCCCTCTTGTCAACCGCTATTATTTATGTGCGTGATATTAACGATCAGCCAGTAAAGGCCCGTTGCCTACTAGACAGCGGCTCGCAGTCTAATTTCATAACTTCAGAACTTTTTTCTAAACTTAAATTAAAATCATACAGTAATACTATACCTGTTATAGGAGTAGGGGGTAATAAAACAAATGCTTGGGATAAAACTTATGTTTCTATTAAATCAATATATAATGATTATGAAAGAAAGGTAGAATTTTTAATATTAGATAAAATTACAGGTGAAATACTTAATAAAACAATTTCTGATATTGATTTTAAAATTTCTAAAAACATTAATTTGGCCGATACTGAATTTTTTAAATCAGGACCTATTGACATTCTTATAGGTGTTAATATATACTGGAACCTTATAAGAGAGGGTCTCATTTCTTTGGGACCAGGGTTGCCATTTTTACAAAATACTGTGTTAGGTTACATAATAGGAGGTCAATTAAAATTAAATTCTTTAAATAAAAATAATTTTGTAAAGTTTTGTGGATTAACCACACAGGAAAAAATTTCAAATCAAATTGAGAACTTCTGGAAAGTAGAAGAATTTCAAAATAAAAAATTTAATTCTATTGAACATGATTATTGTGAAAAACATTTTTTAGAAAATCATAGTAGAGATGCATCAGGTAAATTTATTGTCAAATTTCCGCTAAAAAAAGACAGTTCCGTACTAGGGGATATGAGGCAAATCGCAATAAAACAATTCTATTCTCTAGAGCGTAAATTTAAAAAAGATCCCTTAATCCAAAACGAATATATTAAATTCATGACGGAATATGAAGAAATGGGTCATATGTCAAGGGTTGAGGGTGAAAATATTAATTCCAATAATAGTGTTCAATATATTCCATTTCATGGAATTTTTAAATCAAATTCTATTTCAAGTAAGTTTAGGGTTGTATACAATGCCAGTCAAAAAAGTTCTTCTAACATTTCATTAAATGATATAATGATGGTAGGTCCAATTTTCAGGACACCTTATTCGAAATTTTGTTAAGATTTAGAAAATTTACGATTGCCATTGTGGTGGATGTTGCAAAAATGTACAGGATGGTTATTGTTCATTCTGAACATAGAGACTTGCAGCGAATAGTATGGCGCAAATCACCTCATGAAGAATTAGGTCATTATAGGCTTAACACTTTAACTTATGGCACAACCAGTGCTAGTTTTCTCGCCATAAGAAGCTTAATAGTCAGCTAAAAAATATAAAGATTCTCATCCTCTTGTTTATGAAGCAATATTAAATGGGTTTTATGTAGATGATTTTAATTGGGGGGCAGAAAACGAACATAAAGCCATATTAATAAAAAATCAGGTAACTGAAATTTTAAAACAATCAGGATTCGAATTAAGAAAATTTTTGTCAAATAACCCTAAAGCAACTTTAAATTCTGATGAAGCTAAAAACTCAATTTATTTTATTGATGAAGATTCAAATACAAAAACATTAGGCGTTTTATGGGATTCGAAAAAACATACCTTTAATTTTTCGGTAAATTCTTTCCCGAAAGGCGGGAGGGTTACCAAACGTTACGTTTTGTCAGAAATTTCGCAAACTTTTGATCCGTTGGGGTTGGCAGGCCCAGTCATAGTTAAAGCTAAAATCTTAATGCAAAATTTATCGAAACTAAATTTAGGATGGGACGACAAAGTTCCTGAAAATATTGCATTGTCATTTTTAGAATATCAAAACGATTTAAAATTATTAAATGGTTTTTACATAGAAAGGCATGTTTTTTGTCCAAATTATATAAAAGCTCAGCTACATGGGTTTGCGGACAGCAGCCAAGCTGCCTTTGGAGCATGCATTTATGTTAGAACCATTGATAAAAATGGCAAGGTCTTTGTTAAACTTTTATGTGCCAAGTCTAGAGTCGCGCCACTTAAAGTTATTTCACTACCAAGGCTCGAACTCTGCTAAATAAATTAATGAACGAAGTCAAATCAGCTTTGCAAATTAATTTTACCGAAAATGAAATTTTTTACTGGACGGACTCAACCATAGTTCTTTGTTGGTTGAATGCCGAACCAGCAAACCTAACAACATTTGTAGCCAATAGAGTTTCTGAAATTCAGACTAGTCGTTTGTCAAAAAATTGGAATCATGTCATTAGCTCAGAAAATCCAGCTGATATAATTTCCCGTGGTTCGGATGCCAAAACTTTAATTCAATCTGAGTTGTGGGTCAGTGGGCCCAGATGGCTAAAACATGACCAAAAAAAATTGGCCGACTTCAAATACTCCTTTTATATCAAAAGATACAACAGAATTTAAGAAAATTGTTTTAACGGCCGTAGAATCAGATGAGTTTGACATTTTTAATAGAAACTCATCACTTTTTAAATTACAATGCGTGATAGCATACTGCCTGCGATTTTCTTATAATTCTAATCCAAAAAATAGGGATAATAAAATTTTAGGAAAACTTACGCCTAAATTTATAAATCTTTGATGATTTTAATACGTTTGGCTCAAAATGAAGCATTTAACAAAGTCATTTCCGCTTTATTAAAAAATAAACTCGTAAATAGTAAAAGTACCTGGTTAACTTTAAATCCGTTTATGGATAAAAATAACTTATTAAGGGTTGGTGGTAGAATAAATCTAGGAGATATTCCGTATAATCAAAAACACCAACTTTTGTTGCCGAAATCGCACACCCTTACTAGGTTGTTAATACGTTATGAGCATGACAGATTAAAACACGCTGGACCACAAGCTGTCCTAGCTTCCCTCCGTGTAAATTATTGGATTATAAAGGGTAGAAGTGTCGTTAGAGGCATACTTAATAAATGTGTCAAATGCTTTCGCACAAATCCTAAGTTCACCCAACCGATAATGGGTAACCTTCCAGAAAAAAGACTTACGCCCACGCGACCCTTCTTGTCATGCGCAGTAGACTTCGGAGGCCCTTATTTAATAAAGGACGGTATTTCTCGTTCTAGAATCAAAGTCAAAACATATATTTGTCTGTCTATTTGTTATAGTACTAAAGCTGTTCACATAGAATTAGCGGGTAACCTATCTACTGAGTGCTTTTTGAATTGCTTAAAGCGTTTTATGTCGCGAAGGGGCATTTCCAAGGACATTTATTCAGATAACGCCACGAACTTCGTTGGCGCCAATAATGAGATGATTGAAATCTCAAGTAGAATCAAGGAAACTTCGATTTCCAAGTACCTTCTGGAAAATAGGACTAATTGGCATTTTTTACCCCCATATTCTCCCAACTTTGGAGGATTACATGAAAGGGCCATAAAAAGTTGTAAGCACCATTTAAAAAGAATTATAGGTGACGTGAGTTTACATTATGAATCTTTTACCACAGTCTTAACTCAGGTGGAAGCTATCTTAAACTCGCGACCAATTACTCCCCTTTCCTCAAGTCCTAATGACCTTAACTCTCTGACTCCCGGTCATTTCCTAATTGGCTGTCAGTTAACAAAATTGCCGGAAGAAACTTTAGAAGAGGTGCCGATAAACCGTTTAACAAAATATCAGTTGCTGCAACAGTATATTGAGCATTTTTGGCTAAGATGGATGAGAGAATATATTTCCAATCTCCAAGAACGTCACAAGCATTCTGCATCCAAGGGCGACGTGTTAAAAGTCGGTGACATGGTAGTCATAAAGGAGGAGAACACCCCACCTATGAAATGGTGTCTTGGAAGAGTTAATAATATCTTCCCAGGTCAGGACAAAATTGTTCGAGTAGTTGAAGTCCTTACTCAAGAAGGAATCATAAACAGATCCTACTCAAAGGTCGCTGTATTGCCTCTGGACTAGTGCTACAGCGTTACGAACCCATTGTACATACAAGGGGTTTTAAAACTTTTAAAATTACGTGTTGTTCGTGTTAAAAAAAACTTTCTTTCTTGTCTTGAAAGTAATTCTTTCAAAGGGGGCGATATGTCGGAATCTGTCATGACAGTTCCTGAAATATAATATAGATGTCGCGCTAAGGCCGCGTAGAGCCATAAAACTCAGTTCAGTTGAATAAAAACCGTTGGTGGTAAAAAACGCAATAACCCACCACAAGTAATTAATTGACCAGGAAACCAGGTCGATCGTATCGCGACGAAGTGATAACACGCGATAAGTAATACTACAAACGAAATATTACAGCCCGACGGGATTAATTATTTTATATGTGTTTTAATAATAATAAATGTGTGCGTACAATATTGTTTCATTAAACTAGCTAGATATTAAACTCAAGTGCTAAAAACTATAAGTGAAATTTTGGATATCATGAACCAGCTATACCGAAGAAATACAATCCAGATTTATACCGTAACAACGACACAAGAATAACATTTTTGTGGCAACCGTGAGGTAAGTCGAAATCCCACAACTTTTTTTCTTAGCTTTTTATATAGAACCACCCTGCATTATTGAAATTTTGATTTTTAACATTTTAGTGTTTAATGTTTGGTTCTACGAAGGTGTAATTTTGCCTTTAATTCTATTTTTCTCGAAAACGGTTAATGCTACGGTATTACAACAAGAGTACATTTTTTATGTGTTTTTACCTGAGTAATACTATTCTAAAAATAAATCTACAAAAAAGTTAAGCAGAAAAAAGTTTGGGGCAAAAGAGTGATAAAACCCCCCGTTACCGACGCCCCTGGTTGAAGTAACTACATGCAGATAAACCTCGATGCTATAATACAAAGGGTTACTAAGTTATTAATAAAAATCAAAAATTTGGAAACCCTTTTGAAGGGGCGTAGCTCCCTTTAAGTCGTTTTTGGACATATGTTTATGGAACTTTTTTTCTTATTTTGACCTCTAGAACCAACCTTAAAATATTTCCTTTTCCTCACAGAACACCCTGTATAATTGTGTGTCGTTGCTTTTATAAATTGCGAAGTATTTACTTTTAAAATTACTTAAATCTTAACTAAAGTCTTTTCAGTATGCTTTGGTCACACCAACGCACAGAGGGCCAGGAAAAAAGTAGGGTGGTCCAAAATTTAAGTGCTTTAATTTTAAGTATTTCTCCAAAACTGAAGACTTTTCAAAAAAAATTACCCCTGATTTCGTGCAAATACAGTAAAGGTTCAAAAACCGATGACTCCGCCATTTTGAATTTTTAGGTTATGAACATTGGTCTACATAAACATAATCAAAAGAAGACATTTGACACATTTTTATAAAGATCGAGAGAAAAATAAAATTTTGGACCACCCTAGTGGCGCGGAAATTTTTTTTTGAATTTTTACATTATTTTATTCGAAATCAGCGGTATCAAAAATAGCCGTATGCAAAAATTCAGAATTTTGTCCACTTTTTTTTTCCCTGGCCCTCTGTGCAACGGTTATATATAACAACCAAATGTAATAACTTTCTTTTTGGTAAGCATGTCAAAAAGCCTACTAATTAATACATTTTATGGCAAGATGTATACAACATTTCAAATCTTGTTAATGTATATTAAACTACAGGTTTTTACCATTATTGTATAATAAATCATTAAAGGAGTTTTTATTTGGCGGATTAGGACCGTGTTATTCATGATTGTTACTGTCTTTTTAATTTATTTTTCATCTCACTATGGGCCAGAATTTTTCTTGCGCGGCCAAAATTAACGAAAATCGACTTTTGATTTTCCAAAAAAGAATAAAAGCATTTGATTTAGGGATAGTTGGGCCATATTACTAAATTTATTTGCCGATAAAACAAAAAATTTTTTGTGGGCAGCCGTTCAAACTTTAAAAATGTGATAATTCTTAAGTTCAAAAAATCAAATAAAATGTTTGCTGTTTTTTTTGAAATGTGTTGATTAATAAATGTTAAATCAACACAACTATGTTAAATTTATTCTAAAAATTAAAGATTTGTCCGAGTACCATAATATTTTATCAGAAAAATTATACATTTATAGGAAACTGCATACTTTCATTAACAGTCAACATAGCTCAACGCAACCAATTTTAAACTTATATACATCAATTTATAGCTTATTTTATGGCAATCATGGTAGGTATGCGCATTTTTGCTCAAATTAATGTTTTTAGGAGAACTCGATTTTTTTCTACCTTAGCGCATATTTCTTATTTAATATAATATACATATGGTCTGTCACATAGACATTATTATGCACGATAACTGAAGAGCGCTTTAACCTAGAGGCTTGAAATTTGGTATACAGGTATGTTACTAAAAGTTATCGCTCCTAAGTCTTTTTGGTGAACATTGCGGTGCGGCAAGGGGGGCAAACGGGGGCAAATGGGGAAAAATCTTTTTTTACAAACATTTTAAAATTGCCAGAGCCTCTAGTAGTTTTTAAGGTTGCTGAAATCGAATCTGATAATAAACATTTTCTAAATCCACCCCCGCGGGGGTGAGGGGTATATATTTTTAAATAGTTTAAATAGTTTCGTGAAAATTTGCATTTGGGGGCTTTTGAGGTTGCTAAAACTGAATCTTGAAATATTTTTTTCTAATCCACCCCCTTAGGAGTGAGTGGTGATTATTTTTAAATATTTTTTTAAAAATTGGTATAGGGGTTTTGGAGGTAGCTTAAACTGATTTTTTTTAGACGAATAAGAATTATCTGATGAAGATTTGTACGAATAACAAAATACATTATTACATCGGCTACTAAGAGTGCCGATGTATTGAAATCTTCACCCAAAAGTCAAAATCTTTGACCACGTTTTTTTCACAATTCTCGACGTTTTAGACCATTCTGAGTCGAAATCAGTAAAAAAAATTTTTGCGTCCGTCTGTCTGTCTGTTTGGGTGTAAACTCCATTTCTACATGATATATCGACTTGCGGTTTTTTGCAAATTGTTTCTTATCGTATTCCGAAGAGCTGATTAGATTTTGGGGGTAAACGATTGGCGAGTAAGGGGGTAAAAATAGGATAAAACTCCTATTTTTAGCGTTTTTTTTTGTTTATAATTAAGGCAATTATTATTGTATTTGGTTAATTTAGCACTTATATAAAAGATAATTTTAAATTGGTCAAAAAATGTTATAAACAACGTTTTCGTAATACGCATTGTTTTCAAGATATTGACGTTTAAAGCAGTAAAAGGTTTTTTTTAGCATATCTCACATATTTGTAACCCGATTTCAAAAAATTATATTTTAAATAAAAGCTCTTTTTAAGCCCTATAAAAAATGTTATATACAGTTTTTTGCTAGAATATAATGTTTTAAAAATACAGAATTTAAAATCAAACAAAACACCTAGTTTGAAATTTGCAAACTAGATGGCTCTAGTGTACAACAGTGCCGATGTTTTGATGCTTGCAATGTTTCATCTAGTTTGTATCTTTAAATACTTTATCCAAAGATTAAAAAATTGTCACATTGCTTTAACTCTAACATGATCAAGTTGCATTATACTTAATCAACGATCATTATAAATGTTATTTTTAGTTTAAGTGCCCCAAAACCCCAAAAAAAAAGTGCATTATTAAATCGGCCATTTTGAATCTAAAATTTTTAATATTACGTTTGCTTTCAACGACCTCAAGAACCCCTAAATACCAACTTTTATCAAAATCCGTTAATTATAAAAAAATAATTTCGCCATATTGGATCCGGCATTTTGAATTTTGAATTTTTAATTGGATTCGAATTCAGCGGCCTCAAAAACCCCTATATAACAATTTTTATCAAAATCGGTAAAAAATCAAATTTTTTTTCCGCCATATTGAATCAGCCATTTTGAATTTTTAATTTTTAATGATGGATTCGAATTCAGCGGCCTCAAAAACCCTTATATATCAATTTTTATCTAAATCCGTTAAAAATCAAAATTTTCTTCAGCCATATTGGATCCGCCATTTTGAATTTTGAATTTTTAATGATGGATTCAAATTTAGCGGCCTCAAAAACCACTAGATACCAATTTTTATCAAAATCCGTTAAAATTTGAAATTTTCTTCCGCCATTTTGAATTTTTAATTTTTAATATTGGATTCGAATTCAGCGACCTCAAAAACCCCTTATACCAATTTTTATCAAAATCCGTTAAAAATCAAAATTTTCTTCCGCCATATTGGATCCGCCATTTTAAATTTTTAATTTTTAATGCTGAATTCGAATTCAGCGACCTCGAAAACCCCTACATACCAATTTACAGAATTTTGGCCGCGGAAAAAAATTCTGGCCCATAGTGCATCTGTTAATATAGAGAAGAATCGTCGGATCGTAACAATAATTTTATACGGTCTAAAACCCAAAGTAAAACCTCTTCAAACATTTTTGGCCATTAAGATCCGAGTTTCAATATATTCTTTATATAATACAGGTATATTTACATTACATTATATGTATACCTACATTAAATAATATCTATTCATATACTCATATTGTGTTACAGATGCTGTGTCAGAACATGTGCCGTTTATAGAGAAGGAGTTTGAAAATGTGGTCAGTGAATGGTTCCGGCAATCGAAACAACGGCACACGAGAGAACAGAAAAAGCTGACTGTACTGGAAGAATCCTAAAGTTGTTCTAAATACACTCCCGGACATTAAATTGCTAAACAATTGCCATTTTTTAAATTCAAATATTTCGAAAACTAATGAATGTATTTGACTTTTTTTTTGTTTTAAAGCTTACACATTCTGTACTTTTGTTTGTATTAAGAATAGTTTAAAAAACAATTTGCTTATTAACCACGGTTCGCAAAAAAGGTCAAATAAAATAAAAAATTGCCCAAGAACTTTGAAAATAAAATTTCATTCCTGGCCCTTTCCTTAAATAGGAAAAGCAAAAATTAAAAAATTTCAACGACAAAAATTTTTTTATCGCATTTTTTTGTTTTGAGTATTATAAAATAGATACACGCTGATTTATAATTATTCCAATTCGCCAATATTTGCTACAGTTTACTTTTTTCTGCTTAAACTTTTTACCTGTAACTTAAAAATTAAATTTTAAATAATATCTAACAAATAGGACCCCCGTGGGGGGCCTTAAAGAGGACGAAAGCCTAAATTTTTAAATTTTCCTGGGTTTATCTTGCATGCTCTATTTATATACCAATATAAGCTATTCTAATAGTATATTAAATATTTTTTTAAATAAGGGGGTTTGGGGGGCATCGAGCCAATTTTCAGATTTTTTTTAGAATTTTAATGTACAAAAAATATTATAATATAAATATTTTCTAGATATTGTAAAAGAGTGTTTAAAAGGTCAGTTTGGGGGTTAATTATTATATAATAAATAATATATATTATTATATATTATATTATATATTATTATTATTATATATTAATATAAAAAAGAAATATAATAATAATATTATTATGTACGCGTACGTGCCAAATTTGGTTTATATTTCTCCTGAAATATGTTAAAGAAGTCTCTTATAAGAGACCCAATTTATGTTTTGGATAAACCTAATTAGAAGAAAAACGTAACTCAGTTAAGCTTCAAATTTAAAGAACAGCATCAATCAAATTCATGTAGTACTTTTTGAGTTAACTGAAAAAATTACAACTTCCTGGATAATCATGATATCTCCTAAACCAGAAGTAAAAATATAAAAAAAAGTAAATATTCATTAAAACTTAAAATGGCAATAATTAAGACTTTAACAATTTGATAAACAGTTGCAGGGGCGTACAATGCAGGTCCTAGAAGATGGGGCAAAAAACAGTTGTACATTATTTGTTGCTGTTGATACGAAAAAAATTTCATTCATTATTAATACAAATAAAAGTAGAAAATGTTTAAGCTTTAAAACAAAAAAAGAATCAATCAAATCCATTAATTAGTTTTCGAAATATTTAAATTTAAAAAATCGCTATTTTTAGGTGTCCGGAATTTAATGTCCGGGAGTGTATCACATCCCCACAAAATAAAAAAAAGTCCGGAGTTCTATTGACCATGGTATTCCTACGCATTTTTTGACGCCGAAACCGAATATTTAAAAAAATCGTGAACCCTTAAAATATTGAGATATAGGGCACAGTGGGTTTTTTGTATGCATTCGAGCCCAAAAAAAAATATACTGCATGATTAAAAAAAAAATTATAGAAATATTGCTAAACAACATTGATTTAACATTGCATATGTCAAAATATATCATAAAATTGTCTGGTACCAGAATGTTTTTCTCGAGTTTTTTTTAGTGACTTAAATAATTTTGTCAATAACTATTGTATTATTTTAAAAGACCAAATTAGGGACGAGGGATGTCTTTTATTGTCAAAATTGTAAAATTTCTAAAAAAAACATTCTGGTTAAGGGTTCCAAACAATTTTATGTTATATTTGTTTTGACATGTGCAACCTTAAATCCCCCCAGACTCTCGACCCCTGGAGATAAAAAAAATATCTAGATTTGTATAACGCATATGTATTTAGTAGTTTACATATATAAATTTTTGGATGCATCTGTATTATTTGTATAAAATTTTTAATAAAATATATCGGAAAAACACGAAAAAAGTGCAAAGTTTGTATTTGGGGGGCTGTCAAAAATTAACTAGGGTAGATATTTAAAATCTGACATGAATCATTTTTATTTAGCAATATTTCTATAAAAAAAAATTTAAAATCCTGCGGATTTTTTTTTACTCGAATGTAAAAAAAACGCTGTGCGCTGATTTTGAGGGTCCACGATTTTTTTAAAGATCAGCGTCTAAAAATGCGTACGAATACCATAGTCTTCATGAGAACTCCGGACTTTTTCTTATATTGTGGGGCTGTGTATTTTGCGAGAGTTAAATCTCCTGCGAAATCTTGTACACATACCTCGCGCAATAGTGTGAAATTCCCCGAAATCTTAAATAATTTAACACGTTGGTTACCACGGGAGTCACCGGCCACTCTCAATATTTTTTACATTTATACTATGTATATCACCGGTGACTCTCACTGGCATAGGTTAGCATCAGATCGTAACTCTCAAACTGCCAAAATAAAAGCATCCCTATTATAGGTGTGGTACTCCAGAAGTTATGTCATACTGGGCCGCGGTAATATTGGTGAAAAAGTTGTAAAAAATGGTTTATTAATATCACAGCTACACAAACTAAAGTTAGGTCTCCGACAGACTCGACTAGTCAAATACTATGTATTTTGAGCAGCTGAATCCGAGTCAGAGTTTAAAAGTTGTCTCCCATTTTCAAAATAAACTCAAAAAAACATCCTGTTTGTTCTTTTTGGCTAGGTTTTGTTGAGGTTTTTTTTTTGAAAACTTTTACATTTCGACCTCAGATTCGGATTCAGCGGCTCAAAATAGATAGGAATTGACTAGTCGAGTCCGTCAGAGATCCATTTTTTTTGTATAACGCTGTATTTTATTCTTAGAGATTTTGAATGAAATATTTTTTTTGTGTGTAATTTAAGCAAAAACGTATAATATATACTTGAAAATGTAATTAAAATAGTAAAATTCAACGGGAAAGGTCAGCACCTCTTAATGGTAGTAGCCAACGTGTTAAATAAATTATTTAGTTAAATTTTTTTTTTTAGAATTTGCGAGAAATCTTGAGTAATTCCGCAAAATCTTGCGATATCCCGCAAAATCCCGTGAAATCTTGTTAAACTTAAAGTAATTTAACACGTTAACCGCCAGGAAGGAAAACTTGAATTTGCTCACTGCGCCAAAGGGTTTTTGCGGTTTTTACTTGTAAGAGTGTTTTATGTTACGTTATGTGGAAAATGTTTATTACTATTACTATAGGAATACATTGTTGATTTATGTACTTCCAAGTTTTACTTGATTTTATATTCACTACCATAATTTATGCAATAAAACCCTAAAAAGTCCAAACCACAATTTTTTTCCGTGCATATATATTATTCACGCGGCGTCCGTGAACCCAACACTGTGCATAATATATATGCACACGGCGGTTAACGTGTTAAATGAATGATTTAGGTTATTTTTTTAGAATTCCCTCGAAATCTTGCGAAATACCGTGAAATATTGGGTAATGCGAAATCTTCTGTACACGAATTCGTATGAAATTTACTACTTGATACAGGGTGTTCCAGAACTCGAGTAGAGAAATTTTAGAGAAGATTCTACATACAAAAATATGAAAAAAAGTTCTAAGAGTGCTCCTAAAAAAGAGTTTTTATTTAATATCTCTTTTACCATATTCCACAGTAACGAATTTTTGCACATGCCTTAACATTGAGAAAGGCTATCATTTTATGTAATTTTTATTTGGTAATTTTAACCAGAGACGTGCAAAATGAGGGGGCGATGTCACTTTTTTGCCCCAAACTATTTTACCTGTATTTTTTTGAAATTTTATCAATAAAAAAAATATAATTCTTTAGTTAAAAATACATAAAAAAGGTACTCCTTAACACCAACCGTTTTCTAGAAAACTGCAGTTGAAGAGATTTTTTCACGTTCACGTCAAAAATAGGAACTAAAAATTGCCCCAATAAAATTTTTAATATTTCAGGGCAATTCTACATAAAAACTATAAAAAAAAGTTCCTATACACCTACTACCGAGTCTTAAAAAGGAACCCTTCCTAAGTGGGCGTAGCTCCCTTAAAATCCATTTGTGATCATTTGTGTGTGGAAACTTTTTTTTATAGTTTTTAATGTAGAGTGGCTTTGTATTATTAAAAATTTTATTGGCGTGATTTTTAGTTCCTATTTTTGATGCTCAGAGCGTAAAAAAATCTCTTTAACTGCAATTTTCTCGAAAACGGTTAGTTCTACGGTGTTATAATAAGAGTACCTTTTTTATCTATTTTTAACTAAAAAATCTATTTTTTTACATTTTTTTATAAAGATAAAAAAGTTTGGGACAAAAAAGTGACATAGTCACCTATTTTGCATGTCCCTGGTTAAAATTACCAAATAAAAATTATATAAAATGATAGCCTTTATCAATGTTAAGGCATGTGCTAAAATTCGTTAGTGTGGTTAATAGATTAAAAGAGATATTAAATAAAAACTCTTTTTTAGGGGCACTTTGAGAAAGGCCGTAGCTCCCTTAGGGCCCGTTTCCGAGCCAAACTTTACAGGAACTTTTTTTCATATTTTTGTATATAGAATCACCTACGCTAGTTCTGTGTTCTGTGTTTTGCATTATTACGTTTTTTTTTATTTATATTTTCTTTTAGTTTAAGAAATATATTTTTTTAGAATGTTTAAATATTTTATCTTACGTTTTATAAAAAAAACTGTACAATTGCATTTTTTAAAATATATTTTATTCAGAGTATGTTTTAGTTTTAATTTTTTTTGTATGTAAACCTGGCAGGAAAACCGAGTGTAAGACTTCGACTGGACCCTGTAGATAATGACTTTAGATTTCGAATAGGCAAGTGGCACACAAATAATACTATGTATTTCATATTCTTGTGTCATTTACCTATTTGAAATTGGAAGTCTATATTTGCCGTTCAACGGGGGTACGGGGGATTTTTACGCACATTATAACATACATCTTACATATCACCCGTATAACTTTAATGTATTAAAAACCATATTAAAGATCCATATGGCAAGGGATAACTTATGATGTATTTGGTATATTGCAAAAGTTATATAACTTGTTATGTACCTGGTATGTTGCTGATATTTAGCATGTTATGTAACTGATACATAACTTGAGGCGGAATTGTTAAAGTCCAAGGACTGTACATGGACTATTCATTCATTCATGTCTGCAACATAGAACAGTGGTTATGTACCTGCTTTGTACCTGCTATGAGTTTGTGTGGACTGGGTTTGAGATATTCGCCCTTTAGATGAAAAATAAAAATCAAATCTAAGAGGCGAATATCTCAAAGGAGGGAGCCTAAGTCAAAATTTTTATATGAACTTTTTATTTAATTTTGATGAGATACAAACATTTTTAATAGTATATTTTATCAAAATTACTTTTTAATTTATGTTCAAAATTAATTTATGTTCAAAATTAATGGAGAGCCCCTACCACAAGCCAAAAGCTTATTTGGGGCTCTCCATGACTCTGTATAAATAAATATATAATAATAATAATAATAAATATTAAAGTACTAGTTTCATAACATACGTTTTTAGGGCGCGAGTACAAGTGTACTAGTGCGCTTAAAACGTGTTATGAAACGAGTGCTTTATACAATTTTTTCTATTTTGCTCTAAAATAAAAAAAAAACTTTTTTAAATTGATGACTGATTTAGGGATTTTTGTTTTGGATTGGCATTACAGTTTACACCATGTTTAAAATTCTAAGAACAAATGATATTTTGATATATTTTATAGTCATCTCTTCTCTTTTTTACTGCAATTAACCAAGCCATAATTTTAACATGGTAAAAATAACCTAAACACAAAATTTTGTAGAAAATTCAATTTTATAGAGACATTGACATTTGCACGGAAAACGTCAAGTGATAGGCCAGGTCTGTTGCCAACCCAAAAGAACAAAAAGTACAGACTATAAGAACACGCAAAATGCGTGTGATTATGAGCTTATAAGAGTCGCAAAATAGAAAAAATAATTTATAGCAATTTTGAAAAAATATAAAAATATTACAGGAGGCCCCTGTCTTTTATAGAATTTTGCTTAGAGGACTTTTTTGATCAAAACTGCTCACAGAATGTAAAAAAAGTAATTAAAAGTAACATTTCTAACCCTAAAAAACTTAGGGGTTTGGAACCATACCGGATGGTCGGCCCTGACTTTTCTGATAACTTTCGAAACTTCTGTTAAAATCATTCAATGCGCATTAATTTTCTTAAACATCCATAAAAAAATTGTTCAAAAATATTAAAAAAAGTTATACAAAAAAATTGATTTTTCTATTTCATCTTTGGGGGCAAATATCTCAGAGTAGGGGGGCCAAAAATTTTATATAACTTGTGGCATTATTTTGAGGAGATATTTTGTAAACATTTTGGGACACCCTGTATATGGTTTGATTGTATTTAATGTAACGTTGTAATGTTTTAAAATAATCGTAAAAATTGTATTCTATACCTAAAAGTTGACACATCAACGTTTTGTATTAATACTTTTAGATTTTTAGATCAGTGTAGCATGCCGTGTAAAAAATTATTCCTGTACAGATAACATACAATTTAACTACGGGATTTCGGTACCAGAATTTCAAAATTAAAATTTTAGAGTTAAATTACATTTTTTTTAACTTTGCACTTTAAAACTAAACATTTTGCCTAATTTCATATCCCAATTTTAAACATTGTAATTTAAAAACTTTATTTCATATAAAACTTTATAATTACATTGTAATCGTGAATTTAAAGAGGAAATTTAAGATTCAGTTAAATTTTAAACATTAAAAAAATTATAAAAATTATAATTTTATTTATTATTACACTTCCCACCACCTAATCTTCCCCCATTTTTTACAATGTATAGTCAGTCAATCTAATATTTAATTTGAATTAACATGTTTAAATTAACCATTTGATATTTTACTATATCTGCCACTGTTAAGTGTATATACGCAACGTTAACTGTTTAAAAAAAAATCTGAAAAGGGTACCCTTTCTAAGCGAGGTAAAATGAAAACGTTTCTTCTGTTCGAATTCACGAACCTCAGGATTTAATCGTAAAAGTTTAATTCTATAAGCAATTTTCTTGTTTTCGTTTTTCATGGATTTAAAATTTTTATATATTTTTGGAATATTTCCTTTTGTTTTTTTCTTTCTAGCTTTATCTGGTTGTTTTTTTTTGACAAGGCCATTATGACATGAATTTAACCAAAAAAAATTGAATTTTTACTTTTGACATCTAATAAAAAATTTTAAAAAAATTATTAAAATTTAATGTCAAAAGTGAAATTTAATGTAAAAAAATATCAAAATTTAAATATCTACCATATAAATGACCAAATATTTTTTTGTATAGAATTGAACATTATTTTTCGTGTAAGTGTAAAAAAAATCCTGCTATAAATAATAAGTAAGATATCACTAAAGATTAGAGTTTTTTCCGTTTTGCCCCCCTTGCCCTACGCCAATGTTAACCATATTTGATGTGACTCACATTACAAAGGTCCTGAATCCTGTGCAAAGCTTTGTTAAAAGAATTTTTTAAATCTGACATTCAGTTAAAAAGTTACATGGTTTACATACAGACAGACAGACATTTTTTAACACCCATTTGTTTTACATTTTCTCTTCGTTTTATGTCATTTTAAACCGTAAATGCAAAAAAAATTGGGTCAATTTTTCCACCAGTAAAAAAGTATACTGTTTTGGTTACTTTAGTACTGTAAATACCTACAATGTAGGTCCTACATACATATTTCTGGTCCATTGCTATCTCTCCGATACACTATGGTCCGGGCGATACCCAAAAATGGCATAAATTCGGCTGTTTACGCTACAGGTATAAAAATAGGTGTAGGTAGGCCTTTTAGAATTCTAAAGCCGAATATGGCATTAAAACTTAAAAATTCAAAATTGCGGGTACAATATGGCCTCTATAATAGTTAAATTTATAAATAACGTTTTAATTTAAACTGGTAATGTGCTTTTTTGGGTTTCTTTAATTCAAATTGACAATAAGAATAAAGAATATAAAATGGCGTATTCAAAATGACTTCAACAATCCTTACATTTCCTATTATTTTATCGATTTTTAATTATTATCAATTACCTACATACCACATTTAATGTTTCTACGACCTCCCGTTCGAAAGATATACATGTACCGGTCGGCCATCTTGTTTTATGTTTTGTTAATTTTTGTTTGTCATTACATACCAAATACGGCCCTACATACCAAATTTCAATGACCTCCCGTTCGAAAGATATGATTCTTTCAGGTCGACCATCTTGGTTTTTGGTTTTGTTGATTCATTGTATCCCTAAATACCGAATTTCAAGTTTCTACGACCTCCAGTTAAAAAAATATCACTTTTACAGGTACGCCATCTTGTTTTTTTGGTTTTGTTGATTTTAGTTTGTCATTGTACCCTTGCTTACTAAATTTGGAGTTTCTACGACCTCCCGTTCGAAAAATTTAAGATAAATGCATAGTCCATTTTTTTAATATTCAGCCGTGCATCATTTTATGTATTTATTATATTTATTATGTATTTTTTTTTCTTGGCGAAACCAAAACTTCGACAAAAAGGCACCACTTTTTAAGAAACGACATACCTTAAGCCATAATTTGGTCCAAAAAAAAAACCTAAAAAAATCCTGTGGAACTTCGGGGAACTTTTAAACGAAATGTCATAAGCTAAAAAACCCAAAGATCAATCAAGAAATAGCCTAAGAATTAAGTACACAAATTCTTTTTTATATTATTACTGTAAATTATAGTTCATATAATGATGTAAGTCTACAACAAAAAGAAGGGGAGGTACAACTATTGCGTAAGAGAATATCCAGTTTACAAAATGAAAATTTAAATGACATTTTTAAAATAATTTTTAAGTTTGAATAAGTCTCAGGCGTAAAGTACTCAATAAAAATATTTTATATTTATGCTAAACATAGTTTAACTATCCATAATTATAAATACATAGCTTTTAAGTCTTACTTTTAAGTCGAATTAATGCCACAAATGAGGGCTTCCCGGACCATACATAGTGCCATAGCCGGTAATTAAATTGCAGCTTATTCGCACCAGAAACATATTTTTAGTGTTCCATATGGTTCAAATTGTCACGTGACCGCCATAACGTTCGATCACATCGGCCAATTCAAGATGTTTTTTAGTTTATATGAGAAAAAAATTAGTTTAGTTAAAAAAAATAATTTTTAGAATTTTAAACAAAAAAAGATAACGGATGTTTCCACGTGTACAAAAAAATAAATAAATAATAATTTTAATAATTTATCATCAAATAAAAACATGCGTATTGGTAAAGTTAATTAAAAATTAAAACAAATGCGTTTACCTAATAATTGGACATTGTTTTGAAAAAATGTGTTAATCCACATTGTTAGATGGTAGTAGGTTGCTTACATTTTACTTAATACCTCTTAAAAATAATTAAATTAAAGATTTCAAATTTTGTACATGTGGTGATACAAAAACAAGTGAAGAAAATTATTAATTTTAAATGTTTTAGTCACAAGGTTTAATAGATATTAAGGAAAAAGTTCAACTACTTACTGTCATCTCACAATGTGAGTTAACATATTATTGCATGACACAATTCAATTGTTCTAGAAATATTTGTATAAGTTACAAACACATACACACTTAAGATTAGAAATTATAATTTATCAATAATTATCAATGTTTAAGTTTTTATAAAAATAGTTATATTTTAAAATTAAAATTGTCAAGTTTTTATAAAATAAGCATAATATATTAATAAAGATGAATATAACGGCATTTTTAATTGTTTAGTTTATTAAACTGAAAAAAAAAAAACAATCTAGTTGCCTTAACTCGCTTGGAATACAAAAAACATTATTTGATTTTTTTTCAACAACCATTTCTTTTTTAGAAAAAACAAATATTTTTTGATAAGACAAAAACATTAATTTTAATTTTTTTTGTCATGTTCCAAATGACTTGAGAAATAGAGATGGCTTTGAAGGTACTCCCAGTGCTACATTTTTAGGTGTTATTATAGATCCAACTTTGACTTGGAAACCTCATATAGATCAACTTACCTCTAAATTGGCCAAACAAGCTTTCTGCCTTCGAAGCCTAAATGATACTGTATCACCTAAAGTATTACGAACAGCATACTTGTCCACTCCATTTTGAGCTATGGTATAGCAATTTGGGGTGATGGCTCGAGCAGCGACAAACTATTCAGCACGCAAAGGAGGGCTGTTAGGATTGTTGGGGGTCTGGGAACAGAAATGAATGCATAGAGAAATTTATTGAACTTAACATTCTCACTTTTCCTTCTCTCTATATTTATTACTGCCTCCTGCACGCCCCTTCTGTCCAATCCAGCACCTCCAGGGGTGAGGACATCCATGGATATGACTCTCATTTTAAACATCTTCGTCCAAATTGGTATCGCTCAAGTAAGTCGCAAAATGGTCATAACTAATTGTGTATCAAATTTTTTAACAAAATTCCACTTGCCTGTCGCAGTCTTCCATTGAAAAAGTGTTCAGTAAAGGAATTTCTTTTTTTTTCTCAGTAACTGAGTTCTTAAACTATAACTCTGAAAACTATTATTTTTGATATATATGCACATTAAATGTGATAATTTTTTTTTTATCCCATTTTCACCTTATTTATTACTTAGGTATTTATTACTCTCTTTTTATGTTACAGTTTTAAAATATAAATATCCTTGTAAGTTCCGAAACATCGTATCTGACAAAATGGGAACTTGCCAGAGACTAGAAATTATTCTTTTTATGGAATTAGTAGGGTAGTAATTTAATAACTTACTAATTTATATGAATAAGAACTTATTCTTGTTTATATGTAATTAATAAAGTTCTAAATAAATACCTTATTAATTGTTTAATAATTAATAATTTCTTATACCTGTCAAGTGGTAATTTTTCAGATACGATGTTTCGGAATTTACAAGGCAAAATTTAATTCATCATTTTTATGGTTTTTCTGATATTTTTTGATATTTAAGTGTTTTATCTTGTCATTGTTGATAAGTTAAATATTTTTGTTTTTTTTTTGTAATATGTGCTCAGGGGTGATGGGGATGGGGGTAGGGGATGAGCTACCCTCCCTAACCACGCTTGAGTTTTAAAAATCTACTCTCCAGTTAGAAAATAATAATATAACGATAGACGATTAGGAAATTGTGGGGGCTGTTGCCGTTTTGGGAGATCTGCAAGATGCGGAAGACCAAATGGAAAACGAAGAACGGGAGATGTTGGCTAGGACCGACCCTTTCCAACTTTCCACCAAAAAATTTATAGTGAATTCAGGACTAAACAGCCAACTATTGACAAGGGGGTTGTCCTGAATAAAATTTAAAAGTATTTTTTTTTGTTGACTGCTGGTGGGTGCAGATCTTTTTCTATTTTTATTTTTTATTTTCAGTCATTTCTTACACATTAATTTTTGGATATTAATTATAAAAACAATTCAAACCACAGCACCTTGTTTACAAATAATAAAAATAATGACAACCTGCGCTCGCAAATCTATTTGGTTAAAATCCGCTAAAATACTTGGCAACGCTGCAGAGATCCGATCGCGCTCGCTGCTGTTCAAGAATAGCATTTTTTAACTTTGGGGAACTTTGATATGATATGATCAGTTCCCTTCCTATGAAAATTGTTCACGTTCTCCCGAGCCCGAGAATAGATACCCAGTGGTTATGATGTATAAACTTAAGGGGTTGTTCTGATTTTTGACCCAAAAAATTTTTGGTCTTTTTTTTCAGACGACCTGTATTATTTTTATGTACAAAACTTTTTACAAAGTATTAGACAACTCTTAAAGTTCACAAAAAAAAAATTGTTTTTGCCGTCATAAATAAAAGTGCAGCACGCGCTGAAGTTAGACACCTCAAAAATAACATGGCAAACGGTTCCAGCGTTAGCTCGGCCCCCAATGTTCCGAAACACAAAAATCAAAAACAGTGTTAATTTTTTTTTATCGCTGGAACCGTTTAAAGTTTTTTTTTTATATTTTAAAGTATACAAAACAAGCACCAATAAAATTTTAATTCTGCCGGTCGATTCTACTATAAAAACTGAACTTAAAAGTATTCTTTACCGAAAAACTAAATTTAATATTAAAGGAGTAATAGCCTTTTAAAAAGTAAAATTTTTTAGCCTTTTAAAAAGTAAAATTTTTGGTGGCACAGAATGTAACTTCCTCTTAATTCCATTTTTTTTTTTGAAAACGGTTGTTCCTACAGTGTTATACTATCTGACATTTTTTATGTATTTTTACTCAAGAAATCTATGTTTTACAAAAAATGAAAAAAAGATACACATAAAAAAGTTTGGGGCAAAAAACTGATAAGGCGTCCCCGTTTAGCACGCCCCTGGTTAAAATAAGTACATAAAAATAACATACAAAGATGGGGGTTATTAAGATTAGTTAATAAGCAAAACCTCCTTGCTGTATCTCAAAGGGTTCCTGAGTTATTAAATAAAAATCGAATTTTTAAGCCACAATCGTCCCTTAAAATTTTATAATTTTAATATTTTCTTATGTATATATTTTTAAAGTATATATATATATACGTATAACTTTTTAAACAAAACAAATTTTGAGTAGTATAAAAAATCAAAAAAAAAATCAATTTTTTGAAATCAAAAATCAGAACAACCCCTTAAGCGCAGAGCGTGAGCGAAGTAATTATGCTTTTGAACAAACCAAACGAAAGCAGAGTAAAATAAGCTTTTTTGGAAAATCTGTTAAAGTTGAATTTTGAGACAAAAATAAAGTATGCAAAATTTGGATTTAAGATGACATAATCTTGAGGTGCCAGTTTTGCTCCAAAAAATGAGGTTTTTTATATCTACGCATTCTGTGGACCCATGACAGCCCAATAAAAAATATAACTGATCAATTTAAAATACTTATAGATATCAACATCTGATTTTAAAAATATACTATATAATATATATTATATAGTCCGTCCAATTATGCAAGATAGTAGTTTAAAATTCCCGCGATTTTTAAGCTACATCATAGGTTAAAAACTCGTACCTTTTAACATATAAAATATTGTGACATTTTTTGTCTATGACAATAATTGACGGTCGTTAGAGCTAATAAAAGAAGAAAAAGTTACATAAAAAAATGGTTATACTTAATGTTATTTTGTATGGTATTGAAAAAGGTACTTTTTTGGTTTATTCTTCATACAATCACACTAAATTAGCATATCTACATATTGTACAAACGCAAATTATAATGAACACAAGGAAAACGTCAAATTTTTAGGTTACAATTACAAATTAAGGCCTATCCAGAGGCTCGCATAACAAACATTACCAGATACATGACGACACATCAAGCCAATGCTGAAATCGCATTCTATGCGAGCCTTTGGATAGGCCCTTTCCAGGAAAACAGTACCGATATCTGTTAAATTTTTACGATTTATGCATAATTATGCTACATATGCGCTCTGTGGTGTAAAAGGGGCCGCGTCCCTTACTCTGCATAACTGGACGGAGTATAGTATACATGGGTTTATACTATAAACTTTATAGATTTACGGGGGATCCTTAGAGCATAGTAAAATTTTGACATTTTTGGAAACTTTGCATTTTGCATGGTTTCGTTAAAAAACTTTCCGGCGAGGCAAGTAGGGCTCGTTTGCTTTTGAGTTTTTTTATACTGTTGGATATTCTAAGAATTGGAAAGTAATTAGGAATAATAAAGGAGAGGATATCCGCGCCGAATTAGGCAGGGCTGAGGGCTTGAGTCGCGGATTTGGCTGATTATTATATTATTCACAGCGCCTGCGCTAGAATAATATTATACGGTAGTTTCTAATTTCCCAAAATTGCCAAAAAACGTCATAGACAAAAAATTCATGGATACAAATGTGTTTCATGAAAAAAAAATAAGAAACTTTGAAAATGGGCTACTCATAAAAAATAGTCAGACAAATCCGTGAGCCATGCCGTCAGTCTTACCTGAATCGGCGCGGATATCATTACCATATAATACAGGGTGTATTTGAAATAGGGTAGGAAATTTTAACAGGTGATTCTACATGATAAAATATGACAAAAAGTCCCTATAAACATATGTCTAAAAATGCGTCATAAGGAAGCTACGCCCCTTTGAAATTGGCTAAAAAAATCGGTTTTTATTTAATAACTCAGGAACCCTTTGAGATATGTTAACGAGGTTTTGCACGTGAATTAATCCTAATAAGGCCCATCTTTGTATGTCATTTTCACGTACTTATTTCAACCAGGAGTGTGCGAAACGGGGGGGCCTTATCAGTTTTTTGTCCAAAACTTTTTTCTGTGTAAATTTTTTGCAATTTTATTTTTGAAATATCATTCCTCAGGTCAAAATACATAAAAAAGGTACTCTTGTTGTAATACTGTAGGATTAACCGTTTTCGAGAAAATTTCATTTGAAGGTGAAATTTCACAGTTCGAGGACGAAAAATTAAATACTAAAATGTCGAAAACCAAAATTTTAATGATGCAATGTTATTCTACATCAAAAACTAAGAAAAAAAGTTTCCATACATGTAGGTCGGAAAAACGCTTTTAAAGCTACCACACGGAAAAAAAATTATAGCTAGGAGCGCTATAACACACATACCAAGCAAATTATAATCGCTTATTATATAAATACAAGGCTTTCTCTTACAATTATGGCAGTCAGTGTAAAAATTTATATGAAATACTTTAATTGTTTAGTGAATAATAAAATACAACAAATAGTATGGCATTTATAGCTTAAATAGATTTAATTATTGTCCGTGCTAATAATTTTTATAATATAATAAAATTTCTGTAAATTTATAATAGTGCCTGTAATAAATATAATCGTGTCTGTAATATATATAATCGTTTCCAATTTATTTTTAACATTATTAGTTATTGTGTCCCTTATAATCTATAGCTTAAATCACTATAATTTGCCACTGTTACCAAATATCTTATAATGTATAGCGCAGAGCCCACTAATTTCTTCCCTTTAAAAATGGTGCATATTTAGGAGACCATAGCTCCATTAGGATTGATTTTTGGAAGTATCTGTATATGAGGTTTTTTTCTTAGTTTTTAATGTACATTCGCCCTGCATCATTAAAATTTTGGTTTTCAACATTTTAGTATTTAATTTTTCGTCCTCGAACCGTGGAATTTCACCTTCAAATGAATTTTTCTCGAAAACGGTTAATCCTAAAGTATTACAACAAGAGTACCTTTTTTATGTATTTTGACCTGAGGAATCATATTTCAAAAATAAAATTGCAAAAAAGCTACACAGAAAAAAGTTTGGGACAAAAAACTGATAAGCCCCCCCCCGTTTCGCACACCCCTGGTTGAAATAAGTACATGAAAATAACACATAAAAACGGGCCTTGGTAGGATTAGTTGACGTACAAAACCTTGTTCATATATCTCAAAAGGTTCCTGAGTTATTAAATAAAAACCGATTTTTTTAGCCACTTTCAAAGGGGCGTAGCTCCCTTATGACGCATTTTTAGACATATGTTTATAGGAACTTTTTGTCATATTTTATCATGTAGAATCACCTGTTAAAATTTCCTACGCTATTTCAAATACACCGTGTATATTGAAATACAATATTATTGTATAACTTACAAATCTATTATCATGAAACGGGTATAAAATAGTATGTGCAGACAGTAGATTTAACCTGTAAACGGGAATTTTTCCACGCCTACTCGGAATAAAGTTCGAAAAAGTTGGTAAAGTTCCGTTTTTTGGCCATAACAGACATAACAAAAAAAGTGCTATTTTTTTATTTTTTTAATCAAAAGTACACATAATAAGTAGTTATCTTAAAATTTTCAAAAAAATAAAAATAGGAGTTTTTGAGAAAAATGGCCTTCCAATTTTTTGCCGCCATCTTGAAAAAAAAAAACAAATAACTGTCAAAACTAATTTGATAAAACTTGATAAGAAAAAATGTGTTTTTTAATGGCGAAAACAGCAGTTCTCAAGGTTAAATAGTTTGGACATTTTCGAGAAATTAAAAAATGTTGAAAAAAAAATTTAAAATCATATTTTCGAAACTGGGCTTTTTTGAAAATAATCCCTTGGAGGTTTTTCTCTAAAATCGGTGGGCTATACATAAACAAATAATCAGCCAAATCCGTGGCTCAAGCCCTCAGCCCTGCCTGAATTGGCGCGGATATCATGTTCGTAAATGTTTTTAAACCATATAAAAAAATGGCGTTTTTCTAGGCCTTAATTTTTTAATAAAATACCCTTTGAGCTAATATAGATCGAAAAAATTGATATACCTTAAGGTATACCAATTTTTTGGACCTACATTAATTAATAACTTATTAATACTAAGTCTATTTTAAAGTTTCATTGATATTTCTTTTTTTATATTGTACAGTGTGTCTAGACCATTGAGCTCTATATGTGTGCAACATTTCAAATTAGTCGCATTTTTGTAGGCAGAAAATGTATATTTAAAAAAAAACATACATTTTCGAGGCAAAACTGGCACCTTAAGATGACTTCATAAGAACCCAAATGCACACTTATTTTTCTCTCAAAATGCAACTTTTGGCTCCTACCGTAAGATATGTATACTAGGGTTGACTGTAATAAGCTTTCTTTTAAATATTGTAACTCATATAAAACGTAAGCACCTTGAATGCCGCACCTGAGTAATTAATTGGTATAAATAGGTTAGAATCGACCATGAAGGGGAGATATCCGAAAAATTTAAAACCGAAAGTGGAGTAAAACTAGTTTGCCTATTATCACCCATGCTTTTCCTTATTATCATAGACTGGATATTAAAACAGACCACTGAAAATAGAACAGGGATATATTGGGACATTTTTAACAAACAAATAGCAAGGAAAGTTCGACTGAGGATAAACACAGAAAAAACAAAACTGATGACGAGAAATATAAACCAAGGACAACCACTAGACCTACAAGGCAAAAATATAGAAGAAGTTACAGAATTCCGTTATTTGGGTAGCACAATAAACGCCAAGGGGGACAACAAAGTTGATATAGAAAAGAGAATTCAGCAAGCGCGAGTATCATTTAATCAACTAAGATCAACATCGATATCCAAAATTTTTTCGCAAAACACAAAACTAAGACTCTTGAAGACAAACGTGATGAGTATGCTGTTATACGGGGTAGAAACATGGGTCGAAATGAAAGATAATATCAACAGAGTTTATAAAAAAATGTCTCAGGTTTATATTTATATTCTGGCACAACGGAATCTCAAATGAACAGCTGTTGAAAAATGGAAAAAGTGGAGATAATAATAAAAAAAAACAAAAATGGCAGTGGATTGAACATACCCTAAGAAAACCCCAGTCAAGTATTACCAGACAAGCTCTAGACTTTACATCACAAGGAACAAGAAGGGTTGGAAGACCCAAAGAAACCTGGAAAAGAAACAAAAGAATGCGAGAAACAGAATTTAACATGGAATGAAATGAAAGCAAAAGCAAGAAACAGGACAGAATGGAAGACGATTGTCAAGAAGATATCAACAGATGGACAATAAAGAAGGACGTAATAAAAGCTCGGTGCATGGGACTAGCTTACCCATCGCTGTTTTGAGTATGAAGCTAAGAAACGCAAATTGTGGCGCCTTTTGCTCCACGCGGAGCTATGAGTCTAAGAAGAAGAAGATGGGTTTACAGGGCGATTATTTGAAAACTATCCATCCAAATATCTTGCGAATTAAGCACAATGTAAATAAAATCATCCACCACTAAGTAAAGGGCTGGTTTTTGTTTGTTTTGTTTTTTTTTTTTCAAATAAAACTTTATTTAAGCTCTTTTAATTGACGTATAACAAAATGGGGTTGCTATTTAAGATTTTAATGTTGGGGTAGCTGGGGGTTAAAAAGAGAGAGAGGGTAACAACTCCCAAAATTTTTCAAAGGCTCACCCAAAAATTTTTAAAGGATCACCGTCTAGAAAAAAAACAATATAAAGAAGAAACGGTTAAACTATTTTACACAAATTTTAATTAATAATATATTAAAATATAAATGGTATAACTATAAATAATATAATAATATAAATAATATTATAATATTTTAACTATAATATAAATTTACATATTTTTTTAAAAACCTCACATACAGCTGTATTCGATCCTGCATAGCAGAACTAAAGCAATATTGTCGGTTTTGCATAAGCTGTCACAGAAATATCGACTATATTGTTATCTCGGCATACTGAGTTTTTGCTAATCAAGATTAAATTATTTCTAGTTAATCAAAGTTCAAAAACTATTAAAGTGAAAAACAATATCATTTTTTTTCTAGGAAAAGTGGATAAGTTTATCAAATATGTATTATTAAAAAGTCAAAAAAAAAATAAGAGTAAATTTTATTTGATATTTTAGGATATAAATACTGAATGAAAATTTATTTAAACAATTTTAGACGTGGTGTGCCTATAGATTCACAATGAATTTTAAACTTTTGCTTGTTACTGTAGTGTTAGTCATATCAGTAAGTTGTGATGATCACAATTACGTCAATTGCCCAACTCCAGTAGGGTATGTATTTATTTCAGAAAATTTATTCTATATTTATAAATTCGTCCTGAAGATTAGTTTTTCTAGCTAATTTTAGGCTGAAAAGTCGCACTTCATAGGACCCTCCGATTAAGTGGCACTTTATTGTAATATAATTAAATTTTTTCGTTTGGACTAGAGAAAAACTTACGAGTCTCATATCGGACATGTTTTTTTCGAAATCTATGAATAAAATTAGAATATTATTATGGATTAATACTGGTATCAAACTAACTATTTACATGCAATTAAAACCCAATCGAAGATTTAAAATAAAAGTTAGTTTTTGGCATTTTAATTTTTTTCTGAATAAAAACGAAAAAACAACTTTTATCGCTTGAATTTGGGTTCCGCTTGCTTTTAAATGTTTGGGTTAATGCCATATTAACCCATAATAATATGGTACGGGTTACAAAAACAAGATATTAGCTCTTCACATTGCTGGATTCACCAGTGGCATAGTTCTAGTATTTTCTTCCTGTTATTTTTGAATACAAAAAGAGTGACAGTAAGTAGTTGCTCTTTTTTCTTAATAATATTATTTTTATTAATAATAGGCATCTCTTTTATTCGTTTGCTTTCTAATGAAGAATATATCGTCGGCTTACAAGTAAAGAGCACTAAGTCCAAAAACATGGTTTTGAGATATTGACAAATTTAACTTTCATTGTTGTTTTTTAACTTTTATAATAATTGTGTTTGGAAAAAAACTACCGCAAATTGCAATGACATGTTTGGACATAATGATGTCCCATTTGCAGTTAAATAAAGAAAAATTGAAGTAGTTTAATTCAACTAAATTTGAAAAAAGACATGGACTTAGTGCCTTTTACTTGTAGGCCCACGACGTCGGCTTACAAGTAAAGAGCACTAAGTCAATAAAATAACATAAAAAACAACTATTTAAAATTAAAACCCTTCTATTAATATAAACGTATAACTATAAAGTGGAAAACAAGATGTTTACATACCTTTTCAAAAACTAGAATTTTAAAAGAAGGGTTTGGACTTTTTGATTGTTTAAAAAAAGTTTCCATTTTTTACTTTAATATTAGTATTAATTATATAAAACTGCTTACTATGCCAGAACTAAGACACTTTTCAGAGGATATCGGCTGTGCCGGCAAAGAAGCATCTCCTAAAGTCAATAATTATTATGAATCATTATTAATGATAAAACACTTCACGGTGCAATTCTAAGGGCTGTTTTTTTCTTATATTCTTGTTATTTATGTAGTGATCAAGGATTTAAGAGCAAAATTAAAATAATCTATCAGTTAAAATTTGAATGCGTTTGTCAGTACAATAAATAACGCGATATTGTATCATATAAATGATTCAAGCAATCGTAGTTTTATAAATTAACTCTTTTCAGAAAGTCGTTTAGTGCAGAAACATTTGAAATAATTTGAAATAATAAGTAAAGTGCACTAAGTGCACTAAGTGACTTAGTGCCTATTGCCAGATAAAATTTTAATCAAAATCAAATTGGTGCGTTTTGTATAGGGGGTAACTCCCTTGGCAGTCCACCTAGAAGTTAGTTCGGTTTACCTATACATAGATCATCAAAAATTAACTACAGTGCTATTAAAATCCCATTTTTGCAAAAAAGTGACTTAGTGCCTTTTACTTGTAAGCCGACGATATTATGCACCTAGTATGCGAACTAAGTCATTAGAGACTGAAGTTTTTTTGCTGAGACGGAGTCGAGGCAAAAAATCAGTCGAGAACACTTAAGACAGTTCGCATACGTGGTGTATATATCATTTTTTCTACTACCTAAAGTAGTCCAAACTCCAAATATATAGCTGTCAGTTTGACAAGAAAGTTGAAAAAAAGATAGCAGTTGTTTTAATTTTTTTCATTATTGACCGTCGTCAATAAACAATGCTTAACAACGGTCAATAATAAATTAGTTTGCTGATTTTATTGGTTGTCAACGTAAACAAGCCTTGACAACGGTAGATAATATGTAAGCTAGCACTTAATTAGGTAGTAGAAAAACATTATTTCTCGTCTTTGGATCATAAACGTTGTGACTAAAATGCTTAAAATAAGCATTTACAGTACTTGTATTTTAAAAAATGTACATTTGAAATGCTTATTATTAAATTATTTTAAAACATATTGTGTCAGATGTTCAGCAAACTACTGTTATTTCACAATGTGGGTTAACGTATTGTTGCTAAACACCGTCCATATAATAGTGATGTGACGAGTATAAGGCCAAATATGCGTTTTGCAGAATAACGCCGCCACACAAAAAGAAAAAAAGGTCCGGAATTTTTTAGGAGACCATTGTATTCCTATGTATTTTGAGGCACCTCATGGAATTAGTTTTGAAGATAACTTCAAAAAACCTTATTTTCAAGTATGAAAATAAGATTTTTTGAGGTTATCTCCAAAACTAAACGGATGAGGTGCTATTTTGACCTCAAATTCGGATTCAGCGCCTCAAAATACATAGGAATATATTATTAATTCCAAAAAAAAATTTTTTTTTTTGTGGCCACACATGTAGTCAAACAAAAAAAAGGATTTTTTTCGGAGACCATTATATTTATATGTATTTTGAGGGGCTGAATACAAATTTGGGGTCAAAATAGCACCTCATCCGATTAGTTTCCAAAAATAACCTCAAAAAACTTTATTTTCGACTAAACTTAGGGAAAGTTTTTCGATGTTATCTCTCAAAATACATAGGAATACAGTAGACTAGGCACTATATTTAAAAACCGAATTTAGCTTAACTCAACTATAAAACACATTTTTTATGCTAATCATGTACTAACAGTTAGAGCCCCACCAACAGCTTAAAATACAAGACGTTATTTCAGCGGCGTAGAAAAAAAGGGGTCTATTTAAAAAAATATTAAAATATGAAAGCTTATAGGTACCAGTGGCCTAGCAAAAAATGGTTAATTTTTTAGAACGGGGGTTGGATTAAAAAAAAACATGTTTATGCTTTATTTTTAATACTTAAAAGGAAAAAAAAATCTTCTAATTTTCTTGTTTAAGCATAGGAAGCGGGATTATATTTCCATCAGGCAACACTATATTTTAAAACTGATTTTTGCTTAACTCAAAAATAAAAAACATGTTTTAGGCTAAACAATTACTAATAGTTACATTCACTAAAAGCTTAAAACACAAAACATTATTTCAGAGGCGTAGAAAAAGGGGTCTATTTCAAAAAACAGCCACACAAGAAAAGGGTCCGGATTTTTTTCGAAGACCATTGTATTCCTAAGTTTTTGGGACGCTGAATCGAATTTGTGGTCAAAATAGCAACTTATCTAATTAATTTTGGAGATAACATCAAAAAACCTAATTTTCATAAAATAAGGTTTTTTGGGGTTACCTCCAAAACTAATCAAATGAGGTGCTATTTTGACCTCAAATTCAAGTTAAGAGCCTCAAAATACATAGGAATACAATGCATTGTATTCCTTTGTATTCCACTGAAGTGATCTCCGAAAAAATTTGGGAGTAGTTTCTACGAAAATATATAAATGTTTCGTCTCTTATTACTAGGGACTGCAGGTAGTCGATATTCTTTATTTTCAGAGAAACTCTTACATCAACTGAACTCTACTTGTTTATCTCCGTTATCAGTGATCCTGTTTTCTTTAGTATTTTAATACTAAAAGAGGTACACAGGTAGTTCGAGGTAGTTCAAGAATTGCTCTGAAGATGAAGAAAATCAACTACATACAGATATCCATAGTAATAAGAGACGAAACGTCAAAAGAAAAAATATATTTTCAACACGGTCTAAATCCAGGAATTAGAAAGTATTTAGAAAATCTGGCAGTGAAAATCGCGCCCACTTTTCTATTTCCACGATATAAACTTTTTTACAATAAAGCCTAAGTTGGTACTGTAACCCTTTTTCTAGGTATAAAACCCTTCTCTTAATATTTTGGTTTTTGAAATTATGCTTCATTTTTGCAACGCTGCAGTTAAAAACTTTTCTATGCTTAAAGTTAAGCATACCTGAAAATTAAAAGAATTTTATACTCTCTAATTCTTATGCATTAAAATAAAGTATGAAATTTTTTTTTAATCTAACCCCCTTTCTCAAAATTTAACCATTTTTTGCTAGCCACTGGTATAAACTTTCACATTTAAGTTTCAGGTGGGGTATTACCCTTTTTTAATTTCATAAAAGTATAAAATCCTCATTTTTATTTTAATATATTTTTTAAATCGAGTCCTTTTTATTTTGTATTTTAAGCTTTTGAATGGGCTGTAACTATTAGTACATATTTAGCATAAAAATGTGTTTTTTTTTTCGAATTAATGCAAATTCAGTTTTTAAATAAAGTGCCCTCTAGCGGCTAAACGGTAAGGTCTAGGATGTTGGTGACCACACCATCGTCTTAAGCTTGGTCGTATTCATATTTAAGCAAATTTTCAGGAAAATATATAGACTCCCAAAAACTCAATAAAAAGGTGCCTCCTTCTTTATTGTGTCAAAATAAATTAACATCAAATTATTAAATAAATAAATAATTTTTAAAGTTTTAAATTATTAAAAAATTGTTTAAAATATAGTTGTGCAAATGCAAATATTGTTTGTTAAAATTTCGATTCCGCAAAAAATCAATCAAATTTTTTTCTTCAAAAATTGAGTAAATGGCCTTTAACCCTTATGGAACTTATGATACTGATGACCGTGGCTAATTGTCGCACTTTCCATTCAAAGTCAGTTTTATCCTATATTTTTGTTTTTGTTTTTTTTTTAATTGACCAAATGGTAATTTTAGCTGCATGTCTCAGTAAATATTCTAAGATAAAACAAAGAACAATTTACAGGGTATTAGAGTTATGATTTTTTTTTGTGAAGTCTCGACAAATACGAAAACGTGCCCCGTCACGGGGCACATTATCGCGGCACTATACATATTTTTTTGAAGAAATATAAAGGCATTTATAAAAATTATAAATAAATTATAAGAAATGTGCCTTCCCAAAATCCTATTGTTGTCTAACTTTTCACTCCTGTACCAAAATTGTCAACTTTATAATTAAATAATATTTTTTTGATTGTTTTTTTAATTTGATTTAATTTAATAAACGATTTTATTTGCTATCCTACAAAGTTTCACTTTTTAACAAAGTATTGAATAAAAAAAATGCGAGAAAGGAAATTTTATACCACGAACATATCTACAGATCATTTGAGCCCCAAACCAAATGTGACAACTAGCTCCAGTGGTCAATTTTACGTTATGTATCAAGTACCTTCTAATTAACTCCTAAATGACAACATCAACAAATAATATACACCTTAAACTATTAATATACATATAATTTTCTTATCCTAATGTTTTAAATCACTCACAATAATATTTACCACAAAAAAATTATTGGACGCTTAAATTTTGAATTTTTTTGGATTATCTTGCTGCTCTTACTTTTAAGTTTACAAATGATAAATGACTCTTTTGTAATGCAGAGGTTAATCTCGGTTTCGTGTATAAAACTATTTTACTTCAATACCCCTGCGATAACTAGCCCTGGTCACCCCTACTCTTAAAAAAACTATTTTGGCCCTGTGTCAATCATTAAAAATTTTCTAAATGATTTTACAGGCAAACTCAAGTTTTCGAAGAAGAAGTTCACATGAAAGGCAAATGGTTTAAAACTCTAGAAAGAGACGTAACCATCCCTTCTTCTGGATTCCTTCCAAACCCCATCACTTGTATTTTGGTACGTATTATTTTCTCCCAGATGTATTTTATAAACAGATCGGTCCAAAAGTCACCCCTCTTCTCTTGACTTTTGAACAAGTTGAGATATCGACTTTACGTACGTGTTCGTAATACGAAAACTCAAACTATATTTTTGGGTATATCCAATATTTTTAGATTTAAAATAATGGGCAATGGGGCATAGCCATGTATGGGGGAAATTTTTTTAAATAGAAAGGGGATCATGTGATACGTCTTTCTAAAACTTATAAAATTATTTTAAAACATTTTTTGGGGGTTTAAAATAGGGTTTATAATGTGAATTTTTCTCATTTAAAAAAAAAATCAAACAATTAAAAAAAAAAAATGGTTAATTTCCTGAGAAAAATAAGTAAATTATACTTTTAACTAATTTTAAATGATATAAATTAAATTTTACAACAAAATCGTAAAAACCCGTAATTTAGCAGAAAGAATTGACAAATAAAAACCTTAAAAAATGATGAATAAATTAAAAAATATATGGTCTTTCTCTCCCACTTTATATGTGGCTTTTTTCTTCCGGGTAATTAGCCAGAAAATATATGGTCGAATAGAGAATTTAGTTTGCTTTAAAATGATGATACAACCTTTCTTTTCTAAACCAAATAAACCCCTATGTCCCCCTAAAGAAACTTTTTTTCATATTTTTTAATTAATAATTTCTCTAACTTATTTCTTAATAACCCTGTATATTTGATATTATTATTTTCTTTTAAAATGTGGCCAGGGGGGCATATACCGGGTGTCCCACTAGGTTCTTGACAAGCTATATCTCCGTTATTTAAAAAGATATTTTTTTTTTGCAGAAAACAGCGTTAAATGGGAGCTATTGAAGTTTTTATTCACGTATCCAAAATCACCCCTTGCTTACCCACCCCCTTGGAACTACCTCCAACTTTTGTTTTTCAAATAGCACCCCCCATTTTTATCAAAGAATATAAAAGTAAATTTTATTCTTATTTCAACCATGTATTATAAGTAGTATCTTATTTCTTAAAGGGGCTCCAAATAACAACTATTATTTATTAATAATACTGCCCCACCAGGTTTTAGACGGGCTATATCTCTGTTGTTTAAAAAGATAAAAAAAAATAGAAAAAAAAAATAAAATTAAATGCTAGTCAAAGTAGAATTTATTGACTTACGCAAAACTACCCCTTACTTACCCACCCCCTCTTGGAACCACTTCCAACTTTTGTTTTTTAAGTAGTACCCCCCCCCCATTTTTACTAGAGAATATGAAAGCACATTTTATTCTAAATTTAACCATGTATAGATAATATCTTATTTTTTCAAGGGGCTCCAAAGTACAACCCCATCAGATCACAAGGAATAGTTTTTATAAAAAAAATCCAAAAACTCACGTTAGATTATATCTAAAAGAGAGCTGATTAATGTATCCATAAACCACCCTTAATAACCCACTCTCCTGGAACCACCTGCAACTTTGTTCTAAATACCACCCTATTATTAATAAATAATAATTGTTATTTGGAGCCCCTTAAATGATAAGATACCACTTATAATACATGGTTGAATTCAGAATGAAATGTACTTTCATATTCTTTGATAAAAATTGGAAGGTGCTATTTGAAAAACAGAAGTTGGGGGTTGTTTCAAGAGGGTGGGTAAGTAAGGGGTGGTTTTGGATATTTGAATAAAAACTTCAATGACTCCCATTTAACGCTGTTTTTTGAAAAAAAATCTATCTTTTCAAATAAAGGAGATATAGCTTGTCAAGAACCTGGTGGGACACCACTTTAAAATTTTGTTTTTTATTTTATTTTATTGTATTATATTTTCTTTTGTGCAGGTTAATGATCTAGACAACAATGGAAATGGTGGATATCCAATTGTTATCAATGGAGGTCTTCAATATTACCAAACGACCATCAGACTCAAATCTCAAAATGGAAAAGGAATGAACTTTAAAATTCAAGTATATACTAGCTAATATTAAAATGTGAAAATTAGTTAAATAATAAATTGCTTTTTGAGAATATTTTTTTGTTTTACTGAATTATAAATATTTAACTATACTTAAGTTATTTATAGGGTTCCAAACCAAAATCGAGAAACGGAACCCTTATAGGATCGCTTTGTTCATCCATTTAAGTACCTATTCACAGGTTCGCATAAGAACATTATACATAACAATGATATGCCGTCATTGGCTTGATGTGCTGCCATGTATCTTGTAAGCCAATCACGGCATCTCATTCTTATATTTTATGTTCTTATGAAAGCTTCTGGATAGTCCTTAAGCCGCTTATCTGAGAAATTTTAAAACATTGATTATAAATTTGGCATTTGGAATGTCCAGCGTGCATTTAGTACATGGTGTTTTAAAAACATAGATACTAAAAAAAAATAAAAACTTTTCGCAATATAAATGAACCGACTTCTATGTCTCTAAAAAGTAAAAAATACTTAAATCGGTGCAAATTTCACTATTTCCTAAATTAATTACTAACAGTTATTTTTGAATTATTTTATGTTCATTTATTTATTTACAATCCAGCAGGATAAACCTATTTACAGGATCAAAAGAACAATAGCTTACGAACTAAATTACAAAAATTATAAAAAAAAATAAATACTTAGACAAAAACATATAAAATACATATAATAATAAAGACGATTAAATATCCGGAACAGTGCAAAAGTTTTTTATCGCAGATAAGAGTATTCTTTTAAACCTATTAAAGTTGTTGTCAAATATATCAATAACATCAGATAAATTATTGCATTTGTTACACATATCAAAAAATGCAGAATTTAAGTGATTCACTGTGTTTGTAACTTCAATATGGAAACAACGGTGCTGACGTATAGGTAATTTGGGCACATTAATATTTAGCAAGTCAAGCAAAAATGGAGCATCAACTAAACTGTGCAAAATTTTATATAAAAAAATAACCGAGTGAAACATGCGCCTCTCGACTAGAGACTGAAAGTTAAACTCGCCTAGTAATTCACAATATGGTACGTTAACAGGGTAGACTCTATATTTTCTGAAATATAAATATTTTAAAAACTTTTTCTGCACCCGCTCAATTTGTTTTATATATTTAGATTTTTTTTTAGATTTTTTTTTAGATTTTATTATTGTTTACTGTGAAATTGGGACCGACTTAAGTATTTTTTATTTTTTACTTTTTAGAGACAGAAGTCGGTTCATTTTTTTTTTTTTTTGGGAAAAGTTTTTATTTTTTACTTTTTAGAGACGCAGTACTTGTACACTCAGAAAAATCTTATCTTGTAAAATCAATAAGAAATTATTTTAATTAAAAAAAAATGCCTTTTATATATATATATTAAAAGTAAAAACTTTACATTTTAGTTATGAATAATATTAATTTACAAAAATAATTTTTACATCAAAACGTTTTTCACTTCAAAGAAAAAGTATTGTCCCTTACTTTCTTATTTTAATGTTTTCTTAATAAAATTATGATATTTCCCTTTATATTGTTGAAAAATATCAATATATTAAAAGAATTAATTTTAAAATAACCAGTTTTTATATTCTTTATTTATTTCTTTATTTACAAGTTACTAATGATTTAAAAAACCGGCTTATACTGACTTTCGAACCAGTTAAAAGTACTTAAACAATTTATTTATTTATTTATTTATATATTTAGATTAAAGTTTATTTAAGCTTCTATTTTATACTTGTGTAAATATCAAGTCCACTTTACCTGTAAAATTTAAAGTTAACATTTTAATCTGGACAATTCGTTAAATTTTGAAAATTAAAGTAGATTACATTAAATTTAATAAAATTTTACACACTTGTTAAGCTGGTTACTACTAATCCAAACTGATTAACTTTTAAATTATTATCTACAAAATCCTATTAGTAAATTGCAGAATATTTAATATTTAAGAAATTATGATAAACCAAGTTTGAGTAATCCACTGACCAGTTCTAAATAAACTATTTTTTTGTGGGTTGTTAACTGCCATGTGCAGCAATATGGTGCACAGACACATATCCTTACGTTCAATTACGTAATATGTACATATTATAATAAATTAGAAAAAACGTAAAAAGAAACCATAGACCCAAAGATTTTTTTTTATATTAAATATATAAAAAAATTGCCTAAATTATTTGTTATGGTGTGCCTAAAAAATTTATGAAAAAAAATCAGGGGTCGGAAAAAAAGTTAAAACTTGCAAAAAAACACCGTGTATATAGATCTGAAAAAGTGTAGCTCGGCGGTATAACTCATAATAAGGAAATAGTGACATTGGCCCTTTTAGAACCAAGCCACGGATAATCTACACAGGCCCAGAAATAAATAATTTCACTTACTATTAACGGATTTATATTTTTCCGACGGATTTTTGGGAGCTGAAATCGAATTTGACAATAGCAAAGCTACCTTCTTCTGGAAAAGTGCTTTCGGTCGGATTTCACTGAATTTTGTAAATTTTATAGTTCTCAACATTCTGTTTAAAAGATTCCAAGGAAAAAAGTTTTTTCCTTGGAAACAACAGTTGTTTCAAACAACAGTTGTTTCAAATAACATCCAAAAATCAATAGTTTAGATGCTAGAGCACTTTTGTATGCTTTAATACTTACATTAGACTATAAGTGTGGCAAATTTTAAAATAACTTTTTTTCAAAATTAATTTTTAAAAAATATGAAAAATCAAAAATTTAATTAAAATAGGCACACTTAATCAGGTGATTTGAATGATGGCACATTAGGGGCCTAAGGTTTAAGTGTCGGCTGCAACCCCATCTAGCGAAAAATTTGACGAATATGGATATAATTTTCGTAGATCGAACTTTATTAGGAATGATATGTCTAGTCGATCTTTTAGTTTGGTACAATTTTCTACTATTTTGGAACACCTGGTGTTTGTAGAGGCGATGGAAAGCCGGTTGATGTGGTGAACATGGTTCCTTGGACTGAAGATAAAGCTTTAATTACAACATGTAGGCATACTCTTGAAGTTTCCTCTATTTTGCAAACTTCTTAACAGGATGGAACAGGCCCGCATTGCTATCATTCAACTTTTTATTTTTTCAGTGTATTTTTTTGGATCAAATTTATTAAATTAGGCAATAATATTAAACTTTTTTTTATAAAACTTGGATATTTTAACTGTTTTTAACTAATTTGGGTCGCTGATTTCAAAAATATTTATACAATGTATAATACATACTTATGCATATTATCATAGTTTGCCTTGATTTATATTTCTTCAACAAAAACCTTTAAAGCAAAACTGATATTAGTTTTAAAATCAGAGACACAAAATTAGTTAAAAACAGTAAAAATATCTAAAAAGTTTGAATAAACTTGGTTCAAACACTGAAAAAAATAAAAAGATGAAAATATTTATTTTCGTCGATGGATTATTTAAAATCTGGTATGAAATGAAAGCTAGACTTATAAGGAATAGTTTTGGGTTGGACTATTTTTTTTTATTATCGATCTAAAAAATATTATAAGAGGGAGGGGGTAAATTATTGTTTTGGCCTTAACTTTTTTACTATTCACAATAGGACAAAGATTAAAAAGCATGTAAAAGGTAAGTAAAAATTATATACAAAATATTATTATATTTTTCTATGGTCCCCTCTATCCCCCAAAATGCATTTTTTTCTGGACATAATTTAATTACTTTTTTATTTGCCGGGGACCTTTTAGTTGCTTCTAGCTATATTTGATGCGGTGATCCTTTTCCCGTTTTTCTCGATCAGCTCGTTTTCTATTAGTGATACTCTAAGCCAAAAGAAGCCTATTTAAAAAATCTTTGATCGTTTGTTTTTATATATACAGGGTTATTCTTTTAAGTGGTTTAAATTTGGATATGTAAATCACACAAGAATAATAATCATTTGCCATATTTTTCAATTTATTAATTAATTAATTATTCGGTAAGGTGGCGCCGGGGGGCACTGGGGAACAATATTTCAAATGGCACCCTAGGTCCTGTGATACGCTATTTTCTTATCTCTCAGCTAGGAAGCAATGTGTTTACCACAATAATTCTTATTCTAAATTAGAAAACATAAACATAGGGGGTCTATCCTGGGCCCTCTATTGTGGTTTTTATTAATGACCTCCCCTTCTGTCTTGAACCTGAGAAAAGTCTGTTCTTCGTCGACGATAGCTCATTACTAAGTTCAAACAAAAATATTGATTCACTTTTAAATAACACAGTTTTGGTTTTACTCAAATAAATTAAAACTTTATCCTGAAAAAACTCAAAAAATTATTATTTCAACTAATAACAAAATTAGAAGTAATAACAGTGTCAAACTACTGGGAATGGTCATAAATGATTCCCTTAAATGGACAGAGCACATTGACTACCTAGTTCCCAAATTACCAAAAACCATTTTCCTAATAAGGGAACTTAAAAAACTTGAACTTAGATGCCCTCCTAATATCCTACCATTCAAACTTTCACTCTCTTCTGAGTTATGGTACAATTTTATGAGGAATGGTACCATCGCGGCCAATAAATTCAGCTACACCCAAAAATAATACATATTAAAACCAACTTTAAAATTTTACAGACATCTGTAATATTTTAATTTTGACAAGAAATGTCAAATTGACAAAAGTATTTAAATTGTTATTTGTTAATTGTACATATAGTCAATAATTTATAACACTGTAACAATAATTTATCGTGTCTGCATACAAATCCGAATGTGAAGTGACATAACCTCAAAATGACTTTGCAAGAATGCTATAAGTGCAAAAGTAGTTGCATCCACGAAGATATCACTAAAAATAGAGAAGATAAGCGATTATTAAGAGGACCCTTATGACTAAATCTCGCACTCTTCTTCTTTTACTGATTGCAAGGAACATTTATTTTGAATAATTATAATTTAAATTATTACATTAAAAAGGGCACAGCCCTTTTGGCCAAATTAATTACAAAAAGTATAATTAAATGTTTATAGTTACTAGTTACTTAAACCATTACCACCCAGCAATCTATTTACGCTATTCCTAAATTCAGTTTATGTTTAAAATAATGGTCAAACCAAATAACTGTGGAGATTGGTAGAAAGGGGCCCAAGCTATTCATAAACATCAACAGCTTAATCGCAGCAGATGATGGTATTTGGAAGATACTATTAAAATACTTGGTAATGACCATGTTCAACATATACCTGTTACGCAATTTTTTTTCACTGATTTTAAATTTTATCAGTAAAATCCGAATCCGTTAACAGAATTGCTCTACTTTCGTTTTTGAAAAAAAAAATCACATTTTGCTTGAATTTAGTTTTTGCATATAATTGACAAAAGGGAACATTACCTTCCAAACATAACCAAACCACGAAAAGAATATTAGTATTTGAGAATAATAAAGAATAATTCTTCAAATTATCTTAGGAATGTTTCTGGAAAAAAAAAGTTGTTAAGTCTAGTAGTATTTTAGTTTCGTCACGATATGCCAAAAATATATTCGTTGAAATGGCCATCACCAAGGACTTTTAACGGTATCTTCCGAAAACCATCATCTGCTGCGTTTTTATTGTTGATGGTTATGAATACCTTAGACCGAATTCTACCAATATCCACTGTAAGTTTGCTTTGGCCATTCTTTGAAAAGTAAACTGACCTCGAGGTTTGGATAATCCTGATCAGAACCAGCGTGTATTTAGACCTTGACTATTTTATATTTGTATATTAATATTAATAACACTGAAATATAGTTGTTTATTATTTTAAAAATTACATATAAAGCATTCTTCTTCTTCTTCTTCTTTGCATATATCACGATTTACACAACTCTAATTTTAAATATTGGGTATTCCGGAAGGACCTTTGCTGTAGCTGGATTTATTGGCCGCGATGGTACAAAGAAAAAATATTTGTTTTACGAAAAAGGTGTATTAGAGCCATTGCGGGGATCAGTTACAATGAGCATTGCCAGCCACTGTTCAAAAAGTTTTGTATCCTTCTACTGCCTTCTGTTTATATTTTACAGGCACTTACACTTACACAAGAATTTAGATCAATTTAAACAATTTGCGAATGTTCATTGTTATCCGATAAGCTCGGCAATAAATCCGCATCTTTTAAAAAATTATAATTTTAAATATGCAATATCAGTTAAGAATAGCCCAGATATAAAAATCTATAATAAATTGCCTGAAAATTTTAAAAACCTCCAACAGAAGAAATTTAAGCCAGAGGTCAGTGTTAAAAAGGTATTGTTTTTATTCTGTGGAGGAGTATATGGACTCTTCTCTTCAGTGAATATGCTTAGACTGTAAGTATTTTAATTTTAATTTGTCTAGTGCAGTTTATATTAACTGCATTATTGATATTTTTAACCTATATTTTAAATGACTTTTGTATAAGATTTTATTTTTTTAAACACCAATAATATTATCTTAAAGAGCTTAAAATTCTCTATTTAACTGTATAACTATTAATTTTTTAATATTTTTTTTTTAATTATTCAAATTTTTAATATTTTGTGGATAAATATTAAAAATTTTACATGAAAATGATAAATAATTAGTCTTGATTATAATACACCATGTATTGCCTATTTGGATCTTTGGGAACGTTCAAGAATTACGTAACGCTCCTAGGGGGGGTCATTTTGGAGCGTTACAGGGGAGGTGGGTTCAAAATGATCAACATTTGCGTTACGTAATACTTAAACGTTCCCTTTCTGGGAAAAATTTCCAAGATTAATTTTTAAAAAATACTGATAATTTCATCAGTTTTTAACAAAAAAAAATCTTCAAAACAAAATATTAAAAAATAAATAATTGCACGTATAAATAGAGAATTTTAAGCTCTTTAAAATGACCTATCACAAGACCTAGGGTGAAATTTAAAATATTGTCCACCCCAGCCCCCCATCGGCACCATGGGGGGCTGGGTCTTACCGAATAAAAATTGAAAAATATGACAAATTATAGTTGTTGTTTTGAGATATGCATATTCCAAATATAAAGTTTATATCTCATCCCGTTCAAAAGTTTCGGTGGGTGTACCATTTAAAAGAATTACCCTGAATATATAGACTTCTAAATTCAAGAAATGCAATTTTTTCTCATTTTTTCGATATATTCTGATAAAAATTTTATATACCTAAATACTAAAAAAAAAAGACTGTAATTTGTATATGCAACACTAGCACATAGGTGAGGTTTATAAAAATAAAAATAAAGTTTTACATTTAATCCAGTGACGAAGATTTTAACGAAATTTTAATCGAAAAAAAAAACAAAAATATTGAAGTATTTTATTTATTTTTAGAAGAGCAACACAAAAAAAAATAATTGTGAAAAATAAAAAAAATCTTTCTCCTTGCCTTAAAACCTTAAAATAACTTTAAATAAACATTAAATAATTCAAAGTATTGTTGTTCTACTTTCAATAACTCCCCGCAAAATCTCCGTTACTGAACTAAATCTATTTTTTTTTAATTTTACAAACCTCACATGTGTGTTAGTGTTGCTTATAAAAATCAGAGCCATATTTTTAGTATTTATATACAAAATTTATGAAAATATAGCGAAAAATGCGTAAAAATTTCATTTTTTAATTTAGAAGAACAAACGAATAAAGATACTTTAAATCCTCTTTTTTGACTTAAAGCCCTATTAACAGGGAACCAATCCACAGTAAAAAAATAATTAAAACTAATTTTTTTTACTACAACATAGACAAAAAACACTGTGCGCTACAACAAAACGAGCTGATCGAGAAAAAAAGAAGCAAATAAATATATCTAGAATTAACTAAAATGGTGTCGGCGCCAGTATAGAGCAGTGTAATAGAACAAAAGTTTAAAAATCAACTTAAAGGCCAAAGAAATTCACAAAAAATATATTATATCATAATTTTTTCCATGACGGGATGGGGAGCAGACCTAAAATGTAAAAAGTTATTTATAGCAATATCCATAGAAAATACAATCACAAAAAATACACACGACCACAAAAAAAATAATGTTAGTTTTTTATAAACCAAACAATATTTTTTTTACGTATTTTTGGACGCTGAAAACGAATATTGCAATGAAAAAAAATCTTGACCCTCAAAATCTTAAGATATAGCCCACATTGGGTTTTTTTGTATGCATTCAAGGTCAAAACAAAAATCCGCAAGATTTCAGAAAAACTTTTTTTATGAAAATATTACAAAATAAAAATAATTCCTGCCATAACTTGCAGATTTTAAATATCTACCCTAGTTAATTTTTTACATGGCCACAAACTACAAATATGGCACTTTTTTCGTGTTTTTCCTATATATTTCATTAAAAATTTTATATAAATTAAATAGCTACAGCCAAAAATTTATATATGTAATACTACTTCATACATGCGCTTTATAAAAAAATTACACATATTTTATGTCTTGTGATGTGGAGTCTGGGGGGTTTAACGTTGAATATGTCAAAATAAATATATCATAACATCGTCTGATGCCCTTAACCAGACTGTTTTTCTCAAGGTTTTTTTAGAGATATACACAAATTTGACAATAAAACAACTGTCTGATCCGTAATTTGTTTCAAAACCACACGCACAGTGGAAAAATGTTATCATAAAGCTTATTATATTATTATATTAAATTATAACTAACTATTTTTTGTCACCATATTAAATCTGTAATTTTAATTATTGAAAATGTATTACTACTTTTAAAATGAACGACCTCTTAAGAGCTTGTTTGCCACTTTTGCAAAAAAAAGGATTATTCTGGGTTTTACCAGATTTATGATAAAATTTTGCCACTGTGCTGTGATTTTGAAAAAAAATAATTATTAGGGAGGTCTTTAATTGTCAAATTTATTTAAATCGCTAAAAAAAAACTTTCTGGTTAAAGGAAAAACACAAAAAAGTGCCATATTTTTTTGTGGTCCTGTAAAAAATTAACTAGGGTTGTTATTTAAAATCTGCAAGTTATGGCATGAATTATTTTTATTTAGAAATATTTTCATAAAAAAAACTTTTCTGAAAACTTGAGGATTTTGTCATATTCGTTTTCATCGAACCAAAATACGTAGAAAAAAATATAGTCATAGTTTGGTTTATAAAAAACTAACTTAATTTTTTTGTGGTCCTGTGTTATTAATTATATTAATCAATGACAATGATTCATTTTATTTCTTATGAGAAAAGACTCTCGCTTATTCGAGACGGAGTTTTTTGTGGTCCTCAGGGTAGTGAAGCAAAGAAACATATTTTAGATCTAAGAAGTTCCCCTACAAGGTTAAGCTTCATTACTTAGAGGATCAACCTTGGTGCTCTGGACATCAAGATAATACCGGGTTGGATGAGGTTTTTTTTTTGTACCATAAATTTTTAATTATGTTGGAAAATTGGCTATTTTTTGTTTAATGTTAGTTTTTTCTTTTATTGTTAACTCTTAAGAGTTAAGATCTTACATATTTATTATTATATTTAGATTTATTTAAATAAACGTGATATGTAAAAAAGGTTTTAATATTATCAGTTTTTTTTTTGTGATTTTCTGTTACTATTGGTAGAATTGACAATTGGTCAATTTTTACAAAAATGTAATTCTGCTTGCTGTACATAAATAATAATGATACATAATGGGTTAAAAATAAGATATTACCCAGTTTAAAGTCAATCCGATTATTATAAGAATAATAAGATTAACTTTAAAGCTCGCATAATTTTTCAAACTAAGTTATTTGAATAAATTATCTAGTATAAAAAAGAGGGGTAGCAGGTATTTAAGAAATTAAAATTAAAAAAATAAGCCATTATTATAGTAAACATATATGAAAATGGATTTGTTGAGCACAATCGGTCTATTAAAAATTACCAACGTAGACGATGCAATCGACAGTGTTATAAAACAAAATCAAGAAGAAATCGCAAAAGAGGAAGAAAAATCACAAAAACGAGTAGAAAGCCGATCAAAACTAATAACAACAAGACAACTGCCAGACTATCTTCAGGAACTGACTAGAATAAGAAACGTTTCAAGGGATAAGTACTATAAATCTCGAGAACAAACAAAGAAAATTGAATATAAAACACTAAAGAAAGCATTGGATATAGAAATGGAACATTTTCGAAACAAGAATAAAAGTTTTAGTATGGAAGCCATATTATCACGAAGCGAAGCAAGTGGAAGCAGACACAATGATACAGAAGGTCTTGCTGCGTATATAACAAAACTGATAAAAGAAAATAGAAGAGACATGCTTTGTTATAGAACTACCCATATAAAAGATTATAAAATCAGATATAAAGGAGTGAAAAATGCTATCAAACAATTATTAAAATTTAGCTCAGAAGAAAATCTATGATTATTAGATTTTCTTCAAAAAAGTATGTAAATACACTAAAATGAAAATATTTGACTATATTCGTACTAATATAATGTAAATAATATGTACTAGATTAAATTAAATTAATTTAAATAAAGAATTGTTTAGAATTTTTTTTTTGTGTAATTTATAAAAAAACCCTATACAGGGTTATTCATAGATCGATGTTTAAGTGATAAAAAAATACCATACGCTTATACAGTGTGGGTTATTCATAGAGTCATTCATTTTAAAGGGCGATTTTACATTAAAAAAATATGAAAAAAAGATACCTACAAGCATAATCCAAAAATGGGAGATACCCGTAGCTACGCCCCTTTAAAAGGGACTAAAAAATCTGTTTTTATTTTAACTAAGGAACACTAGCATAAAAAGAATGACAGATTTTTGTTGTTTTCCCACAATGAAGGATTCTTACACCCTGCATATAAATAACATATATTCTCAAGATGAATCGGCAGGCAATTTCCTACAGGTTCTATACGTTATCGGGTAAAATCGCATCGAGAATAGCCACATATTAAGTCTTATAAATAATACTTGAATGTTATAACAAGGAAATTACATGTGGTTGTTTTTATATGTAATTTTGGTTTCACATTTTAAAATTTTTTAAAATTTCGGGAAAGCCTTGTATTTATGCAAACATTTTCAGTTTTTTTTTGCTTATTTTTGCGTTTTATTCAAATTTAAATAAACAGCTTTTTTTATTCAGTTAAAGACTTATGAAAATTGCAGTATCTCCAAAATAAGGACTGTTACTAAGCCTAAAAGCAGTAACTCCAAATAAGTTATTTATTACTTAATATAATAAAATGAAATTAGAAAGATGTAAAGCATTAATAAAACAGTTTCTTTTTGCATTATTATAGTGTTTGTATGACACTAGATTTTCCGAATATAACAAAAAAACTACTGCCAACAAAATAACACTTACCTCTGTAAAAAAAGTTTCTTCTTTCGAAAAAGAAAAGAAAATAAAAATTAAATGTTTTTTAAAAAACTTGTTTTAACAATATTTTATCCCCTTACCCCACACCGATTTTTACCAAAAACAATCTCAGCCTAAAACTTTGAATAATAAACTTATTATCCAAATTTGAAGTCCTCAGCTCAAAGCTCTCGAGCTATCGTGGTCACAAATTTTCCGGAAAAACAGACAGACCGACCGATATTCAGACCGACAGACAGATTTTTTTTTAGGGAAATCGTCTTTTTTGGATATAAAACGTCCAGAAAGGTGAAAAAAATCAATAAAAATCTTTTAATTTTTTTTTGCTTACGCAAGACTTTCCTTGAGCCCAAGGGGAAAGTAAAATTGACCTTTAAAAGAAAATTTAATTTTTTTTATATTTTTGGGTTGTTTTCTCTTTATCTTGTCACATGCTGCTTTTTAGTTTAGCGTTGCTAAAAATTTTGACTACGAGATACTAAGCTAAAAAGCAGTAAGTCCCATTTTCTTTTTAAATAAATAATTAATAATTTCGAAACTTGTGTTATAATAAAGGTACTTCAAACCTTTTATACGCCCACTTTCTCGATTCTAAGGCGATTTGCTGTTTTTGCCATTATCTTAGTTTTAATATGGAGTTGCTGCTTTTTAGGGTAGTAGGGCAGTATAGGTTATGTGGTTTAAATTTGAATTCTTTAGCTAAAAGCGTTCTCGAGTTATCGTAGTCACAAATTTCCCGGACAGAGGGAAATCGTGTTTTTTTGATATAAAACTTAAAAATTGTAAAAAATATTAATACTTTTTTTTAATTTTTTACTGACGAAATTTTACTTACCTTGATGACCCCAAGGAAAGTAAAATTTGTTTATAAAGAAATTTCCTGTTTAAAAAATATCAAATGGATATGTTACAAGATTTATCGATAATAATAGAATCATGGGACATTTTCTGTAAAAAAAGGAAGGGAAATTTAACAAAAAAGAACAGTTCCACAAAACATGCTAAAATTTCCTGCGTTCCCACGTGGTTCCAATAGGGGTTCCATAAGGATTATTTCCAGGTATATTTCATAAATCAAAACTAAAATGCACCATTTCACCAATCAAACCATTTACCTTACACCCTACATTTATTTGTTTTTTTAACCTTCTATTTGGAAAATCTTGGGGAAAGAAGTCAAATACCGATATTTGAAAATATTTTCCAATATTTTCACTTTTTGCAAAAAATTTGCACCTGTTAACCACAGTTAACATTGCCAAACAACATAAGTTGCAGTATTTTATCATAAATAATCAATTAAGTTACAATACAAAGAATTATTTTAATTTTCTCCGTTCTGGAGCTAAAAAAAATCCCCAAAAATCCTTCACATGACCCCTGATACTAGGCAATATAAACTATAGTTAACATATTATAAATTACTGGGCAATGTAAAATATACTTGACATACATTAAAATCGGTGTCATGTGATAATATTACCAATATTGCACACAAGCACACAAAAAAAAATAAAGTGTGCGGAGCCAAAAAAGCGATCTATACATAGCATTGTAGTATTGATCTAATACAGCCTAAATCTGTATTGATTGGAATTTTCTGCTTACCAGTTTTTTTTTTTATTCGAATTTCAATTTTTAGTTTAGGTGAAATTACCTCAAGTAGGCCACCAAAAATTGAAAGTCGTTTTTTTTTGTAAAATTATTTTTTTTTTGTAGCTTTTATGTTCAAAAAGATTTTCCCAGGTTTTGGTTGAAAAAAAAAATGCAAAAGTTATTAACAATGAAAGTTTTATGTTCCAACATAAAAAAAAAATTTTTTTCAAGATTTTTTAATTCAATCTTAATATTTTTTACATTCGGAAGAAAGATTAAGAGTAGGTATGTATTTAAACAAAAATTTCAACGTAAGAATAGTCAAAATCCGTTTTGCCGTTCACTAGAAAAGTGTTGAACATGTTGTAACTTTAAGCTTTCATTAATAAATTTTGCAAAAAAATGTTTTTTTGACCAAAACCAATCCAAACCATTATTTCAAAATAAAAAAATTGATTAAATTTTTATTTGGTGGTAAAATGAACCTTATTGTTTATTTAATAGTCTGGTTGAGTAGTTAGCCTCTAAAAAAATAATAAGTGGACACATTCAAATTAATGGTGTGTTTGTTGATGTTTTGTTGGGAAGAAGGTTAAATTGATACTCAAACAATTTTTTAAACTCGTGACGTTTCGAGGGTAGTTTCCCTCGTCATCAGACAAAAATTTAAACCCAGTTTGAATACACGTTAGACACATATATACAAAATATAATAAATAAAACATTATTATACAATACAATATACATATATATGTATATTATATTGTGTATATATGTATGTCTCTAACTTGTATTCAGACTGAGTTTAAATTTTTGTCTGAGGACGATGGAAACTAACCTCGAAACGTCACGAGTTAAAAAAAATTGAGTATCAATTTAACCCTCTTCCCAAAAAACATCAACATATATAAAAAATAGGGGTAAAAAACACTAATATAATTAGTGTCATTTGATCACTTGATATCCAACAAATTTTTATGTTTTAATTTCACTTGATATCCAACATTTTTTTATTCCTTAAAAGGAATAACTAATTTAAATAAAGTAAGAGGTTAAAATAATGACCTTGAGACAAAAACTCAGTTCATAGATACCTTTAATGTGTTTATAATAATATCACAATGTTTGAAAAGTCACTGATGTAAAACTATCTAAAAGAAATTAACCCTAAAAATGGCTTTTAATGGAAGTGTTAGTTGGTTTGTTTTTAAAAGAAAAATTTGAAATTAAAAAAATATCAATATACGTATACTTAAAATATTTACCACTATCTTATTTAGAATATTAATTAAATATTCCATCAAACTATTTTTTAATCATCGTACAGAGTGATATTCTACCAATATCACTCTGTACGATTCGAGCTGCGGGCCCTCTTCAGTACTAAGAGTAAACTCTGTACGCTGATTAAGAAAATATTTTTGCAAAATAAATAGTATCAGATTGATCTATACTTGTGCGCCATCTATTGCTAGAATAGTTGCATTGTAGGATCCTAATAAGTTAAATTTTGTTATAATAGTAACAAATCTACAGATTTTAACATAAAACTACTAGGAGTTCTGTTGGTTAAGCTTGGAAGAATCAATATGATCTCAAAGGTCTAGATCCTTATTCATACTAGAGATAAATAGGTACAGTAAAAATATAAATAACCTTCTGCAAAAGAACTGTACTAATATAAAGCTGCCTAGAGTCGTGTTACTTTCTCAACCTCGTATCTATAAAAATTCAATTTTCTCTTCATTGCACTAATTAAATCTGTATATGATAACTACACAAACTCCAATTAAATATTCCAGTTAGTTTATAAGTTAACTTGTGTTGGATAATAAATTGTAGTTTCTATAAGTTATCAGAATATCGGGTTGTTTAGTACAAGGAACTGAAAATCGATTTTTTGAAGATACGAGGTTAAGAAAGTAACACGACGATATGTTTGTCTATGAAAAATGTGCCCTACACAGGACTAGATTATCTTCAGGCCGGAAGATAGCCTAGTGCTGTATAGAGCACTCTTTTAATAGGTTAAAACATATGTAACTTTATATTTGTTTTTGTTTTTTGAGTCGATAATCTTTTTATATTTTTACTTAACTTAGTAGAACCGATTGTTTTTTGACTTAACTCGTAGTTTAGTAAAATACAGAACGTTGTACCTATACTTTCGGAAATATATATATATATATATCCATGTTTTTTGCTTGAAAAAAATAGTTTTGCTTGTAATACCACATTAATTAACTGCCATAATAATATATTAATCTATGGTATTTATTAAATAAAAATATTTTAAAATAATCAGAAGAAATATGTCCAAATATTTTTATGCTGACGACTTATCGGGTAAAGTATATTGCTGATTTATTGTAGGTTTTTGTGCATAGAAAAAGCTAGTACCCTGACAGAGTGTCGAGCAGAACTAAAACATTACAGGAATACAGACCTATAAGAATACTTAAACTAAGTGATTTAGTCTGGACCATGTAACTAGTCCAATAGTTTTGAAAAATAAAAACGCAACGTTCGTCACTTCAAAGTGATACTTTATTTTAAAAATTACATTGGCACTTAGTACTACTAAGAGTGCCGACAAATAAAAATCAGTAACAAATGAGTCTGTTTGTCTGTCTCTCTGTAAATGCATTGCTTTGTTTTGGGGGTAAATGATAAGGGGTAAGGGGATAGAAATGGGGTAAAACTCTTTTTGTTTATAATTAAATTAATTATTATTGTATTTTATTAATTTAGCGCTTAAATGAAATATTTCCTACTCTGCTCAAAAAAATATAGAAGTGCACTGTTTTAAAATATTAGGGTTTAAAGCAGTAAAAGGTATTTTAGCATAACTCATTTATTATCAAATTAAAAAAATATATATATTTATATTTCAAATGAAAGCTCTTTCTATAGAAAACGCAACATAGTTTTTTAAAAGAATATAACTTTTGGATACACAGATTTTCAAACTTTAATAATTAATGCAACAAGCAGTTTTGATAAAAATCAAGCAGGAAAGCAGATCCGATTGATAATTTTCGGATATTTTTGCCTTACTCAAAAAAATGATCATAACTGGTATAAATAGTTTTAAATATTTTCATATAGTATACGATATTTTTCTAATATTTTAGCTTATTTAAATAATAATTTAGTAAACATTTATGTTGATATTTTATTTACTGAAATATATTATAATTAGTACATATTTAACATTTATTTTTTTTCTATGTTATTGACTTTTTTAAATAAGGTTTTATTGCAATTTATTTACATTCGTTTTGTTTTATTTAATTATATTTAACATAAACCACATCAACACATTTAGTTTTTTTTATTACAAAGCATATTAAAAAAGGTCTACGTGTACACTACAAAATTTGTAAATAATTTTGAGCATGTGATAACAATATAAATATTTTAACAGACACATCAAGATGTCTAAAGTCATCTTGATGTATACATATTTAAAAAGTAATATTACATGTATGTATATAGCACGGTTCGGAAAAAAGTCGAACAGCGAAAAAAAGAAAAAACCAGGAAATTTGATAACACTAAAGTGTTAATCTAGTTCTATACTACAGTGGTTTTATGTCCAAGTTCTTTTTTATTTTTTCATAAGTATTTTTATTAAATAAAAATTTTATCCACTAAATCTAAATTTCCCGAGATTTTTTTTTTATAGTTGGAGATAAATGCCTTTAAATCCTTAACATAAAATATACTAAAAATTATTTTAAATACTTAACATAAAATATACTAAAAGATACTGTTAGATTCAAAAAAATGTTTGAAATCATCAAAAAAATGTTTGAAATCATCAAAAAAAAAATTGTATGAAATTACAAGAGAAATTAGGTTGCGTAACTGTAAAATTGTATTGATGATTTTCATTAACGTATACGCAATAATAGATTTTATCCACGGCCGTGATTAATAGGCCTATTAATCACGGGTCTGTAAAAATAAACCGTTTACAATTTCCAACGACCGTGGATAAAGTATAGAATTCTACTAGTGTATAATAGCTATTAATCATTCAGGTGATTAGGTCACTTGCCTTTCGGCTCGTGTCCCAAAATTCACCCTCATTGATTAATAGCAATTAATACGCTCATTGAATAATATACTACTAAATTACTATTGAATGTAAAAGTTAATAAACTATGTATACAGGGTGTTCCGTGAGGAAAGGGAAATATTTTAAGGATATGTTCTAGAGGTCAAAATAAGAAAAAAGTTCTTATAAACATATGTCCAAAAACCAATCGTAAGGGAGCTACGCCCCTTCAAAGGGGTTCCAAAAAATATATTTTTAATTAATAACTTAGGAAACCTTTGTGTTATAGTAACAAAGTTTTGCATGTGATCTATTCTTAATAAGGCCCATCAGCCAATGGTATTTGCATGCAGTTACTTAAACCAGGGGCGTGCAAAATGAGTCGTTTTATCACTTTTTTGCCCCAAACTTTTTTCTGTTTATTTTTTTGTGGGTTTATTATTAGAATACTATTCCTCAGGTAAAAAGACATTAAAAAGGTCCTCTTGCTGTAATACTAGGATTAACCGTTTTAGAGAAAAAGACAATTAAAGGCAAAATTACAAGTTTCGGGGATGAAAAATTAAACACTAAAATTTTGAAAACCAAAACTTCAATAGGTAGAGTTACCGTACACCAAAAACTAAGACAATTAAAGGCAAAATTACAAGTTTCGGGGACGAAAAATTAAACACTAAAATTTTGAAAACCAAAACTTCAATAGGTAGAGTTACCGTACACCAAAAACTAAGACAAAAAGTTTTCATACAGGAAATTCCAAAAATCAATGCTACGGGAGTTACGGTCTCCAAAATTTTTAAAAGGTCATGGTAACTTTAAAATCGATTTTTGGACCTACATGTATGAAAACTTTTTTTCTTAGTTTTTTTTTTATGAAGAATCACACTGCATTATTGAAATTTTTAACATTTTAGTGTTTAATTTTTGGTTCTACGAAGGTTTAATTTTGCCTTTTATTCTATTTTTATCGAAAACGGTTAATCCTACGGTATTACAACAGGAGTTTGGACTAAAAATAAATCTACAAAAAAGTTAAGCAGAAAAAAGTATGGGGCAAAAAAGTGATAAGAGCCCCTTACGAACGCCCCTGGTTGAAGTAACTACATGCATACACCATTGGCTGATAGGCCTTAGAAAGCATAGATCACATGCTAAACCTCGATGCTATAATATAAAGGGTTACTAAGTTATTAATAAAAATCGAAATTTTGGAACCCCATTTGAAGGGGCGTAGCTCCCTTGCGAGTCGTTTTTGGACATATGTTTATGGAACTTTTTTTTCTTATTTTGACCTCTAGAACAAATCCTCAAAATATTTCCTTTTTCTCACGGAACACCCTGTATATCCACATTTTTTTTAACGTATTTTCAGCAATTCTTTTTGTACCTGACGTTACATTTTTGATACTTGAAACACAAATATCTCTAAATCTAAAACTATTTTTAAATGTTTTTTTTAATGTATAATATTTGCAATAGGAACTACTTTCCTCATGTTAAATATCACTGTTAAGCTAATGATAGTTTTCTTTCTACGGAAACTTTAATATACATATATCTAAAGTTACAAAAAAAACACCCATCATTCCATAATTGCTCACGTTTGTTTAAAACTCAGTTAATTGTATGACACTACAGAGTTAAAAATTTATACAAATTGTATAGACATGATGTCGACACCTGAAATACTTGATTAGCCTAAACTTTACTTTATTAATTGGAAAAATAATTTATTCGTATCTGACTTTACGTATCTGATGTTAGACAATTGTGCGAGCCTGTATTTTAATTAAAAAATCTCATGTTAGGATATTTTTTTAATCCATAACCCCTAATGAAACAACAAAACTCGCGTCAAAAAGTCTTTCGGATTCGGATTCCTGCATGTCTTGGTGTTATTAGTCTACTGAATTCAAATCACACCCGCTCATTAACCAAAGTTATGTCCATATTAAAAAATATATAAAATACCAAAAAAAAACTAACAACCATTAAAGAAACCGAAAAAAACTATACAAACAGAAAAAATCTAACAAATATTATCAGAACTTAAAGAGTAATGTTTATTTTATTATTTCATTTAACTTTTTTGTACTCTTGGAGCTACGCCCCTAATATAATGTAAGTTAATTTTAAATTTAGGATTTAACTGTCGGACTTTTTTTCTGAACCGTGACAGCGTTTCAAATGCTTAAATATAATATAGAGTTAAGTGCAATAAGTGCTTTTTTCTACGATCCCTTATGAAAATGATATTTAGCACACTCTTTTGTTCTTCAGAAAACGCCTTATATCACACTAGTTTGATATTTTTATATCATCCTAGTTTGATATATAATATTCCCACTCGCGTGAAATATGTCACTTTCCACACTATTTACGTAAAATACTATTCTCTGGGGTAACACACCATTGCCTACAACTTTTTAAAATTTTGCATATCGTCGGGTTACCTTCTCAACTTCGTAGGTATGTCCAAATTCACAGGTTTTTTGGGACACAAAAAACCGGTTAACTTTAAAATTCTTGTTTTTAGATTGTGATACAGACAAATATAAGTGTATTTCTTAGATGCACCCTTCAAGCATAAAATATTGCAAAATTATTAGTTACGTGAGTCAAAAATTAGTATTGTGAAGAACTATGAAGTTTATGACTTGTAATTTTAAATCTGTACAATAATGTTGTATAAAATGGTACTTTTGTGTTTTAAGGGTTGCGTAAACTGAATCTGATGATATTTTTTTTGACCTACTGCAGGGGGAATCGTGTTTAAAGGTTTATATTATTTTTTGAAAATTGGTATATTGGAGGTTTTGAAAACGCTTGAACTAAATCTGATGATAAAAAACTTCACACCGGGGTGGTGAGGGAAGGGTACTTATTTTTAAATGTTCACTTTTTTGATGCAAATTGGTATATTAGGGTTTTTGAGGTCAAACTGAATCTGTTGAAAAAAATATTCTGACTCTACCCCAGGGGGTGAGGGTAATCATTTTTCATTGTTTTCAATATCTTCGTCAAAATTTGTATATAGGTGTTTTTGGGCTCGATGAAATTGTATCTGTTAATAATTTATTTTTAACTCCACCCTCAGGAGGGGGTGGGGGTTGATTATTTTTAAGTGTGTAGACTATTTTCGTAAAAATTAATATATAGGGGTTTGTGAGTTAGCTAAAACTGAATCTGATAAAAAAAAGTTCTAACTCCACCCCCAGAGGGCGGGGGGTAAATAATTTTAAATATTTACATTATTTTTGTGAAAATTGGTATATAGGGTGGAGTTAGAACTTTTTCATTATCAGATTCGGTTTTAGCAACCTCAAAAACCCCTATATACCAATTTTCACAAAAAAAATGCAAACATTTCAAAATAATCACCCCCACCCCTGGGGGTGGAGTCAGAAAAATATTATTATCAGATTCGGTTTCAGCGACCTCGAAACCCACCATATACAAATTTTCATCGAAAATATTGTAAATATTAAAAAAAAAACACCGCTAACCCGGGGTGGATTAGCTTTTTTTATCAAATTTAATTTAAGCGACCTTGAAAACCTCGAGATATAAATTGTTATAAATATTTAAAAAAAAAACGATAAAAGGGATATCTTTCACCCCTGAAGGTGAGATGGAGGGGTACTAGGCTTTTTTTTACTTCACCAATCGATTTTCCGCATCCAAATACATAAGTATGCAAAAGTTTTATCTTGTTAGATATTTTCATCTATAGATCCCATAGATGGGAATCTTTTTATACGCTGGGACTAATTTTGGAGATACAAGTTTGTTACAGTTATTTATTTTAAGTAAATGAGAGCCGAGTTAATTGAATGCAACATAACTTTTAAACCATTTAAAATTTTAAATTAGGACTTTGTTTAGGCCATTACTAATTATGTACAGAATTGATTAGTGCAAAAAACGAAAACCTAATTTTTGGAAATACGAGGTTGAGAAGGTAACGCGACTTATTGCGTAATACAAAATATGAATATAAAATCATTTGAAGTAGGTAATGTTGACGTCCATAAACAAATATGAAAGAAAATATTGGTGGCATATCGGACGGAAGAGAAAATTGGAAAAAAAAGTCCAGCACTCACCACTTCAGGGTAAAGGAGGATGTCAGGAAACATTTTTGGCCTAGCTGCGGAACTTTTCTGACCTTTATAAAATCATTGCTTGGGTCCTTAGCAAACAGAAAATAACCATAATTTTTTCTAGAAGTAAAGGGAACATTGTTAAAATGCACAGTGAACTTTGAAAAACAAAAGTCGGTCAAAAATGTGAATTTTTGCATACGACTATTTTTGATTACGAATATGATAAAAAAAATTGTGAAAAACCAAATCCCGCGTCATTAGGGTTATTTTTTTTTTTTCTTACGATTTTGATAAAATTTAGTATGCAGGTTTCGTATGATGACTTATGTGTGGATCCATACCTATAAGTTCAAAATGGCGTAGGAAATATGACAAAAGAAGTTTATTAAACAAATCGAGGTGCCAAAACACCCGACAAAAAAACTGTTTGTTTATTACCTGTCACTCGTGTAATTAAGAAGAATTTTTTGCTACCTCGATCGTTAAAATCGGTCTAGTAGTTTGGGCTTAGGTGGGAACAAACAAAAAAACCAAAAATATATACAAAACTCTTGTTTTGCGTTGTTGTGGTCGAATAAAATAGCGGAATTGCTGGCCACGCGCGGCAAATTAATAAGTAGCAAAAAAAAAATTAAAATGGACAAGACAATGTTTATCCGACTATTTAGATAGTAACTTCGACAGGGGTAGGTTGGGGGTGGTTTATTGAGAGGTCTAAGGTCCATTTTAACTTTTCGCACGTAGGGAGCAATTTGGAGTTTCAATCCGACCAAGCGAAACGAGAGTTTTGTATATATATTTGTTTCTTTATTTGATTTTCCTACCTACAGCCCAAACTATTAGACCGATTTTAAAGATTAGGCAGCAAAAGATACGTCTTGATTACAGAAGTGACATAGTTAATACAAATCTTAAGTTTTGTTTTTTATCGCCATTTTGAATTTTGAACTTATGGGTATGGATCCACACATAAATCATCACAAGAAACCTGAATTCCAAATTTTATCAAAATCGGACAAAAACAAAAAAAATGACCACCCTAATGACGCAGGCTTGGTTTTTAACAATTTTTATCATAATATTCCTAGGCGGTATCAAAAATAGTCGTATGCAAAAATTCACATTTTTGACCGACTTTTGGTTTTCCAAGTTCACTGTGCATTTTATCAATGTTCCCTTTACTTCTAGGAAAAATGATGGTTATTTTCTCGCTTCTAAGGATGCAAGCAATGATTTTATAAGGGTTAGAAAAGTTCCGCAGCTAGGCCAAAAATCGACGTTTCCTGATATCCTCCTTTCCCTGAAGTGGTGAATGCTGGACTTTTTTTTTCTAATTTTCTCTTCCGTCGGATATACCACCAATATTTTCTTTAGCTAGGCAAATCTATAAAAA